>VZTN01029225.1:203417-215378 GCA_013400515.1 Erpornis zantholeuca | reverse complement strand
CAGCCCCGCTGGGCTGCGGAGGAGAGGAGAGGAGAGGAGAGGAGAGGAGGGAAAGAACACAAATCACCCTCTAGCTTCTCAGAGCTAGCTTTTGAGAATGTGAAGACAAGAAAGTTCAAATCAATTATCTCAAGTCAAATATCCAGGTTTTTCCCCTGGATGTTCTTGCTTCACAGCCGTGATAATAGGTCAGGAATATTAATGTTTCTTTAGGTTCTGAATTTATTTACCTGATTTGAGAGACCTGGGCTTGGATGATTTCATTGAGGAAGTTATCTGTGTATTTGTACCATATGTGCTGTGAAATGCATTATTTAAGCAGTTTTTATACGAAGAGTTATTATTAAGGAGTGTAGTCAGGGTATCCTTGTCTTTCATTGGTACCGTAGTCTTCAACAAGCTTTGTTAGTTCCGTTCCATCACCAGAAAATCAAAGCAGACATTCATATTTAGGAAAATCTGGCCCTGAATAGTCACTTGTATGTCCAACACTGATAGCTCTGCATGCATACTGCTCCTTTGTATTTCTCTTTTATCTTTATTGGTATTGGTGTTAAATGGGCAGTTTGGGGATACGGAAACTGCAGAACAGATTCATTACAGCAATTTTCTACCTCAGGCAGCAGCAGCTTGAATTTAAAAGCAATCTCCCCTCCCCCAAAGCAGAATGCATATATGAAGACAGATCAATGTCCACATCTCCCATTTGCAATAATTCATTTAGTGACATTAATAAAAGCTATCTATTTGATTTGTCAAATTGCATTACAGAGCCCGCTGGAGCTGGCTGGAATTATCTTGTCTCCTGCCCTAGTGCCTGGCTGCCAAATCAGGGGGGTGGAGGTTAAGATCAGTTTTGCCATGGCTCATTTACTCCAGCTCTGCTGGTTTATTCCATTTAGCTCTAAGTAGGATGAAGGGAGACAAGCTTCAGCCTATTTGTCCTGTGCTGGGTTACAGCCTTCAGCCCGGTAATAACTGGAGTGCTGTAGGTACAGGTAGTGGAGCCAAAGTGAGCTCCTGCAGGTCATGAACTCTAGCAGAATGTCTGCTGCTGAGTTGCATGCTGGACTTCTGCCTAGTTTATGTGAAATCACCTCTCATGGTTGTTAGTCATTGATAGCTCAGGTCTCCAGCTGGAGCACATAATTGAAATTGTAAAAGGAGTTTGAAGGCTAAGAGAATAGGAAAGATGGGTGTAAAAAAATTAAAAAGGCTACATGCAGCATTTCTGTAAATCTAAGGAGTCACAAAGAAAGCAGCTGGAGAAACAGACCACAGCACTAATATAAAACAATTCTTTTGTTATCTTGTTTTGGTTTTTTTTTTTTTTCTGAAATGCATATTTTTGCCTACAGTGGTGTTCATGTGCCCATTTGGTAGATTGCTCTGTCCCATGTATCTTTTTCTGTTCTCTCTTTTTTGATCAGCTGATGTGGTTCTTTTTTAGACAGAGTCCAATTTAAAATTATACTGTACAATCTTAGAGCCATGTTGTGAAAACCCCAGAGTGTTTATGTCTCTGCGGGACACTTGACCATAGTTATGAGCTCTAGTGTAGGCATGTCTAGAGTGCTCCTGCAGCACCCAGCATGAATCTGGAGAGCCAGCAGCCATCTGTTAGCTCCTGGATGCCTGAAGTGTCCGTAGGATGCTGACTGTAAGGTGATTTAAGCAGGAGATGAGACACCTGTTTTTTTGGCTGATGTCAGCCCCCAGGGAGGGTAGGTACCACAAGGAGACTGAGCAGTGGTGAGATGCCTAACTAGGGCTTTACTGTGGTAAGAGGCCAGTAGACAGCAGGAGAATATGTATCATGAAAATGAAAAGGATTTTGGTTTCTGAATCCTGAGCTGAGGGTCTGTCCTGGTTTTGCTGTAACTCTCAGGTAAGTGATGCAGGAGAAGGAAAAGAGCAAGGCATACACTTAGACTGCAATTTTACCATGCTGCTATCCAGAAGAGATTTCTCCGAGATGTATTCTGTGCAGTCACATTTCTTTCCTTAATGCATAGCAGCTTGGGCAAGGGTGAATCTCCTTTTTTTCGCCTGGTTTAGAGGCTGAACACAGCTGGGATTTTGCATTGAAGTCATAAAACCATCACTTGCTTTCTATAGGAGACAGCCTTCCCTTTCCTGAGTCTATTCACTAGGAAAAAAAGATTCCTTCCCTCACATCTCAATTTTGACTGCATGATCCTGAATATCTCATGGAGAAAGTGACTTATTGAGTCCCTGGATAGCAGAGCAGAAATTAAAAAGAAAGGAAAACAAAAACAATTCATATCATGAAGGCTAAATTGGCCCTTGGAGGAACCTCTATCCAAATCCTTGAAAGATTTAGCTTGATGCCCATAGAAAAAGCTATGAAATGTATCCCATTTATGGGTACAAATGCATTTGTAAGGAATGCTGGAGGACACCTGAAATATTCCAGATTAAAACACAGACATTCAGTGTTTTCCCAGACATTTAGTAAGTTGTTTAACAGAGAGACACACATGCATATTTTTAGTTTTATATGTGTAAGGACTTATAAACACTTTTCAGAAGCCACTAAATAAAGAATAATCTGACTTTGATGAGAATCAAACTCCAAAATGACACTATTCTGCATTTATAGGTTTTGAGAGGGGATAAAAGTCAGTGTTTTAGTTTTATTTCTGACCAGGCATGAGTAAATGTTACAAACCAAACACTACCCACTTGCTTACCTCCTGTAGAAGCACTTAAGATTTCTAAAAACCATATTTGCAGTTAGACTAAATAGGGTAAACAGCTGCAAAAGAAGAAAACCAGTTTTGTTTGAGGAGGGTTCATTCTCGTCCTTTACAGGAATGACTAGAAAACAAAATCTCACCTTGGGTTAATATAACCCATATAGCTCAGTGTTGCTTCAGTGCATGTTGCATTGTGCAAGAGCTGACACAAGATGAGCTTAGCTGGATGATAAGCTTGAGGAGGAAGAGAACCACATGATTCCTTTACCATTCACATTGTCTGTCCCCAGGCAGGTATTCAGATTTTGTAAGTGATGAGCTCATTAAGATTTCTGCTTCTTAAAAGCCCCTCAGGGATATTTGTCTCTTTGCCATTCTATATTTAAAGTCTGTAACTGCAAAAAATTTATTGCAATGTCGTCACTCAGCTATCGGCATAGTATCAATACCTTGGAATTATAACACAAGTATTTTCCCAAGGATGGTTAATGTAGGTTATGCAATCAGCTTTGGAAACCAAACAAATACTTCCAGAACTTTTAATGATATAACCACTTTTGGTTGCATGACAGTTTATTTGCTTTAACATACTTGCATTTTCAGTTGTCCACTTGTGCAATTTTCTTGCAAGCTAAGGGCATGTCGAGGCCAGTGTTTGCATATGTGTATCACCCATGAGGAGCAGCTGAAAAGGAGGGATGGAGAGTGGCTTAGAAAATTGGACTCCTGAGAATAAAATAACCAAAATCAGAAACCACTTCGGAAAATGCCAGCAATACAAGTATTTGGCAAGATGCTTTTTAGGAGAAAATCAAAATAACTTTTGGCTGCAATAAAAGTTCTGGACACAAGTCCGCCATCATTTTAAACTCGTGCACAAGGCTTATAAATGCCAAGTATATTGTGTCATGATACTGCATTCTAATAGTCAAACTGCCTAATTAGGGCAATCTCCTGTATCAGATGATCTTTTCAGCCAGAGAATACACATTTTTTGTAGGAAACACAGACAGAAAGCTAACTTAAAAAAGACAACTTTATACAAGAAGCATTCTATCTTCCCATTGTTAATAGTGGAGTATGTGCTCAGGTATTTTTTATGTTAAGGGATTTAAAAGCACCAAAAAAAAAGGATTTGAAAGCATTCTGCCACAGACTTGGAACAGAGCAGTTGTTTAAAGTGAGGAATATATCCAGGCTTGTAGAGCCCCAGAAGACACAGATGCAGGGACCTGGGTTAAAGAAGGTTGTGAGAGTGCAACTGTCTTGAAGCATCTAACTAATGTTAAAATGGCCTGACAAAGTTTTAGGTAGCTTGCCTTTGGTCCCTACTGCACTGTAGGAAGCTACCTCTAGTGGCATTCACTCATGGGGGAAACTAAGCTGCCGTAAATGCATGCTACAAATAATAACCTTTTTTCTTTAATGCAACATGATGACCCTCATCTAATCACTAAATTCCTGATAACCACACATTCTTCATACCATATTTTGTTGTTCTGCAGTTGTGTTTCAGAGGGCCTCCCTCACTGAGCATTCCAACAGCTTACTTTTGCAGCTCTGTCTGTGGTGAGCTGATGAATCATTCTCTTCCATTCTCCATTACAAATTAGTCTTTTGAATCAGAGCTTTACTGTTCATGTTGTTCTATGTTTGAATTTAGACTCACTCAGAAGCCGTTTTTCAGACTGTAATTAAACAATAGTTTAATTGTGCAAGCTATCTAAATATCAAAATATGTAAAGGAGGGATCTCTACATTGCTTTATTTATTCTGTGTACTGATATCTGTGCATTGTCTCAGGGTCTTGATAGTGCTTTAAAAAACCTGGATATTAAATATCCTTCCAGCTTCAGTTGACAAGAAATCTGTGGTGTCTGCTGAGAAGCTGTCATAGCTGGGTGTGCCTTGGATTAGCCAGCCTGCCAAATGGCAAAATTTTAGCCACATTAAATGATTTTTCTTTTGTTAAAACAATCAAACAAAAAAAGCTTTTAAACTATACTGGCAGCTTTAGACTGGGAAAAGCTGAAGTAACTATGACAACTCTGTTTTTTTCTCTTCTGATTTATTACTACTTAGCTGTATGAATGTGATGTGATCTTATATAGATTTTGCTGTCCTACATAAACACTGACATCAGAGTACTTTTATAGTCTAGGACCAAAAAAGGTACAGAGCAATATGACACCTGTGCCAAGACAACCTGTAACCTTGAAAGCCTTCATTCTCTTTACACATTCAGTGCAGGGCAGTTCCAGGGCAGTGTAACATAGCTTCACCTTTCCTCAATGCTTTATTCAAACATACAATCCCGTCTTCGTTAAATATCAGATTGCTGTATTGTTTTAAGTTCCTTCTGATCTATTTCACAGAGTCATAGAATCATTAAGCTTGGAAAAGACCCATAAGGTTGTAGAGTCGAACTGTTAACATGGCACTATAAAGTCCACTATTAAACCACGTCCCCAAGTGAAACAGCTACATGTCTTTGAAATACCTTCGGTGATGGTATCCTTCACCACTTCCCTGGTCAGCCTGTTCTAATGCTTAGTCACCCTTTCAGTGAAGGAGTTTTTCCCAATGTCCAATTGAAACCTCCCCTGGTGCAACTGGAAGCCATTTCCTCTCATCCTGTCACATGTCACTTTTGAAAGGAGACTGACTCCCACCTGACTGCAGCCTCCTTTTAGAGAGTGTTAAGGTCCCTTCCTGATTCTCATTTTCTCCAGGCTAAACAACCCCAGCTCCACATAAAATTTGTACTCCAGACCCTTCACCAGCTTTGCTGTCCTTCCCTGGACACTCTCCAGCACCTCAATTTCCTTCTTGAAGTGAAGGGCCAGAACTGAACACAGGATGTTCAGATGTGGCCTCACCAGTGCTGAGTACAGGAGGACAATCACTGTCCTAGCCCTGCTGGCCACACTATACAGCCCAGGATGCCATTGGCCTTCCGGGCACACTCTGGCTCATGTTCAACTGCTGTTGACCAGCTCCCCCAGGTCCTTTTCCAGCAGGCATCATTCGAGCCACTCTCCCCCCAGCCTGTAGCTCTGCATCACTAAGCAGGTGCCTTTATCATAGGAGGAGATCAGGTTGGTCAAGCAGGACCTGCCTTTGACAAACCCATGTTTGTGCTGGCTGGGCCTGATCCCCTGTCTCTCCTGTACTTGCTGCATGACAGCACTCAGGATGATCTGCTCCATGACCTTCCCCAGCAGTGAGGTCAGGCTGACAGGCCTCTAGTCACCCAGATCCTCCTTCCAGCTCTTCTTGTAGATGCACAATATATTTGCCAATTTCCAAACACCTGGGATCTCCCCGGTTAGCCAGGACTGCTAAATGACGGAAAGTGTCTCAGTGGGCATTTCTGCCAGCTGCCTCAGTATCCATGTGACTCCCATCTGGTCCCATAGGCCTGTGTATGTGTCTAAGTGGTGTATCAGGTCTCTGACCATTTCCTCTTGGATTATGGATGCTTCATTCTAATCCCCATCACTTTTTTCCAGAACAGGGTGCTGAGTACATGGACAACCATTAATGACTGAGTCAATGAAGGCATTATGCAACTCATCCTTTTTCCCCATCCTTTGTCACTATGGTTCCAATGATGGATTTCTCCTTAGCCCTTCCTTTGTTTTTGATGTATTTATAGAAACATTTTTGTCGTCTTTCCTGGCAGTAGCCAGACTAAATTCTAATTGGGCTTTTGTCCTTCTAGTTTGCTCCCTGCATAACTTCATGACATCCTCGCAATCCTCCTGAGTTGTCTGTTGCTTCTTCAGGGTAGGGACTCTCTCAACCAACACCTTAAGCAGGCCAAAGTTTTCCTCTGCAAGTCACAGGTAGCCTTTCTGCTGACACCCCTCCTTACTTTAGTGGCCATTTCAATGGCCACTGTTTTGCTCAGAATGATTTTGAAATTTTTTTGCAGAAACAGGCTTAACTTTACCTGCCTGAGATACTAGGGTGTTGGCATAGAAAGTAAACAGGATGAGGGCCCAGGCAGATGTTCCAGGAACCTTTTTAATTTTTTATTTGGGCATCAGTCTCATTTACAGAGATGAGACACAAGAGATGGTAGATGGCTCAGACCTGCCACAGGCAACCAAGGATCTCTTTGTTACAGAACATTCTTAAAAGTTTTTTAACCAATAACATTCTTCTAAAATTTATAGACAACTACTTTAATCAGTGAAAAGCATGCTGCAAACAAAACTCACTTGTATGCCTTATAATAAAAATGCATGATATTCTATTATTAAACTTAAAACTTAACTATCTTACAAAACATATTTTCTACAGTCTCAATACCTATCTGAACCAAGTCTAAAAACTCCAGCCATTGTTTAATGTCCTTGCTTACTATATTATTGTATCTTCTTCTATCTTCAAGCTTTTATAGTCTCAACTGAACCTAAATCCTTTTACTTTATTTCCAAAACCTGTTTTTCTCACTCCATCTGAAAACCTTCTCACCTTTTACATTTCCCACACTGAGGTTTGGCAGAGCTGGTTAATATTAGTATGGTCAGACAAAAGCACCACAGAAACTAAACTATCTCTCAAAATCCTTCAAGGACTGCTGGTGGCAGCCATCTAATATGCCAGTCATTCCATGTAAAAGTGCAAAGGGAGCAATATACATCTGGGAATTTTATTTATTGGAAGCAAGACCTTCAGCATCTATAGTTTTTCATTTCCCCCAGTAATGACCTTGCATTGGGGACTTTGACTGCAACAAGATCAGAATTGATGGTGGTGATTTACACCTGACTCTGCTTCGTGATTTCACTTTGATGTCTGCACAAGATGATTGACTTGCAAAGTATTTCTTCTTCAGCTTGGGCCTTGGAGAATGAAGACAATTACTCTTTTTGCTTAAGCTTTTAATTTAAGAGCTTTTGCTTTGAAAAGGATATCTGCATATGATCCATATCATTTTGGAGAAAGAGGATACTGCAAAAATGAAATAAAATGGTTAAATTCTGTGTCTATTTCAACACCGCACATTTACTATAGAATTCCTGACAGTTGTTGTGAAGGTCCCTCTGATGTTTCATGTACACTTACACTGCTCTTTAGATAATTTTAAAAATCTACAAGAAATGGAACTATGGCATGAAAGGACTGTGAATGAAATATTTTTTCCTTTGTTATTGCAAGTCTATGTATTTCAAAGATTCCATGCTTCTTAAATATGACAATATATATAAGCTCTAGTTGTTCTAATTAAATCCTTTCCCTGTATATGTACTTGTAAACTTGTATATATACAGTTAATTTACCAGTCTCTCTTTACTTTTCTTAAGATTACTTCGGTGTTTTAGATGTTATATTGCCATCCATCTGCAAAACTCAAGCAAAGTCTACCAAGAGGAGACAGTAAATCTTAGCTAGCTGGGTAACTAATCTGTCAACCATGCAAAAAATGGTATTTTGTAAGGGGTTTGGGGTCTTTTAAAATATTTGGCCCGGAACAGGAGACAAGTGTGTACATAAGTCCTGGCTTAAAGAGCTTATAGTTTAAAGCTCTTCAGAAAATTAACTACATAGAGATGAAAAATTAGTTTGCCAATGAAGTTATGTGCAATGAAATCTAAGGAATGGTTGTTTTCTAATACAGGATTTGTATAAATATATCATTTTGGCAGTATATGTTTACAGGCTGTCTAGGGCATGTACTATTACTCAAGGATTTCTTTAATAATTGGCTTCAAAGAGCTATTTCAGCATTTGAAAGAGCAGACAGTTGTTTATTCTGAAAGTGCCAGCAATGGAACTCAAATATCTAGATCAGGTGTACATAGTACAACCTTGAGCCTTAGATAATAAAAGCACAAATTAATTATAAAAGCCGCAGTGCAGATCTTAAAAACAGGCTGGAGAAATGATCAACTACAAAGTTCATTACCTCTTAATCCTTCAGGATTCATATTTCATTAAAGAGGGGTTCATTTCAGGCATTGAGACAGAGCACTGAATTTGTAAGCCTCTAAGGTGTTTCTAATTTTCATATCAACTACAGGAATGCTGGAAATGGGTAGGCAGCTCACGTGAAATGAAATGCCTCTTTAAACAATAATATTATCGTAACCAATTAGCAATTGCTAATCTAGCAGTAAATACTCTGCCAAATACAGTGTTTGACTGGAAGAGGGTGTCTTTGCACAGCAACATGACAATTTTATAAATCCTCAACTACAGGAAATAGTTCTGCTGTCAAATTATTAACACCACATTGCATGCACAAGGTCATAGAAAACCTGCCAGACGTGACTCAGAACAAATGAGAGTCAAAGAACAGCCAGCTTTTGAATTAATTTTGCTAATAGTATTGTACTGGGGAAATGGCTGTCAAAGCAGAAGTCTAGGGATGTATTTATTATTTCTATCATTATTTGTGTTATAAAAGCATATAGGTATTCTAGACAACTTTAAGCGTTCTTGGGCACATTGGAGACACTTAGGAAGGGATTCTGCCTTGGAGACCTTAAAGCAAAACAAAATAAACAAGTTGAGGAAAAGCAAAAGCAAAGAGGTGCAGTGACTTCTGATGAGGCAACATGTGAGAGATAGGAGGACACCCTATCTTCACTGGC
Source organism: Erpornis zantholeuca (assembly GCA_013400515.1). Taxonomy (NCBI): domain Eukaryota; kingdom Metazoa; phylum Chordata; class Aves; order Passeriformes; family Timaliidae; genus Erpornis; species Erpornis zantholeuca. The sequence continues at coordinate 206,053 of VZTN01029225.1, read as the reverse complement.
TCTGTTCTGCTGCTTGCCCAGTTGGCCTGAACTAGAACAGTAGCATCAAACCCATTTTGCAAAAGTGCCCAAGATGGTCTGAGACACCCAAGAAGACATTTTGGATGGATCTGCCTTCCAATTCCCTGGTACTAAAGACAATGACATTCCCTTCCTGATCCCACTACTCATGTTAGGTTATAAGACAGGACACTAAAGAGGCATGTAGCCTAATTTGGCATTTTTTATTTTACTTTTAGTAGCAAAACTATAAGCAGAACCTCAGGAGTTGCATGCCTAGAAAGTTTGTATGAATGTTTGCCTTTGTCCTGCCATTCAATCCCTGGTAGTTTTCCAGAACATGGAATGTCTCCCCGTATATTTGTGGTTTTCTTCAGTGCAGTGAAACTGCAGCCATTTGACCTTTGCAATAATTGTAAAAACCAACATAAATACATAAAGAGAAATTATATAAGGAGAAATTAGACAAACCCAGAAGAATAGTTTGGGTCAAACCTTTGTCACAGTAGAACAAATAAATCCAACAAATAGATCCAAACATTTTTATTATCTCATGCCCTTAGTGACAGCTTGGGAAGAAAAGGATGGGACAGAAACAGTATGAAGATTTTGAAGAGGTCACATGCTTCCAAGCCCTGCTTCAGCCTCCTCTAATGCATCTTCTAGTGAAATCCAAATTATACCACCCATGTGAGTCCTATTCTTGTCCTCCTTGTCACAGACCCTCAGCTCTAGCTGCCTATTTATGATGTGGTGGACCCGCATTCAGAAAAGCAGTTTCTTGGTACCTTAACGATTGTCAAATACAAAACCTCTGCTACTTATCTAGAAGTTTAGTACCTCTCCTCACAAAATGTTTGTACACAGCCATTGCTGACTACAGCATAGGTGCAATGTGGTGCAGGACGAACACATGTAGTCTATCCATTCACATCCTAATTTGTTGGAAGTGTCTTGATTTAGAAGCAAAAGTTAGCTTGGTCTTAGTAGCTATCATTATTCCCAACTTGCTTTGTCTCCATACATAAATTGTTTAGTAAAGCACCATATTTTTTGTTTGGTCTTGGTACAGGCCTTTGTTACCCTACAGTGTTCTGTGTGACTGAAAACCATCCCAGACCATGCATTTCAAGTGGGTTTGTAAACACGAATTTCCAAACTGATAATACCTGTCACAAGGGCTCATTGTGTGGTTAGCAAGAATCTGTTAGTAATGCGATTTTTACTCTTGAATATTCAATTATAGTTTGTAACTCTTCAGTTGCATTCCCACTGTTTGTTTCCAGGATTACTCTGGCATACAGTGACAGCAGAGACAGGACCATTAGCCTTCATTACTAAACTGAGTAATGGAAATGCTCTACATTGTCCTGGTATTGCTATTCAGTGTCATATTGCCAAATGCCTATTTTCTCTGACATTTCTTCTCATGACTGTAGGTCCTGTAATTGCTGTGAGACCTCCGCATTTTTACGTCCCTATTTTTAAATTAGAAACATGTTGTTATATAAATCTTTTTGGTGACTGTTTCTCTAGACTCATTAAAAACCTTTGCAATATTCCTTAGGTTGTTGGAAAGAGACATAAATCCACAGGAGATGTTGAGAGGGGAATGGATGAGCAGTGCAGCTGTAAATGCTTTACTGGGTTAAGTAAAAGGGAATGACACAAGAAATCCCTCAGACGAAGCCTTTCTTTCTGAACATATGGGCTACAAGACAACTCATTTCTGGTTTTGTCTTGCTTTGGTGCATGTATTTTTCTCATAATAAATATGAATAGGAACTGTTTGTGAATGAAAATTAGTTTTAAAAAGACAGTGTCAAGTATCCCAAATTTTGATGCAAGCATTCATGCAAGCTGAGGTAAACATATATTGTAGTCAGTTCATCAGGTATGGGACTGAAGTGTTTGTGCAATGCAGGTTTTCTTAAGTTTGTTTTTCTGCTTTGAAGTAGTTTAAGCTGATTTAGTATTCAAAGTGCAAACATTCAACTCTTTTTAAAAATAAGATCCCCTTAAAATGTTAGCATTGAAATCCTGTGAGAGGTCCTGTTCAGAAATGAAGGCTTCATCTTCCCCTTTTTCAAGAAGTGAAATGAGATCCTTATGAAAATATAACTTGTCTATTTTCTTATTCAAATACTATGTTATGCTGCTAAAATGACATTATATTATAAGCTGTTTTGATTAAGTGAATTCCTTGGGAACACTTCACCATAAGTAGGAAACTGGATTTTATACTGATAGAAAATGTAAATCTGATTTTTAGTTCTAAAATTTGGTAACTGTGCTTGTTCCTCAACAGGGACACCTTACGTGCATAGCTGCTGTAATGAGTGCATACACAAATATCAGACACTATGCAAATATCATATTGACTTACACAGTATAATGCTAATCAGTCTTTGTTGGCAACCACTAAGTGATTGCTAGATAATTAGAGTTTTAACTCATTGAGTCCAAATCTTCCTTTCCTTGTCTCCTGCGATAGGTGTTTCTACACCTTCTGTCGGTGTTTGTTTCCCTGACAGTCCCCAGCTTAGTTTTCTTGTGTCTTCAGTGTCCCATGTCCCGAAAAGATGAAAGGAGGCTTCTTTCTGATGCTTTTCAGGTTGTTTATTTTTTCTTATCTA
>VZTN01029225.1:188947-203382 GCA_013400515.1 Erpornis zantholeuca | reverse complement strand
AGAAGAAGAAAGAAGAAGAAAGAAGAAGAGACTGACACCCAAAAAATCTCCATCTTTGTCTCTATATAATACATAGAGCAAAATCCTAAAACTACAACTAAACTCTCTGTGGTACACTAAACAAAAATCTTTTCACCTTTCTGGTGCATTCAGGTTCTCCCAAAAGAGAAGGGAGCTTCTCCCAAAAGCTTAGGTTCCTGGCTAAGCCCTTTTTTGAGGACCTCTGGGGATAAAAGGAACCCCCAGAGGAGCAGGAGAAGCTTTCAGGCTTCCCTGGACTCCAACAACCTTCTGCCTCCACACAGCTGATCCTGCTCAACAGCACATTCCCACGTGCCATACCAGGAAGGTGTCATTACTGTCCAATGGCTACAATTCAGAGGCTGTATAAGATGACTTTCCAGACATTTGCATTTTCATTGTCAGTTGTCTTGGCATTATTTTAAGTAAAACAAACTCCCAACTTAACTAGGGACCATAGTTATTGCTCTTTTCTGTTTTCATAAACCAGAGCCTGGTGTTCTGTATAGTATTTTACAGATAAAATAATTAATTTTAATAGCCTACCTTAAAGGAATATTATCCTTAAGGAATAGAGTTTTCCATTTTAGGATGACTGTCTTACATTTATTATTGAAGTTTATCACTAATCTACAGTCTGTATATGGTTTTGAGTGTATAATAATTTAAATGTACATTTAACAATATCCAAGAGAACAGATAATTACTGTAAAAGAACATCATGTTTTCAAATATTACTTTCCTGTTGGGCAGGAAACAAGAATGAAGCAGAAGTTAATATTCATTGCTTTGTTGGATCATTATATTTTCTAGCAGGCACTCAGAATAATAAAGTTTACATAGCTCTCTGGTACACAAGCCCTGAGAAACTGCATTATGGTGTTTGTTGTCATATTTTTTCCAACTCATCTTTGTGGGTAAAAATAAAATCTGTAGAGGCTAGAAATATTTTTTTTTTTATTGTAAACTACTTACATTCCTCTTGCATGCTGAGAAACTAGGCTTGCACTTCATGTGTTGGCAAAAGTAGCTGTTGATCATTACTAGAGTGGGAAGTACACACTGTGGAGGAAGTAAAATTAAGGTACTCTAGATTTCAAAGATGCTGGTATATAGGAAAGTAAAAGAAGGAAACCTTAACATTGTTGAAGGAGCAATTGCATGTTATGCAGGGCAGTTCCATGAGCAGAGTGTAACTGCTCAGCATAACATGCAATTGAACCCAGCAGAATTTCATTGATGATATTTTTTGTGTGTTCTGTGAGATGATGTGGTTTTTAAAGATGGCTCTCTTCCATTTTTTACTGACTGTTTGTAGCCTCTATGCAACTTCATACCTAAACAACTCATGTGGTGCTGAGGACAGATTTACTCACTGTGCTTGACCACAGACCACAACAATGCAATTATCAAAGGATGGAGAGACAGTAAAAAGACCTAGAGGCTGGTGGGCAGCAGGCACCTCTTCATTCCTCTCACCATGGCCATGTTCCTGCCCATCCTCACAGGAGGACATGCCTTACACAACAACTCCAGTGCAGTGGTTAGTAGCATAGTGGTTAGTGGTTAGTAGTAAAGGCAGGATCTCTGTTGTCGAAATAGCATTGATCAAAGATAAGCTGTGTTTTATCTGAAAACATGCTGAAACCACAAGAAGCCAGATAACTGGAGGTGCCCTATGCCTTGAATGACATGCCCTCAATGACACATAAGTTTTGGGAGCATCTTTCAAGTATTTTTGAAAATTGTGTCCAATGTTTTGATGGATGTGAACTGCTGAATAACACAAAGTGAAGTTCAGCATTCTAATCTCTGTTATTAATACAGATAATAATTATATTCCATTAGCAAATTGACAGGATACATTCAATTCATTTTTCTTGCAGTGGAAATCACTAGCTTGGCAAAAAAATGACCTTTTCCATTTTGAAATAAGTAAGTGAATTTTAACCGCAGAAAACTCTTACTTGGAAGAATTAACAAGTGGCTAAGTGCCATTATACACTGAAGGATGCCACTCAAACTTACTTCAAATGTGCTTGGACTCCTAGAATTATGTACCTTAGGACCAGGAGTAACATGAGATGTAGGTCTGTGACATGCAGCACCTGACCATGTTTCCTGTTTCATCCACATGATCTATTTTAATGCTACTTCTGCCTTGTGTCTACAATATCCCAATTATTTCAGAAATTCAATGATATTATAAGGAATATGCTTCTAATTCCCATTGTAAATCTATGCTATGGTATCGTATACTCATATGTCTTTTAATTAATATTGTCTCTTAATATATTTCCATCTTAAATATCTCCTCTCATTGCTCTTTGTATGTAAAGAAAATCTTATCACTATTAGCTTCCAACACAAAGTGATTTTCTACAGCCAGATATTTTTCAATGATGTGTTTAAACACTAAGTACAAAGTTGAAATACCACTGCTGTTTTTCTGTGCTTTGACTGTTTGAGGCAGAAATCTATTACCCACAGGACTAAAACTGCTTATTTTTGGGCACTGCAAGAGTCTGTCTTTCCCAGTTTCTCTCAGATTTCAAATGTATACAGGATCATACAGTTCGAAGTAGGATTTCTTTCACTAAAAATACTAATGTGTGTTTTTCCACATTCGTGTTAAATTCTTTAGGCCTATATAACCTCAGAAAATGGTCTTTTCAAAACCTTTTCCATCTTGAGAGCCATTCTATTGTCATTCCTTTCCTCTGCATGAGAGGTTTCCATATTTTGCTTTCAGTTCTTTTCTTCCATCTCATTACCCACATTTCCTGCATTAGTCCACAAACAACTTCATTGTTTGCTTTTGACCTCACAGTGTTTCCTAAGTCAATTGAATGTAGCCAACCTGATCATTTTTTCCATTCACAGAAATACTTTCTTTTTCTTCCTGTGCTGTCCACTACTTTATTCTCTAGCACAGCCTTTTATCTGACTACAGCCTTGTTTACATTGACTTTACCTTTTATTTTTTAACACCAGCTCTGTAGATAGGGTACGTCTCTCTCAGACACAATATCTCCCCTGCAATCTAGATGGATATTGTTCTTTATCTGTTTTTCTAGTCTTGGTTGCTGAAGGTCAGTGCTCCAGATAGTCAAATGCAAGCTCACCCCTCGAATTATGGTCTTTCTTGGAATGCTTCCTAAAGGTTAAAAGCCTCAAAGTCCCTAAGTAGAGTTTCCTAGGCAGGGTTTTGCTGTGTTTCTGGCCAGAGCTCGCCTGCACACAGCATTTTATCTATCGTGTAATGTGGCGAAACTGTTCATTAATGCTTCCACTGCAATCATCAGGGCAACATTACTTAATGCTTTTTCTTCTTTTTTTGAATCCGTAAGATTATGGACTTGCTTTTTTTCTGAGTTACAAATTACAGGATATGATGGGTCTTGTCTTAAAGCATGCTTCAGTGTTTCAAAGATGCAGGAGGGAATCAAACTACTAATTGCAAAAGAGACCAGAGCATTACAGCCTCAGGGAGAAAATTACACTATTCGACACTCTGAAAATCTCAGACTATGCTTATTCCATAAAGGAACACCTCAGTGCCCTGGAAAACAAACCAGTGTGCCTTATTTTCCCTGTCCATGAGTGGATAGTATTGTTCCTGTATTTTTTCAAAGCATTTGGGGGATAAATACTGCTCGTATTTGGCATGTGCCCTTATTTGGCAATGCCATTAGCATTTGGAAAGCCACCCATTTGCATCTTTCCTGTGATGATCAAGCTCTTAATAGGAGAGCAAAAGCACAGATTTAGTTTTCAATCCGCTAATTTTTGTATTTCTGAGTAATTATATTTATAACACATTTAATGCCCAGGATGACTTCATACCCCTCTACAAAGGGAAAAGCTATCAGACCCTTGCTCCAGTGGGCTCACACAGAAGGTGAATCACAGCTGCAATCCCTAGGTGTCGGAGTTCCTGCTCCTGTATCATATTTTGTGCTCCTTGTCAAACTCACAGTCCTTGTCCCCATGTGACACCCCCAAGTAAAAGGTCCTTGGCAAGAAGTCTGCAGGAGGGAATCCCACTGGGTGTAGGTTATCCTGGAGCTCGGGGGCTTCTCCTCTTCTTTGTGACTGTGAGGACCAGGAGGAAATTACTGAAATGAGAAGTCTATTTCCAGCATGGGAGCCAGGTTTTGGGGTAGGGCTGTAGCCATTGCGACCACGATGGTTCCCTGGGTGAGGGCGAGATCCCACTTTGCTAGGACCACCTCATCTCTGTGGGGCTGTGCTTGTGAGACAGAACATCAGGTAATGCTGAGTGATAGTAAAATAAATGTCTTTATTTTTAATAGATGGACAAAACAGACCCAAAACCAGACAGTATTTTCCTGAAATGCATGGACACTACTGAATACAACACAAATGAAGTTAAAACATATTTATCTATATTTTGCTTCCTATCTGCTTTGTTGAATATAGTCTTAATATAACATTTCTGACACAGACAAAAATATACTTTTTTTTTAACTACATCCACAAATACTGCCCTGATTAATAGCAGACTTACAATAACTTACTAACTGCACAGGAGACTTGACCAATACACTTGAAGGGCAGAAGGAAAAATGAATAACAGTTTTTTTCTATGATACTTCTATTTGAAATTCTAAATTCTTGTACTATATGAAAATAAAAGACTAAATTTGACTTTATTTGATCCACTTAATGTTTACATTCAGTTCAGGTTCACAAAAGTATGGTTTGTTTATAATATGTATACCATCCCATTTGGACAAGTAGAGATGAAATAACTTTTTTGACATGTCAGCTATGTTATCAGCCTTGATTTGATGAACACACCTCATGCAAAGGAGGTAAGAAACCCCTGTCAAACAAATGTTATTCACAAATGTTAAGAATATGAAAGTAAAATGTATGATTGTGGTATGAATATTTAATCTTAAAATTGTAGGCTCAGAAACAATAACCTCAGTGTTTGAAAATGGGCTGTTTGCTTCACTGATTATAAATCCAATTTAATGTACAGCACTGCTTTCCACAAATTGCAAAAGGGGAGAAAGACTCATAATCCCTTTGAAAATAAAATCTGCTTAAAGAATCATGTCTTTTGACATTTTGCTCATGGAAGTAACAGAAGGTTTTTTTGTTTGTTTTGTTTCATTTTGGGTTTTTTTTTTTTTTTTTTTTTATCCCCACAGCTATCAATCACAGATATGGCCTTTGGTTATATGAACAGCTCTGTACAAAATTAATGGTAGGACAGCTGAGCTAAGGCAATAAAACCTGCAAACAGACTTTGCATGGGGCTGTTTGGTTTGGCTTTTGCAGTCCATTTAAGCAGGAATACTGCATAAAATCACATAAATTAAAAAAAAAAATTCTATAGGATAGAAAGTGTGAAATATTCTGATAATGTCGAAAGCATGTGTTTGAAATTTTTGGACTAATACTTTTTTTTTCACCTACCATTTTTTTGAGCATTTTAAAAACATTTACATTTTTATGGCAACAAGGGAATACAAAAGAAAAAGGCTTTTATTTTTCAATCAAAATTTCTTAAATTATTAAGCTGAATCCCTGTCTCTTTCCTTTTTTTTCCCCACAGCTGGGTGGTTTGAAATAAATAATATAGAAATGTTGCTGTGTTCAAAGCATCTCGTCATTATGCAGCATCTCATAGTGAAATTCTAGCAATTCCTAGACAAAACTGAGGTAAGAGAAAAGTTTATAGGAAGGCCTACATGTGACTGTAAAATGGGATCCTTTAACTTAATTTGGAACAGCAGCATAAGGCATTGGCTATGTAAGCAGGTAAAACTGTGACTTGATATTTTCCTATAAGAAGGGATTCATGCTAGTGGATTTGGGCTGTAATTCAGCAGTGGCTCTTTTCTTCCCCTCTTTCCTCTATACAGTCTATTTCCTCATCTCTCTTCTGTGGTTCATGGGGGAATTAATACTGCTGGGCTCATGTTTGGTTTGTGATTCTCAGCACTCTGAATTTCACTGGTGGCCTATTCACTCACCTCTCAGGATTTTTTCATTTCTTTGCTCTGTTGGCTCTTCTGAGTTTTTAGTGCAGATCCTGGTTTAGATTCCCTCCATATTGGTAAGCACTGTAGTACTGCAGGTCACAGTGCATATTCAGAACTGAGTTGCAATGTTGTTTTTAAATGCAGTGTAAGGAGAAGAAAAAAAATCAACATCTCTAAAATTAATTTTCTCTGCATATTAAATATACATATATATATATGCTGTTAAGACTCCACAAAAGGAGCAAAACATATCTAGGGATTCACCCTTGTGAAACTTATGTCAACAGTGAAAGCACAAATTGATGGCTTCTTCCTTTAGCAGCAAAACATATTCTTCCATCTCTTATCCTCCAGTATAGCTCTTCATGCTGTGAGTGTTAAAAAAAGAAATTTCACCAGTGACCAGCAACAGGAGGATATCTGGATTTCAACTGAACATTCTGCGTCATACACAGATTTTAAAAAGAATTATTGGAGCGTAAATCTTAATTGTAGAGAAATCTAGCTACTAGAGCTCCCACTGAGAAAGGCACATACCAATAGGGACAGACACAATCATCTTGGCCTTGGGCAAGTGGAAACAACATTGTGTGTTCCTGCTGGCCCGGACAAAGTCAGAAGAAGCCTCATCTCCCCACTTTGCTGCTTCTGGTCAGCACTGCCATTTGTGAGCAAAGTCTTGTCTGCCCCTGGCCACTGCTGCTGCTCTGCAGCCTTGCTGTGCTGGCCAGGAGGACAGGGATAAGTGAAGGAGTCCAGCACTTAGTGGAAGACACCAGTGTGCCTCTCACTGTGTTGGCAGGTTCAGCATTCCTTTCAGTTCCCCTCCAAGCTGCTTTCAGAGGAAAACACTTAGAGATGTGGAAAGCTGTCCAGCAAGCCTCTTGTTTCGAGAAATTTTTGAGGAAACGTTATTTTCTATGGAAAATCTGGATTTTCCAGAGTAATCCCAGCAAGACCAAGCCAAAAAACTTCTTGGTATCTTTCAGAATAGCTTTTTTTAGTAAGTGAAAATTGGGAATTTTCTGCAAGGAAAACCCTCTCATCTCTTTTCAAGCCTTCTTGATTCTCTTTACTTTTCAGTATTTATTCCATCGGTGAGGTTGCTTGGTGTCAGAAACCTTTGCTTTTGTTCATTTAGATGATAAGTCAAGATAAGGCTTCTTCTCTCAACACTGAAAAGTTCTATTTAGTTTATATGTATTTTTCTCTAAGAGCCATTTTTCACAAGCTGAATTTTAACTCCAGTTATTGCTTTAAGAATTTTGGTGACAGAAACCAAAACCACAGAAAAAGAAAGAGACAACCTATATTAACATATTTGCTTAAGGTTGTCTTATATTAGGTATAACATAATTTTAAACTGGTGATTGAATTTTAGCTTTTTTAAATTAATATATCATGTTTAGCACTCCTATAAGGAATTTATTACTATTTGTGTGTTTTGCTGTCTCATACAAATAATAAAATACTAGATTGCATTATTTAAATTTCTTTACAAGGAAAAAAATTACTGAACCAAAACCCCAGGGAAGTTATCTATCTGTCTTTGCTCAAGAAACTAGCTCTTTAGTAATAAATCACTTATAGCTGTGATGTTATATTTTCACTTAATGCCAATAAAATGCTGAATGATAATACTTCAGACTTACTGTATTATAATTTCTTCATACAATATCCTAGCTAAGAACTGTTGCACATTTTCTGCTACATATATTTAAAATTATACATTTTTTTTAATTGTACAGTATATAGTTCTGGATGGAAAGAATGGGATTGAGTGTATACTTTGGTAAACACTCTATGATCTAATCCAACATATTAGATAATAGCAGAAAAGAGTTCCTTGCATGGGATGCTCCAGCTCCTAGAAACAACTTAAAGAATGTGCAGTGGCATTTCATTCCCAATTCTTGCTTTTCTTCTAAGAAAATGCTTCTTACTATTCTTCGTAGAATATCCTGCTTCTCCTTATTTTGCCTGTGGCTACAAGATTTTTTAATTATCTTCAGTGTTTGACAGTTCTGGACTCGAATCAACATAATTGAAGGCTTCCTTATTTGTGAAAGTTGAGCTCAAAGTTAGACTGTGTCGTGGATTCACAGGTGCAAGTTCATTTAATACAATATTGTCACTTTTTACAAGTGTCGCTTTGTCCATGTGTTCTCTACTGTATCTGGCAACAACAGCATCAAGGAAGTCCAGCTTTGGTGGCAAAGTCCCACTTTCAAATAAGTATTTGGCTAAGTAGGAGACTATAACGTTAGTAAAGAAGGAGGTGAGCATAGCAAGTGTTTTAAATGGGAATCGCTGGATATAGAGATTGTTATCATCTTGATACCAGCCAGGGTAGAAGATCAAGGGCTGAAGGTAGAGGTACGGCTCTCCTCCGGTTATTCTGAGAACAAGGCCAAACAGGTATCCTGCAATGGCACCATAGGTGTTGGTTCCTTTAATAAATAACACACACAGGAGCTGGGGGAATATGATGATATAAACAAGGTCAGAGCTGAGGTACCAGAGGCCGTACACTGACGAAGCCAGCAGTGCCATTGCTGTTGCTGATGCTCCAAACAGAAGAACAGTGATTCTCATGACCCACACAATTTCTCTGTCTGAAGCCTGCAAAAAAGGGGCAGATTTAGGTGTTTTTTTCGTGTCTATACATGTATACCTACACTTATATACAGGCAATATAAAATACTGAACTGTAAAATAAAACTTTGCATGATTCATTCAGTAATAATTACAAACTAATATCTCCATCTCAAGCTCAGAGAAAAAAGCCCTAAGAGTTATGGCTGCCATTCCAAAAGCCATTTGAACTCTTTGAACATAGCAAAAAAAAACTTGATGACGAGTCAAAGAGAAAAAACAGCATTGTAAGAAATACTTTTAAATAAAATCACAATATGGCTCAACTAGAAAAAAACCTGTCAGCATCAGAATTACTTCTTCTCCATTTCCTAAGAAAAACTCAAAATCACTAAACTATTCTGTTGTCAAATGATTTCCTGATAAATGAAGGATTAGAAAAATGTCTTATTTTGTGAAGAATTTAAGGAAATCTTGTGTTTGTAGCAAGAGTAATTAGCTATCTGGATAAATTGCAGTGCCATGAGAACTCTTGACAGATGCTCTCCCCCAGCCAGATTTTTCACTTCTGTCATCAGTCACAACCAAAATTATTTTTATGATTTTTTTTCAGTTTGTTCAGCATGCTGTCAGTAACTAAATTCTTTTTCTAGATTACAGTCTGTGTATCACCTCGTTAAGGTCTCACCTAAAATTTTGTCTAAAAGTAAAAACGGAAACATTGTCTCACGTTTTGCCGAAAGGAAAGCTGGTAAATGTTCCGAGCAAACATAGAACTTGCTGATAAAATTGAAGAGTCAGCTGAAGACATCACGGCAGCAGATACAGCACCCAGGCCAAAGAATGAGATATAGACTGGGCAAAGGTACTGCAGCACGATGGGTAAAATCATATCTGCTTCTCTTTTGCTCTTGGGGTCAGGGACACCATAGTCAGTCTGGTTCCAAGCTGCAATATGGACACCAGTATGTTATCAGTAACCATAGTGCTCAGCAGCTACAGCAGCTCTTGACTTCATGTGTAGAGAGCTATTCATATTACCACATTTTCATGCACATTTATTAAACGAACTGTTACTAGGGCCAGACAAATGACATTTCAGAGATGCAGAAACAAGAAACAGAGGCCTAACTTGTTTCTGTTAGGCAGATTTAATTCTGGTCGGCATTTTTTCTTGTCTCTAAAATAAAACTTTAAATTTTTCATAAATGTAGTTTTATGCAATAAAATAAGTCTGGGATACATGTTTCTTTGTGATGTGTTTAACTACTCTTTTGGATTACAGACAGGGCTCAAAGCCATATAAACATTTCTAACAGAATATTTTTAACAGTTCAGCTACACTGTCACTGTGATGGGGATCACTTTCACTATGACAAAAAAACCTTGGCAAGGATATATTGGTCAAGGCAAGAAATTTCTGATAAATTAAAGAATCATTTAGGTTGGAAAGCACCTTTAAGATAATTGAGTCAAACCATTAGCCCAATACTGCCAAGCCCACCAATAAACCACATCCCCAAGAGCCACATCTACACACCTTTTAAATATCTCCAGGGATGGTGAATCCACCTCTTCCCTAGGCAGCCTGTTCCACTGCTTGACAAACTTTTTGGTGAAGACATTTTTTCTAATACCCATTCTAAACCTCCCCTGCTGCAACTTGTGGCCATTACCTCCCATCCTGTTGCCTGTTATGTGGGAAAAATATCTCACTACAACCTCCTTTCAGGTAGTTGTAAATGTCTTCCCTCAGTCTCTTTTCCTCCAGGCTAAACAACCCCACTCCCTCAGCCACTCACAATTATTACTGTTACCACCAAATAAAGTTACCAGAATCTAACTCAAACATTGAATAGAAATATTATGTATGTAGATGCCTAGAAGATACAAAATTATTTAATTTCTTCCACTGGGGTAGGAACTATTTCCTCTGGGAGAAATATTCTATAATATTATTTTACTGTGTGTTCTCCTGTTGAAGGAATTGTGGGTTGATTAATGATGCCACCTGGCTATCTAACCAATATGTCACCTATATCTAACATAAGATTTATTTTCACACACTTACTGCACTATTCATTTTACATTTATTGTAATACTGATTTTGAATCATTTACCTGTAGATGCTCCAATTGCACCAATCAGTACTGCAGGAATAGCCATCACAAGGCAGCCAAAAGCAGCCAGGAATGACAGAACTTGAGCATATGTGGCAGAAGATGAGGAAAGAACTCTCTGGAAATATGCTTGCCATGGAATTCCCCCTAATGTCTACAAACAAAACAGCATGCTGTGATTGAAGAGTAACTGTGTTGTTTTGCTATCACCATATACAGAACATGTAGAAGGATCACTTGAATGCTGAAAGCCAAATTGCTACTTTTTCATTTATTTATGCAGTATCAGCAGGCCAGTAATAACTGCAACTTTCTTTCTCACAAGCTGTGTCAAATCTGTGTAAGTCCACTTAAATCCCATTCTTTTAGACAAGTTATTTTTTATGCATTTAACTTCAACACTTTTCACTTTCATAGTCTCTGTAATCCCCAAGTCTTTTGACTTGATAAAGCTTTCTGAAAAGTACTATTTTCATATTTCATATTTGAAGAATTTGCCTTCCAATACTCCTCCTCCACTAAAATTAGATTATACTCTGATATGATGTCAAAGCAAGATTTTATCTTCCTTTGTGAATGCCTGCAGTCATTCATGGAAGGTGAGACATTCTGTATACATTGAACTCAGGAATCTGAAAACAACATTTTCATGAAAAAAATAATGAAAAATATATTTAAAACAACTGCCTTAAGCAATTAAAATACCAGTAGAAATGGAAGACAAAGCAAAAAAAAGGAAAAGTTTTGTTTTGTGGTGGAAACCCCTCTCTTTTATTTGTATATGTAACTGAAGATCCTGATTAGAATTAAAATTATTTCTGCAAAATATGACATAAAGAGTATTACCAAAGGTTGAAAACCCGAGTGCTAACAATTCTGTCTGGAGAGCAGGATTTGAATAGTCTCCACTAAATAACTAAGTGTCTGTCTCCAAACAGCATGGAAAGAAAACCAAGCCAATTGCACAGCCTAGTTCTATACACTAAATAAGGCAGGAGGCATTTGGACCAAAAAGTGTATATACAGGTGTTTCATACAGCTTCATGCACACATAGGGACTAAATTAATGTTTCACATATGAGTCTGGTTTTGACTTGCTATTTATGACTGTTTTTCTTTGCCTCCTTAATAATAATGTACCCTTATCAAAGCTTTCCAAGAATGTGGAAATTTCTTGAGCTATAATGAAACAGACAAAATTCAAAGAAAATGTATCATAATTTGGCAATAGCAGTGCTTTCCTTTTATCAACAGCAGAGATGAAACCTTCAGGCTTACAGGAGAGAATACAACCACTTGAGGTAATGTCATACTTTGAATCTCTGAGAGAATGCTGAATAAAATAACATATTTTAATAGACAAATTATAAGAAAACCCTGAAGATTTTTGGCTGAGAGAATTTTAAAAAATAGCCAGAAAATGTAATCCCAAAGTACAACATGATAATAAAACCAGTGTAGATTTGCATAGGGACACTGAGAATGGAAAATGCTAGCGTGTGTTTCTAGATCCTCTAATGGAAAGTACTTAATAACCACTGATCCCATGTGTAATATATAGGTATTAAATAATAAAAGCCCTTGGTTCATTCTGGCATATGTGCATGTATGAATTTATCCATCCTGCCATACATCTCTGCACAGCTTTTTCTTCATCTGTACCTAAGGCATGTTTAATCATTTGTGTAACGTATTTATTGCCTTCTGCAATATATGAATTCCTCAGCCAACAATGACATCAGCTAAGCATTAGCTGCACACTTTTATTTAATTTTGACATGTCAGCTCTTTCAGCCTGATGATATTTAAACTGCATTCCTGGCAAAGCTGGTTGATATGTCACTGAAATCATTCAAATGTGCAGAAATATCAAGCAGGAGTCAAGAGGGTAAAAGATTTCAGTTCGATAGAAACTCTTAACTAGGCTCCATTATTTTCAGCTGTCACAGTAACATAGTGTAAGTGCTTAAATGCTTCATTCCTTCATACAAACCACCACTTACCAGTAAAAAGAAATTGTCCAACCATGTGTAAATGTCAAGTGAGTTGATAGATCCAAGCCAAGGTGCTTGGTACACCTGGTGCACAGCCGTGAGCCCAATGTCTGTTACTGCAGGATGGGACATAGCAAAGGGGACACTGATCCACTGTAACCAAAGAGAAACCATGTGTTCAGGTCTAAAGAAAATATTCTAAATCTGTGAAATTTTAATATTAACACTCATCTAGTTTTCTTATTCTTGCTTGCTACAGATTGAATACCAAATTATCAAGTTGACTTGCAGAAAGTCAGATTATGTGCAAGTGGAACATCTCTGAAATCCAGAGGGGTTGGTAGTGGACAGCTCACATCTGTCCTGGAGAGTGTGAGCAGAGAATTAATCAATGGGAACTGCAAAATCATCAGTAAAGACACATTTATACATCATTTTTTTATTTTACCTAACCACTTCGTATATTGTTCACACTCTTTCATGGACCACACAGTAGAGAAATATTTTCATACAAATTTCCATGTAATGGCATCAGGACTTGGCAGTATACAGGTATGAGACATCACATCTGAAGGCTTGGGAATTTGTTTTTAATTCAATATTAAACTAACTATTGAAAGACTGAAAAGACAGGATTGCTGTTGGTGCAGCCTCATTTCTCTTCCTCCAGAACTCATATTAGCGCATTGTTAAAGCACTTTTCTGCCTTGCAGGTGTTTTCTAGGGGTCTCTTGACCTCTTTCAGTCTCTTTGTTTTTTATGTAAATCAAAAAGCCTTCCCGGTGACGGTTTCTGCCAGAAGGTCCAATTCCTTCTTCAACTGACTTCATGTACATTTACTTGCAAAGTCATTTTGCAATCGTGTAAGTTTGTTTCTGTGGAGGAGAAATGCAGCAACTCCAGCTGAGGTGCAAACCAGGCTTTGCACTATGGGGACTAGATCATCACAAGCACAGCATCCTAAGGATCCAGCGATATCCAAAACCACACAGATTGCTACAATCCCAACTGATCACAGTTAAGTGTATAGGGGCAACAGGAGCAAGGAGGGGAAAAGTCAAACATCTTTCTCTATTTTGTTGGACAATTATTGCAATAATATATGAAGATTATTTTGTAGCACTGCCTGTTATTCAGGCAGTTTACCCTGTACCATAGAATTCTGTTCTCAGTTAAACTTTGCCAGTTTAAGCAGTTGGGCAGAACTCTGTTTGAGTTCTCATTCTCTGCTTGAGCTTTTCCATGAAAGAGCACCAAATTTTTTCAACTGTGTCCAAGATATTTTGAGGGAAAAATAAACCTCTTGTCAAAATTAATGGATATTAATATTCTCCTTCCTGAGAAATTCAGGGGGAACAAGGATGTCAAACAGATATTTTTACTCTTGTTTCTGAATCTCAAATGTCAAACATGTCCAAGTGATGAGCTTCTGAACAGATGTAGTTTGGCCATACTCTGCTGAGTTTTTCAGTAGGGTAAATAGCTAAAAGTCCATCTCGAGTGTGCATGCCACAGGATTTAATAGGTACTGTATTGCAAATACATGATGAGCTTTTGTAAAGCATTCCAGTTCCTCACAGCAACCTAGCTCTTTGTGGTCTCAAGGACTATATTTTCGTTAGTAAATAAAACCAATCAAGATACTTTCTTTGGCCCTGCAATTTATGGGGATGTCATTGTTTACA
>VZTN01029225.1:173991-188567 GCA_013400515.1 Erpornis zantholeuca | reverse complement strand
TAAAAAGCTGTGCCTGAAAGGAGGAACAGGAGTGATTACAACATGCCTTTTGTCTTGGGTAAGAACAGGAGAGAAACCAGACATTAGAGGAAGGAGCAGCAAAGCTCTGTGACAGTGGGAATAAAAACTGCTCCAGAGCTTGGAGAAGCTGAGAGAACCTGTCCCATCTTCTGCTGTCACATCTACTGTGAGAGTGTCCCTTCTCATCTAAAACTACCTCCCTAGAGCATGGCCATTTAGATTCTGAGTCTTCCAGCCTCACTGATGACACTCTAGAGTTCATGAGTATGGGTTCTTCTGCATTATATTATTGCTGTTTATTTCAAATGGGAAATGACATAAAGAGCCCAACCGGCGTTAAAACAAAACACTATAAAGCTAGAGATCAAATAATTGAGAAGACTTCTGTACAACCTTCATGTACTTCCCACCCCCCCATCAGGTTCTTGCTGGTTTTAATGTCATTCCCATGGGATCAGGCTCTCTAGCAGTTCATGAGTTGATTGCACTGGAGGGGCATTTCTGTACTTTGATTTATCTCCAATTTTGGAAATTTCTGTAATGCATGCCATATGTAGAAACGTAATGTTTCACAAATATTAATATTCATGTTTAGGAAAGAGACAGTATTTTCCCCACTGTTCAGATGAAGAACAAAGATAGGAGGGAAGAAGGTCTGGAACTTGGATTTGCTTTTTCAGACTATTTAACACCATTTCCATTAAATCAGTGAAAGGCCATAGACCGCACAGTAAGATGCCCCAGAGTAAGGACACACATAGAGGTGGTTACTGGCCACCTGTGTAAGTAGTGTCTGAAGCAATTTTCCCAGAGTGGCACAAGAACTCTGGTGAAAGCAGACAAAGAATGCCAGGCCCCCAAGGTGCTATTTGGTTTCTTCATCTTGACCCACTTCATTTGTTTTAGCATATCTCAGTTCTCTGCACACCTGTGGCTGTCTATTACTGCCACAGGCAAATAAAGACAGCAGCTTCTTTGATTGCACCCCTGTGATCTGGACCCTGTCACGCTGATGTTTTTCAATTTGGGCCTTAAAGAACAGCAGTAAATAAAAGGCTACCCACTAGCATATCATTGATAGCTGATGAGGGATATTCACACTTCTGCCCTAAAAAAGCCTCATCTGAAGTCTCATCTGGTGAGACTTCCTGTATTATGGTCTCCAAGGACGGTGGAGGGAAATGTGGGGAAAACCAAGAAGGTTAACTAAGTTAACAGGAGGTTAACTAAGCTGTGTGAGTAGGTGACCACCACAGAAAAGAGAAGCAGTAGAGTATCTGCAGGTCCAGTGCCAGCATTTCCGAACTACTTTACCAACAGCTTCCTACATTTGATCCCTCCTTCCAGTGCCTGACCCACAGTCCTATAGATGGACAGGGAAGGATCAGCACAAGTCCTGTTCCGAGTTAGATACATACTCAGGAGGAAAAATGTAAGAGCGTTTGGACTGCCAGACTGGCTGGAAAAAAGCCAAAGAGTCAGGCCTCTTGGACAGCACTATTTCCAAAGTACAGGCTGTACATTGATGCAAATGCAGACTCTTTCAAAGTCAGCTTTCTGTAAGTGGCAATGCTGTGTCTGATACACCCCAGGACACACTTGGCCCTTCTGGTTATTCAGGGCAAAATCCTTGACAAAGAAGGGCAAAAAAAGCCAAACTTACCAATCCCAGGAAGATGCAGAAGAGCTGAACCACGTCAGTGTAAGCCACAGAATAAAGCCCACCCACAAGCGTGTACATTGTGTCAATCAGGGCAGAAACAATGACTGAAATATTGACATTTATGTCAATGATCACACTTATAGTCGCACCTAAGGGGAAAACCAAAGCACTGTCTGTTAGTGTGTATGTCACAGCATGTTTGATAAGAAGACCCACACGTATAGGTCCTGGTCTGACACTTAATAACAGCATCAATAATTCACCCCTCTATATTCTGCACAGCCTTTCTCCACCTTTGAAGTGAATGGGAAAAGGGAGGCTCCTGTTGGTCTTAGTTTAGCATCTGTCATTTTGCAGGTTCTTAGGAAATGGAGGACAGAAGGGTCCCAATAGTCCTTCCTCACATTGCTCAAGGTCTGTAAGGACTACACTCTCTTATTCTGCCTGGGAAAAGCAGCTATGCACATCCCTGATTGCCACAGTCTACAGAAGAATGTTCTTGCAATGCTACCAGACAGCTGCCACAGCACTTGCAGGATGCATCCCCTGAGGTCCCATGAAAGTGTGTCTGTCCGGTGTATTTTAAAATTTTCTCGCTTGGTTCTCTTCCAGCAAGCCTTCCTTGCACTGGACTTTCCCAGGCTTCTCAGGGTCCTGGGGTTCCTAAAACCTGGTCTTACCAGCAACGAATTAAGCAGAAAAGGCACTGATTACCTCAGTCTTTTCCACATCCTTTGCCACCAGGTGCCTCATCCCATTCAATAGCAGTCCACATTTTCCCTTTTGTTAGGATGCATTTTTCTTGAGCATGGGGGTAATGCCTGAATATCAACCAGTTCTTCTGGACTCCAGGACAGTCTCCCATGGGATTCTTCCAAGCACAATGCTGGAGAGGACCAGCTCTACTTTTTTGAAGTCTGTAGTTGCAGTTGTGATATTGCCTTGTTCCCCCGTCTCAGGACCATGAGCTCCACCATCTCATGAGCATTGCAGCCAAATCTGCCTTTGACCTTCACACCCCTGACTTGTTCTTCCTCATGTCTAAGTAACAGGTTCAACAGAGCACCTCCCTACACCAGCTCCCTGATAATTTCTGTCAGGAAGTTTTCAGTGCACTCAAGAAACTTCCTGAATAGCTTGTGTCCTTCTGTACTGCCCTTCCAGCATGTATCAGGATGGTTATATATTTCCCTCAGATGTATTAACTGTTTCAAGTGATTGCAATGCTTTAAGACCATGTCTAAAAAGCTGGTCTCCTTCTAATTAGGCTGATTTAAACAAAGCATTTTACAACAACTTTTAGTGCCTGCAGTTATTGTATATTCTGGAGCACATATTTGGGAGAGTTTTGGCCATAGAAGACAACGTGGTGTGTGATGTATAGGAGCCTCTGGGAGCTGACAGGTGTGGTTTTTGCTGCACAATGAGCCTTTAAAGTTCATGTGCTTAAGTATTACAAGCTCAGACCTCTTCCACAGCTGTGGGTCCTGTGTTTCCCATCTACAACCCTGCCAAGCAAGGAGTCGTGATGAAGAACAAGTAGTGAAGAGTACTGGATTAAATATTCATCAGGGAAGATAGGTGTGAAAAAAAGAAGTAGATTATTCCAAGAATAAAAATAAAATCAAAATCTTCAATGACCTTTATAATTATTGACAGTCTTTAAATGTCGGCTGTTATATAAATCTAGAATGGAATTCACACCACTTGTGTTGAAATAAAACAGAATTGCTTGTCCTTAATCAAAAATATTCCAAATACTCTGAGTGTTCTTCAAGTTATTCAACTCCTATCACCTCAGCATGCAGTTTTTTCTTAGTGTTTTAAGGATTTTGTGATGAAATTGTGGTAAACAAGCTCCCCATTGCTTTGCAGTTCATCAGAGCGCAGTTGGAGAGTACCTTCAAAGTTTATTTCTTGTTTAAAATAGCTTATGCTAGAAGGTATTACCACATGCATGTGCATTATTAGTATGATTAGCTGGTAAAAGTCAATTACTGGTGCTTCAACTCAAGGGCTTTCTCTGTACTTAAAGGGGTTTCTAAATTCAGGCCTGAAATATAATTAAAAACCCTGGAAGCTGTTTTTTTTTTTCAGGACTTGATGAGTAGTTGGGTGATTTTCTATTGAGTCATAGTTTCACCAATTCTCCAAATCCTTTCTTGAATCGTAAGTATTTTCTTCATTTTGTCAAGAAGAAAGCCATTTAGAGTTGAAGAATTCTTTGGTTTATTGATCAGCATCTGGTTTACTTCTATTATTTGTGTTATGGAATGTTCTGTATATGTAGATCTCCTCTATGCAAAGTATTATTTTGTTTTGATGCATTGGCAATGCTGTTACATATCATTAAGGGAAATTTCAACTGGCTTCTCTCATCTCAGAAATGTAAAAGAAAAGCTGGGACAGATTTGAGAAAAAAGGGGTACTTGCAATCATTCATATCATCCTCACTATAAACAGAAATTTTTTCCTAAATCCTTTCATGCTCTTTGAAGAGAGGCAACTTAAAGGTCTGTGAAAGTGAATAGATACTTTGCATATCTTTTTGTTAACAAAATAATAAAGGGGTAGCATTACCAGATTTATCTGCTAGTTAGCATAGGTCTTAAAAATGTCGCACTCTGGGTCATTTGGCTTAAATAGTTACCATTTGAAGCCGGAATTTTAACGCATTTCTGATACTCTTAATAATTTCTACCTACAATAAATTAATATTTATGCTGCTTATTCCTTACCTAAGGCAGAGAAGATGGCAGCAGCCCAAAACATTTCTCCCATTAAAGCTGGAATAAATAGTAGTCCTCCCATCCTTTTTCCATAAAGCTGCTGAAAAGGGTCCAGCATTGTCACATAACCTTTGGATCGCATGGGTTTTGCAAAAAAAAGGCCACCTACGAAGAAAAAGCAGTGTAAGACACCAGCTGCAGTTTAGAAATGCATTTCCATTAAGGGATAAAACATTCATTGTCACTTATTATTATTACTCAATTTCACCAATACTGTTTGTTTGCTTGTTTGTTTTAAAGTAAAAAGTACAGTTAAAATATCCTCTGGCATCTCTTACATCTGTCTACAGAATTACTTAAACACATGCACTCCATTAATATCGCTGGTCTCATAATGATAAAAAGCTTTTTCTTAATTTTTCTGGCTCAGTTTATGCAATCTCCCATTATGGATGCTGTCAGAGTTTTGTCTAATTTTGGATTAGCCTAAAGAAATGGCTTTTCTACCTAATCCTGTTGATTCTTAGACCAGAATCCAGCATGAATTTTCACATAGTCCTACTCTGAAAATAAAATCGTCTGAGACTCCTGAATCAGAATAGTTTCATATGCGTTTTAGTGCGGACACAGCAAATCTGATTCTTTCAGGACAATTCAGATTTATTATGCATGTTTAAGATAACTTTACTACATGGGCAGGGCAGGTCAGAGGTCTTCTGGGTTCTGTAGGTGTCAAATTCCATTAATATTTGTCATACACTTACTTCACTTATGTACATTAAGGAATTTCGATGCATCACAATTCTGCTCTGCCTGGCTGGTATATGGGCTGGATGTGTACCCAAATGTGCAATGGCCTCCCCCCCTCTAATTCTTTCTGTCTTGGGAAAAAAAGGACCAATCTCAGGAAAGCTGAAAGAGCCCCGTTATGGAAACCTGTGTAGTGGAGATCTGTACGTGACTATAAGCAAGTAGACTTCTACCACAGTAAAACTGCTGTGTAAGGTATAATAAAGAACTGGAAACCCTGTAAATTCCCAATAAGATATACTGTAGGGTATTTGGCAACCCTTAATTGCATTCTTCATGACAAGATATGTAATTTATTCANTTTATTTTATTTTATTTTATTTTATTTTATTTGCTATTCTTGATTAGGTAATGGATCCTTTTCCTATTCTACTTGTTATGCCATCATTGGAAAAGACAATTAAAGAAGAAGAAGAAAACATAACCTTTAGGATATTCAAACGCCTGTCAAAGGAAATACGAGGTATTCTAACCTTTAGAACTAAATTGCTTGAAAAGACAGAAAAAAAAGTTGTACAGAGACAAAAAGGGAGATTACATCAATCTTAAATCCTTCCACTCTGAAGCAACAATATTTTTTCCAGTCTTGTATTTATAATTTTGATTATTTATTTTTTTAAACAAGGATAAGCAATTTCTCCCCTCAAACCTTTGTGTATCGATGGTGCCCACAGAAATTCTTTCCTCTCTGTGCTCTGCAGAGATATATGGTCACATATATGGATTTCTTATCTCTGCAGTGCCCACCCCACTCCCCACCCCCAAACATTATGGTTTTAATAATCAAATAGATCTTGACAAGGAGTTTAGCAGACTTGAGATATGAAACTATTTCTATTTTTAGAGATATTTTTGTGGGGCTATTTTGTCTATAGCCAAACTGACCAGCAGAAGGGATCCAGTTTACCTCAGCATCCTTTTCTCACACCCTAGTTGTTTCATTTCAAATCATGGACCTGACATCAGACCTCTTTAAAATGAGGGACTATTAGTTTTAGTCTTTGCTTACCTAGAATCAGGCTAAGGGAATATCCAATAGGAGCCTGAGCCCAGGCTAGACCATAGTCTGGGACATACACAGCTTCTGCTGTCCCGTTGATGTAACCTCCTCCAACCCATGTGGCTGAAAAGAAAGAAATGAGAAAGTCTTTAATGTCTACAAATAATGAAAACCTGACATGTATAATAAAATTGTCATTACATATGATATGGTTATTTTTTATTATATGAACAATGTAAGTGCCAGGCATGGCATCCTTCTATTAAAGGCAGCCCTAATTTGAATTTACAGCCTGAGCATATGAAAAAAGAAGTCAAATGGACTGAGGCAATCATCAAAGTGTCTAAGTCTCTGTATAGTCAGTGAAGATGTGAGGACCGAGTCCCCCACTACTCATTTACCATTACTATTTTGTTTTTGTTAGTCCAGATGAAGGAGAGATATAAAGCGAGATCTGAAGAAGAACATCTAAATTAGGCAAAAGTTTAAAAAACACTTCATTTACTAGGGCCTTCATGGAAAAAAAGCCTTTAAAACCTTGTTAAATTTAAAATTGTTGCTACATTAATCACATTAATAAATTCTGAGTTCTAGAAATATTTCTATATAGGGTTGTGGTGCATTTTTGTTGCTATATAAGTCCTAAACTTCGATTCATTTATTTTATACTTCATTGAGCCACATTCCATAAGGGATATGTGCTCTCTTCAATATTTCTGATTATATCTCTCTCCATCTTTAAAAACCAGTATTTTTAATATACCAACCTCTGACACTTAATGAGTTGATTCTCTGCCTTTAAGGGAAGTTCCTACATTTGAGAATTTGGGATCAACACCATATATGAGAGAAAAACTCCAACACAGAAATGTATTGCGATTACATCTGCAAAAATACTTCATAACAAATAAAGTAATAAAGTTTATCTCTTCCTGTTTGCAGAATCCATGCAAAAACTTTTTTAATTATCTCTAGTGTGTGATGAGTATGTTTTATAAATCTAGGTTTGAAGTTTGAGCAAGAGCAGACAGACCATTATAAGTCCTAGACTCTTGTAATGATGTTTTGGTTTGTGTCAGAATCCTTACTTTCTTATATAAGAATAGTTAGGGTTTCTGTGTAAAAAGTCTCAATAGTTCAAAATCTGTTTTCCTTAAACATTCCTCAGAATTTTCCCATCATCCATGATGATACAAGCAAACTTGATTTTGTGTTTAAGACAAACAATTGGGGAGAAAAACAAATTAAGAAAATTTAATAAAATTCTTTAAGAAATTTCATTAAGAGCTAAATGCCCACTCTTTTCCGCTTGACTGTGATATCTCTCAAGTACTACTAGAGGGTATTTTGCTGAATTTCACTATGTCTTTAGAATCAAAGATCTCCAGCAACCAGAGAATTAAAATTGTCCCCCTTTCAGCAATTTGAAGCACAGGAATGGACCATTCTGTCGTTGGAAATTGTATAATGGACTTTTATGAGGGATGTGCATGCAGAGAAAAATTGCAACAAAAGAAGTGACCCAAGGAGACCTATTTTGAGTAGAGTTTTAGTTATTAAAGTCTACTCTGTACTACAGAGCTAAGAGGTGAGTGATGCCCATATGGGACCACATAGGGAAGATGTGTTACGGCTGATTCTTAATGAGAAGAACAAGGATACCTAATCTTTGTAAAAAGTTGTCAAACATTTGGGATTTTGTCACTCTTGACAGTGTGAATTAAGATAGAGGGGAGTATGATACTTTGTTTACCAGAGTTCTAGAATTATAGAATTTTTTGTGTTGAAAGGGATCTTAAAAATCTTCTATTTCTAACCTCTCTGTGATGGTCAGGGGTGCTACTCACTAGACCAGGTTGCTCAAAGCCCTGTCAAACCTGTCCTTAAACACTTCCAGGGATGGGGCATCCACAAGTTCTATGGGCAACCTGTTCCAGTGCATCACCACCCTCACAGTAAAGAATTTCTTCCTAATATATAATCTAAACCTACACTTCTTCAGTTCCCTACCTCTACCTCTCCCTCTCATCCTATCACTACATGCTCCTATCACAGGGCTGCTATCAGGTCTGCACGGATCTTCCTCCTCTCCAGGCTAAATAACCCCAACTCTCTCAGCCTGTCCTGGGATCAGTGTTGGGCCAGTCCTGTTTAATATCTTTACTGATGATCTGGATGAGGGGATTAACTCTACTATTAGCAAATTTGCAGACGACTCAAAGTTGGGTCAGAGTGTTGATCTGCCAGAGTATAAGATACAGACAGGTGGGAGAGATGGGCTGAGGCCAACTGCATGAGGTTCAACAAGACCAAGGACTGAGTCTTAGACTTTGGACACAACAACGCCAGGCAGTGCTACAGGCTGGGGACAGAGTGGCTGACCAACACAAAAGGACCTAGGGGTGCTGGTCGACAGCAGCTGAAAATGAACCAGCCGTGCCCAGGCCAATGGCAACCCGGCCTGTATCAAGAGTAGTGCAGCCAGCAGGACCAGGAAAGACATCATCCCCCTGTACTTGGCCTCTCTGGTACTGCATCCAGTTCTGGGCCCCTCACTTTAAAAAAGACACTGAGGTGCTGAAGGGGGTCCAGAAATGGGCAACAAGGCTTGTGAAAGGTCTAGAAAGCATGTCTTATGAGGAACAACCGAGGGAGCTGGGTTTGTTTAGTCTTGAGAAGAGTAGGACCTCATCGCTCTCTACAACTACCTTATGTAGTGATGTAGTGATGTGGGGCCGGTCTCTTCTACCATGCCTGCAGTGAAAGGACAAGAGGAAATGCCCTTAAGATGAGACAGGTGAGATTAAAATTAAATGTTAGAAAAATATTTTTGACTGTTAGGGTGGTCAGGCATTGGAATAGGTTGCCCAGGGAGGCGGTAAAGTCACCATCCCTCAAGGTGTTAAAGAGGCATCTGGATCTGGCACTGAGTGATGTGGTTTAGTGGTTTAGAGGTTACAGTGGTAGTGCTGGGTTGACAGTTTGACTTGATGATCTTAAAGGTCTCTTCCAATCCTGATGATTCTATAATTCTGTGATTCTACGTTTTTCTCAGCAGAGGTGCTCTTAATCCACTCCTCATCCACCCTGTATCCATCTTGGGGTTTGCCCTGATCCAGATGAACGATCTTACACTTGGCCAGGTACCTTTGCATGGGATCCCTTCCCTCTAGATTATTAACCACAGCACTCATCTTGGTGTCATCTGCAACCTTGCTGAGAGTGCCCTCTNGTCTCTTCCAATCCTGATGATTCTATAATTCTGTGATTCTAAGTTTTTCTCAGCAGAGGTGCTCTTAATCCACTCCTCATCCACCCTGTATCCATCTTGGGGTTTGCCCTGATCCAGATGAAAGATCTTACACTTGGCCAGGTACCTTTGTATGGGATCCCTTCCCTCTAGATTATTAACCACAGCACTCATCTTGGTGTCATCTGCAACCTTGCTGAGAGTGCCCTCTATCCCACTGTCCATGTCCCTGACAAAGCTGTTGAATAGTACTGGTCCTAACACAGACCCCTGAGCAACACCACTCGACCTTCCACACACCACTACTGAACCTTAAGTCCATGGCTACCTGGGATGTGTTGTCTATTGTGTCTCAAGCAGCATATATGTGTGTACATATCAATATATCAAGTATATCATATCAAGAATACAATAGCAAAATAAATATTTAGAAAGGGAAGTATATTTGTCTCTTTCTCCAGAAAATGCATAAGCATGAATTCTACATGAGTGATACTTGATTACAGGTGGGAATAATGTCCCATAGTCCAGGACAGATATCCAACATTGCTGCAGCTATGGTGAAGGGGGCTTCCAGTTCCAGCATCGATTTGCTGAGGGTTGCTACAGAGGTGTCAGGTGTTCTCCAAGGAGCACTTGGATGTCATGACTAGCTCCCTTGTTTTCTTCTGGAGAAGATCAAGTCAATTCCCTTCTGTGTGATGTTGCAGGGGTCATTACTTGCTCCCATCTGCCCTGCAGACAGATATTGCTGTGTAAGGTGGTGGAAGGGTTTAGCCCTTATTTTTAGTTTTATTTCATTATTTCTGGATTGAGGTTTGAAAAATTGCTGCTGATTAATTTTTCTGTGCACATGACTGTTCTGTAACATCTGTCAAGAACCACAGACCTCTAGGAAGGTGCTAAATGTCTTTTTCCGAGAGCAAGTGGGTAGTCAGCATGTACGCAGACACAGGTAAATATATTAGAAGTGAAATAAAGGGATAAGATAGGATGGGATTTCAACCTTAGATTGATTTTCTGATCCTCATTTGCTAAGCCACAATTTAAAGTTAGTTTAATACCTTTATTTTTGGTGAAATTATTTTTTTTTTAACCTAAATCAGCCAAAAGGAATACAATATTTAATAATCTCTGGAAACATTCATGTGGCAATCTATTTTAATCTCTTTGCCTGACATCTCAAGAACAAAAAAATGCAGCAAATACCAAAATCCATTTAAAACATGCACCCTAAAAAATCATCAGACAAATACTGAGGGTAAGGAGTGCAATTTTTCTTCTAGTTCCCGTGAGACACACAGGAGTTCATCTCTGAGTTCTTGATATATATTAATATATACTAGAAAACCAAATTTTTTAGAATTTATGTAGACCAATTCCTTGTCTGACGACTCAAATTATTTAATAAACTCATCAAGTTCTGTAAAATGAAAATTCTGCTCCATGGATTAGAATAAAGTAGAATTGTGTAGTGTTTC
This sequence comes from Erpornis zantholeuca, assembly GCA_013400515.1. NCBI lineage: Eukaryota > Metazoa > Chordata > Aves > Passeriformes > Timaliidae > Erpornis > Erpornis zantholeuca. The sequence goes on along the minus strand of VZTN01029225.1, from coordinate 177,613 downwards.
TTTTTCATGTGGAAGGACACATAGCTCTATCCTACTAAAATGCAAAAATTACATCAATATAGTATTGCCTATCAGGTCATTTTATTTATAATTATGTAAAAATGATACACAGATTAAATATATGTCTACTATGGTACGATATTAGTTCATTTTAATATGAGATGCTCTGATCCCTCCACGATTCAACCTTTTCACTCTTTCTATTTTTGTACTTGCAGACACACTCAACCTTCAACAGGCTTTGTGTTCGGCATTTCAGTAGCTGGTTGATACAGCTTTTTCTTTTTCAGGATAATGGTATATATCCAAAAATATCCACAGCTGTTATTCATAGGTAGTGCGTTAAGATTATTCAATGTTGTTTAGAAAATCAACTGTAATTACTCAGGAACCTTGACTTTGATGCTTATGTTCTGAATTTTATTTTAAATTTGTAGGCAAAGTACTAAAATCCTCTCCACTAAGTAGCCCTAGAAACTTCTACCACTTTCATAGCCAATACTGGTGGAACATTGTAGTATTTGTCTCAAGCAAAAAGGACAGAATAAGGCCTGATCTCATAACCCAAAGTGCTTCATGTGCATACAAACCATTTCCTTTCTGGAGACCTTTAAAAAAATTCTTGCTTCCCTTTTGGGGGATAGGCTTTGCTTTCTAACTTATATTTAGACAATCAAACCTGAAAAATACAAAGACTATGTTGGAATAGTCATGTATTGTGTGTAGTCATGGTTTTGAGATGCAAAATCAGCATCGACCCTTTTTTAAAAAGCAAGTATGCCCTTGAATAACGTGTCCATTTTGTAAAAATTACAAACCTGTAAAAACTATTGCAGATTTTCATCAGCTTACTTTCATAATTGTTTTATTATGACTTTAGTAATCGAGTGCCCCAAACATCCTTACAGAGACAAAACTCGGAATCCGCCCTGGTTCACCAGATTTGTGCCCAGGCTTTATGTGCCAGGCGTGGTTGGCTGCGGCTGAAAGCGTAGGTTAGTTGCCATATCAAGCTTTAATTGCCATATTTAGGGAAGGCATAGGGGAGAAAGAGTGTCAGGCCTGACAGTATAAAATCCATGATAGTTTTAGCTACCCAAAGGCTTTGGGATCAATCTGATATTCTACTGCAAGGATGAGATACCGTGCCATCTCTAGAGCTTGCACGATACAGGATGAACATGTGTGGGTGTGAATTGTGGTGGCTATAGAAATTGCCTGGGATATAGGAAATCCCAGTTCAGGTCTCATCTCTGCTTCAGCTGTTACACAAAATATTCCTGCAAAATAGGATTAAGGAAACTAGATTTTGTGTCTTCTATATGCAAAGCTGTAAATCGTAGCCGCTTCATTGGAAAATGATTTTTTTTTTTTTCTTGACTCCCCTGATTTAATTTTTATTATTTTGTGGCAACCAATATTTCTGCAAAATATTCTGGTTTCAGTGCTCTTGAAAACATTTCATTCAGCAGAAAGCAGTCTAACCAGCTCTTGCTGTGAGCAGAATCTCATCATATCTTATGCATCAGTAGCCGATATATGCGTGATAGAGTAAATTACAGCATAGTGCAAAAAGTAGAACATCTGACTGTATTCAAACTTTATTGACTTTTACAAACATTCTTTACTCAATATCTAAATATTCAGTCTTTGAATGAGTAAAATGCCCCTGCAAAAAATGTAAATTTATCTCAAATAAAGAATGCAGAATTTTGGCCCAAGTTTACCTCTCTCTTCCTTGTTAGATAATCTTGAAAGCAGAACAGGACAAAACAGCAAAATATAAATATAGCCAGATAAATTCAACTTGACAATTGAAAGGGCTTTGCCTGAATAGGATTTAGATTAAATTAAGAAAAAAAAAAAAAAAAAGCATGCTAAAAATTAAATTGCCTTAATAACAATGGTGGGCAAATTATATCACGCTTCCTATAATGCATTTTTGTTCCAATACCATAATACAGGTTTTGAGATTTTAGACTGTATTGTGAATATCTCATTAACCCAGGTAAGGCAGCTGGTTTGACTGGCTCTGGGAGTCAGAGAGCACTGTTTACAAAATCAGTGAAGAACTCTTCCTTCACCCGGGATTTTCTTACTGGTACTGCTATTGAGAGTAATGCATTATTTTGTCAAACTGGTGAAAAAGAAGCTAAAAGAATCCACAAAATAAGTTTGCTGAAATCTGTACAATTACAAGTTTGGAGTTATGCCAGTTTTCTTTTAGAAAGTTAATTTATGCTGCACACCCTCCCCTCCCCACCAATCTCCTTCCCTATAAACTTTGATTTACTCAGATTAAACAAACACAAAACTAACACACAAATTTGTATGGTTTTAAAAACAATAAGTTATTTTAAAACTTTCTTATTAATCTGTATTAATTCCATCTTTTGTTCCAAATATATCTGATCTAGAGATGAATACAGAAGCAATGAACACTAATGAAAATATATTCTTCCTGTAAGATTTACAAATATTTGTTGTTTTTATACAGATGCTACATTTGGCTGTTCACCAAACAATTGGATTAAAAGTATATATATTTTCCCCATTTTGCATTATTCAACACACAGATTGCAATTCATTCAGATGGAAAACTGTCAAGTTATATGCTGGCTAGGAAACAAAAAGGTGATTTTTTACATACCTGTCATTGTAAATCCACCAACTAGCAAACCAATGTCTCTTCCACCAACTATAATAGCTTCACTGCGATCTCCTTCACTGCCGGTGTTCTTGGTCTTCCAAGCAGCCCATATCCCTACTGCCAGGATTGCCAGGTAGAAGACAACTATGGCCACCAGTCCCTCCACATGGAAAGCCATGTTGAAGTCCCAGCTGTTCCTTTTATCGCTATTTCATTAAGACCTCTGGAGAGAATGCAATAATATGTCTGCTTTTAACAAACCTGCTTTTTAGAATCAGTGCGCAAAACCCCTCAGATGATTATTAAAGAGACTATTCTGGTGAATTTATGAAATGAGAATTTCAGATGTAATTGAGATTAATGTTATATGCCAATTAAAACGCCTGTGGAGCAACAACCAACGGTTAAAGTCTCTGAATACGCAGGGGAATGAATGACATGGCTGAAAGCTACACTATACTTAGAGGTCAGTTATTCAGCACTGAATTATTTTGGTGTCACCCAGTCCTCAGTGTATGCGAACTTTTCAGTCATGGACTACTTTGGTACAAGGGATAGAAGATCTTGGCCATGTGGACTATTACAAAAGTCTCTATTTAGTTTGAAGACAAAACTGCTTTAAGTTATACTAGAAATATGGATAAGTAGTAGCTACAATAGCAAAACACATCTTTTAAGCGTTTGTATTGGAATACTGAGTCTTTTCCCCCATGTAACATCTCCCGTATTTTAAAACCTGTGCTTTCCTTTTTTGTAACATTTGATTGTCCAGCATGAAAAGTATCAACCTGTTCTCTCTCACAATTTGAAAAGCAAACGGAAAGCTTGAAAGCTGTCGGAAGGCAGAAATGTCGAAGTATACGAACGACAGCGGGGGAAAACTCCCGGAGAAGCAGGCAGCGGCTGCCCCGTACCCAGCCTCTCCCGGAACCCCCTCCCCGTCCTGTTCCCGCCGCTCCGCGTTCTCTCTCG
>VZTN01029225.1:83788-167733 GCA_013400515.1 Erpornis zantholeuca | reverse complement strand
TCTCTTCTCTTCTCTTCTCTTCTCTTCTCTTCTCTTCTCTTCTCTTCTCTTCTCTTCTCTTCTCTGACTTGGTGTCTCTCACTGGTTTGTTTTTTTCAAACCAGAACAATGGTGAAAATGGCTTGTAGTGAGTTTGGGTTTGAACTGAAAAGGATGCAAGAGAAAACAAAGACTAACAGATGAGTTTAGTCCATGCTTGGTTGCTTTTCACATTTTGCTACTTGGCCCTGCAGTGCCAGTCATGAGGGCTTGATATTGACCTGTCTGGATGCAAATGGTCCATTATTTACTAGAAAATTTTCTGTTGTGCTATAGGAAAAAAAAAAAAGTAGAAATTGAGAAAGCATTTCAGGAACTTCAAGTTTTCAAACTTAGTTTAGAAAATAATTTTTTTTGGTGGTAGCATGGAAGAGGCTTTTACAACAGCAGTTTCAGGAGAAAAGTTTTAGAAAAACATGCTTCTATACCTTCACCAGAACACCTGCACCACCCAGCATCATGATGCTTTGAACTTTGTTCTGTTAGGACTTCTGTCTTTAGAGGAAACCTCTAGAGAATTTTGGTGAAGTCTCTGATAACTGGTTCTTATAATGAACTTCAGATGAGTAATATAATATTTATAAATCCATGGATACCACCATCTACTAAGAAACCAGAAAGCAAATTGAATTGGAGCCAAACAAAAGTAAAAACAAATAGTAAAAATCTTAAGCCCTAAATGAAACCAAACAGAAACTGTATTTTATTAACTATGATCCAAAGGTACTATATGAACTTTATTTTAGATGTTACTATTATTAGTAGGTATGGTACTCATGTTCTCATGGCAAACATGATTTTCAGCGCATAATTTTGACCACATAGGAACTGACCAAAAAAAATTTGAAGAAAATCCCATTGTGGTTAAATTATGGCAATTTCCTTGGAAATATCTACTGTGAACAATGTGAAAAACTTTCCTTCCAGATATCACTATCAGGAGCTGATGCTAAGCGGTACAAATTCATTTTCTCTGTGGCAGTGGGTAGATTGATTTATCAAAATATGGTACTGTTTGGACTCAATTTCTCTTCACTCATGTCCCTACATTTTGGCTAAAGTATCAGTGATTTCTGGAGGAAAAAAATCTTGAGAAATTAATTGGATTTTGTGAGTATTTTAAAATTAAAATAATATCAAATCTTTTAATTTTTTTTAAAGTACTAGATTTTGAGTTGTATAGCTGAAATATCCACACAAATCAGATGACCCTGTTCGGGTGATGAATTAGTCTGATCCTATTTTTATGGTCTATAATGACAAAAAAATTGAAACTAGTGTCAGTCAATTACAAATCTCAAGAAAGAGGATAAATGTATCAGTTTTAAACTAGTTTTTAACAGAACTCCTGTCAGAACAATTACTAGACCTCCTGTATAATACTTACAGAAACCTAATTAAAGTCTACATCTGCTTAACTTGTTGTGAAAGCCACATAAAATGTGATTTAAACTAGCATGGTTTTTTTTCACAATGCAAGTTAGACAATGAAAATTAGGCGTGTATAGATGGGCAGCCATTGACAAGGAGAAACCCCCTAAACCTTGATACTACCATGCTTGTTCATACTTCTAAAGTTTTCAGAGTAAACATCAGACCTGCCCTCTACAGAGCTTTTAAATTGTGTCTCTAAAATTGGCCAGTGTCTCTTCAAATGTTCTCTGTTCTCTTACTCCACTGCTCCATTCCTTCAAGAAAATTAAAGTCTGTACCTACTCACTGATGTCTTAAATAACACAAGACATAGTGCATGGGTGAACAGAGGAAAAACAAAAGTGGAAATCCTTCCTGTAAAAGCCAGTAACACTAAAGAAAGGTGTCAGCGTTTTAGCAGCCAGTAAGCTGCATACAGGCATTTCAGAGCTGCTTCTTAATTCTGTGATCTAATTTATAAGTGATCTACAAGAAATGCAATTTGGTATTTTCAAATTAAACAATCTTTAAAAATAAAAATAAAAAATGTATTATTTCTCTACTGTTAAGTCAGAAAGCTTGAAATAGCAGTTTCGGCCAAATTGAAAGCAAATGGTAAATTATTCTGATTTTAACCCATTTGAAGTAATTCCTCTCATCAATGTCAACTGATAGGAGGTGGTTTTAAATCACATATACTTCTACCAGGAATTTGAAAACAGTGCCCGTAATTAGTGTGGGAAATTGGTATCATAGAAGACATATCCTTGGAGGAATGTGAAGGAAATGTGGGTGGTTTTTTTGGTTGAATCATAATCTTAGAGTATTCAGGACTTTAGAAAGATAATGTATAAGTCCAAGCTCTAGGGTAGTTTAATCTCATTAAACTTTTCCTGAATTTATTTAAAATTGTCAAATTAGAAAAACTACATGTTTAATGATGAGGTTCACAAAGTCAATCCTTCTGGTCTGAAATAATGTCCGGTTTCACCAGGACAGTCCTTTCTAGTCACAAGGTATTATTTTATGAGTGGTTTCAAACTTCACAGAAGAAATAGATTGGTTTGCTCTTTTTTTAATATTTGACTAATGCACATTCAGGAATGTTATTGAACACAGTACCATAATACTTAGTTGAAGCTGACTGGAGTATTTTTTCTTGTTTTAAAACAAGTTTAAATTAATGTGATTAAAAAGTACCTCCAATTTCAAGAAAATCTCTTCCTTTTGAAGCAGTTTCAAAGGACTTGGAACAGAAAGGGAAGACAACTGGATTAAGAGAGTAATCGGGACCTTTTTAAAGATATGATATAAACATATTTATCTCAATTCAAGTGCCTGGGCATTTTGTAGCCCCTGGACACAGATGTATATGATACAAGGCATTGTTCTTTCTTCTGTTTGTATCGTGTTTTCATTTGTTTCAGTCAATGCTGCTTAGATACAAATATCTTATTTTCAGTATCTGCAATGACATCTGTTTAAAACAGAGAGTATTTCTCTGTTTATATGTTCACTGCTATCACTATTCAATGATTGCATCACTATGTTGCTGTTAGATTCTTCTATCAACAGTTCAAGTTCTCATATAGATAATTAATTGCTCATCATGATAATACTGTGCATTTCAGTGGCTCCCCCAATAGGTTTACAAACTTCTTTAACTCTGAATCTCAGCACCTACATATATCTTGAAACTGATCAGTCAAAGCTGAAAAGTTCACTGAAAAGTTCTTGACTGTGGACAAAAATGTCTTATCTCCTCTTTCATTTAAGAACGTTTTCATCCAAACCCCACCTTTTTTTTCTGTTTTTCTCTGATCTGTAAGAAAGCTTTTGGCACACAAACCTATTTTGGTAAAATTACAAATATCTCTTGTATCTTCTGTATATTCAATAAGTGTATAATCCCAATTCAAAGAGGCTGCTTCAGGGCCTGACAGAATTACTGTAACTGACTTCAGTGGAACTTGTGTCAGTATGTTAAAAAATGGTGAATTATACAAGTGAAATCAACTCATCAAATGCCATAGATTTGTTACAAGACTCTTGGTCTGCAAAGCGGAGTGTAAATGACCAAAATATTCCAGTTGTAAGACACAGAATACTTGATAAAAGAGCATCTGATCAAAGCAAGAAGGGGTTTGAAAGTAGAGTTTGAGATTGGAATGGCCAATGTTGACCAGAAAACTTTGTACCTACCATTAGTTCTTGGGCCCTTTGTGCTGTTTGCAAGGCATTCAAGGTTCTCTCTGTGTCAAAACCCCACACTTCATAGTCATAATTTTGGCCAGTTGCTAATCTTGATGTGCTAAAGGAATGGAGAATGTAACCTTTCAAGGTTCCTGCAGACCTGAGTCAGAGCATGTAAGTAAAAAATGAAGCTTGCGTAGCTAAACCAGTCTGTGGAACCATAAAAGGTTTAAGTATATAGTTTAAAATAAATAAATGTTACTAAAACTCTGGTGGAACTGACACTGTCAGAAAAACTTTCTTTACCACTTTTAATTAATTCCATTTTTAATTAGAATAATTACTTCTATTGTTTTATTTATGAAGAAAAAAATCCCCAAATAACTGAGCTCACTAAATGATCCTAAAGGTATTAGTACTTTGCCACACTTGGGAAACAAAGGTAAATATTATGGAAGCTGATATTTTTCAATTATTTGTTGCTCATTGAATTGAAACTGGGAAAAACTGATATTAAAAATTGAAGCAAACCTGTTGACAATTCCATAGATGCATTTCACTTGAGGAATTCGCTAAAAAATGTGCCTTAGAGTATAATTTTGGAAAGGGCTCATAAATTAAGGGAGGCGAAAAATTAAAAAATAAGAAAAGGAAAGAAGCTAGGCTCCATTACCCAGTACTCTAGCAGATTTATTGGGAAGTCACCCTTTCAGCTAGTGTTTTTATAACTTAAACAAATTACAAGTAAACATCATATTTGTATGTGACTTTTCATGAAAGCAATGTTTCAAAGTGATTCATTATTTATTACACGCTCTGTGGTATACAGGCTATCCATCCAGCTGTTAGAAGTAATGAGAACAAGAAAAAGACCTTCTGTGCTTTAGCAGAAGATTGCAAACCTGGAGTAACTTTCAAACAATACAAAAGGAAGGGATTTACCTACAAAACTGATGAAGCTTATATCAACAAAGGAGAGGCTGTTCTGAAACTCAGTAGCCCTTCCTACTCGCCTCCTGACTATGACTTAGTGCTTCAATGTTTTGTTTGTTTTGTGGCTTCAATGGCTTGTTATGTTTTGGCTTAACCAGTATATATGGTTATATACTGTCTCAACTAGTCTCTCCCTCTCTTCTTAGAGTAATCAAAAATACCAACGCATGGGGAAAAAAAACCAAAACCAAAGAAATACACTTCCTTTTTATAATTAATTTTTCTTTTTTTTTTTCTAACAAGTTTTTTGTAATTTCTAGACTTTTTTTCTGCTTTTATTTCAAGAAATATAAAGTGGCACAAAGTATTATGTTAGTATTTATAATAACATAATCATTACTAAGTGGTTGGTTATTTTAAATTCTTATTGGTATAAGAATTAGTACAGATTAATTAAATTAATTTACACTAAAATTCTCTCACTAAAATTTACACCAAGATTTCACTGGCTTTCCAGTAAAACGATTGTTTTTATTTTTGTTTTGTTGTTCCACCCCCCTCCCGCTTGCAGTTTAGGGAAGTCAGAAGCAGACAGGAGCCCGGGGGTATCAGCACCATGGACAGAAGCCGCGGTGAAGGGCAGAGCTCAGCCGGAGCCCGAGACCCATACACGGGAATGTCTAAAGCTTCCCAAAGGGCTGATTGCCCGAAACACCTCTTAGCCTGAAGCAGAGCCTGTCAGCGATGCCATAGATCAGCTTCAGTCACCCAAATAACCCGTGTGTTGGGAGCAAGGAGGGAAAGATTATGGTGTAAGAAGATCTCGTAAGTTCCAAGACCTTAGAAAACGCTGCAATGAGAAATGGAGTGAATCATGCTTTGCCAGCTAAATAAACCACTTTGACACTGTTAACTCTTTGATGTAAGGACTGTAGTTTTCTTTCTGTTTGTTTGCTTGTGTGTTTTGGGTGTTTTGTGAGGTTTGTTTATTTGTTTGCTTTTAATAATGTCAGGTGTATTGCAGATACTCTTAAAACATAGTGAGAGACCCATATTTGAAAATAACCATCTAAGCAGTATTAATTATGACACCCCTACTTGTTAAGTAGCAATAATTAAATTATTATGGCTTAAATAGCTTCTAGTAAAGTATATAGACTATTTTGTTCTCTTTCTCCCTTCCAATGGAGAAAACTGATGCTGGGTAGTTTTGGATATTGACAGGTTTGATCAAAGAGAAATTTTCCAGCTCCTGGCCCTGTTTGTGAGAAGAAGCTTCTTTCTCACAAGCGGAGCTGAGAACCAAGAGAAGTTTATGTAAACCATCTTATGTGATTTTGTAAACTTTATTTTACAGGTGGTGTTTTTACATCTTGTTATTCCAGCGTGTTATTCTTAAGCGTGTTTGTAACTAACCAGGGATGCTAAAGTGGTGTTCACCCAAGAACCAATAATTGTGCCCTGCTCTAGTGACCCTGGATATATAAAAGACTAAATTTTCTTAATACATGGATTTTTCATCTGAAGTTTATGCTGCTATTTTTCACTGTCCCTGAACTCAACAGTGACAGACTGTCACTATTGCCCATAGAAAGAAGAGAAAATATTTCAAAATTTTAGAAGATCAGAAGGTTTTTTTTATTTCGAGATCGATCCCTTTATAGGGTCTTTCACTAACAGCTACTTGATTGGTTAAATGACACAACGCCTCTCTACCACCACTGGATGAGATAGAGAGAGCATATTTTGAAAACACACACAAGAAAGTAACAAACTAAAGTGAAAAACAGCACTTGTTGCTTTGAGAACAAGAGATGCTTACAAAACTTCTATCAATCTTTTCCTGAGAACATGAAATGCTTACAGAACTGTTCTCTTTAGAGGTAAAATTATTTTCCATGGGAAAATTCAGGCCTGGTGCTGGATTTTTCTAAGAATTACTAAATGTCAGCCCCACAACAGACAGTCTCACTGGGAAGTGGGACTTCTACACAACAGATATGTGAAAGCATATGGGGTATGTAACACTTCATTTATTAAAAAAACCCCCTAAAACCCACCAAAATCCTATCAATGATCTTAATTTCTCTCTATTCTGATTTAAGTGAGGAATGACTTAGAAAATAATTTTCTAAAAGTTTCTAAAATTTTCTAAGTTTCTAAAATTTTCCATTAAGTGAATGCAAAGCCTGTATCAAACAAAGGTACTTGGTGGCAGTAGCTAGTGTCTGTGGTTCAGCTATACCAATCTTAACAACAAAAAAAAGAAACCTTCTTACCTAACTTCAGACAAAAACATCAGAGATATTTTCATGTTACTTAGTCACTCCAGACTCCCTTCATGGTCGGTGAAGTGTGTGCTCACTTGAAGTGGAAGGTGCAGGTCACCTGAATCTTTGAAGACATTTGCTAAGGACAAGGCAAACTGTGGTCTTTTTTTTTTGCTGGTGGTTAAAAAGGATCACTGGGGTAACTGCTTCAGGAGTAGACTTATGCACTGCAGATGCTTGTTTTTATCCAGTCAAAGCCCTCAAATGCTGACACTAAGTAGTGGGCAAGCATCAAGAATGTTTTTGGGAGGATTAAATATCTAGGGGTGGGCAGGCTGCTGGGAAGCTCCACACAACTCATTGTTTGCCTGGAGGATATGCCATCAGATGATAGATAGTACCTGACTTGTTCCAATGCTTCCACTCATACTGAAATACAACCAAATGACGAAAGTCCACAGATTAAACTTCCTCTGCATGCATTTTATACCTCAAATATAAGCCTCTGCCAAGAGTATTACATTTGAGATCGTAGCTGATTTAGCTTCACTTTCTCCTCACTGTCTTGGATGCTTAGTTATACTTCTTTAGTTTGTTTCATTTTTCAACATCCCTTCCATTAAAATTTTAATGACAAGAAGTGAAATTACTCCAACAGATGCCAAAAGCTGAAAGCATGTTTTAATTCAACTGTAACTCCCCAACCCTTTTTTTTTTTTAAGGTATCTAATATTGATACAGAGAAATAGAGTGAAAAGGTGGAGATAAATGTTACATTACAGGATCAGGTGATTAAAAGAAAAGTATATAAAACCCCCTCTTCTGTATTTGGGGTCTGCTTTGAATGAAACCCATCCTGGCTCTTAGTCCAACGAAAATCAAATGCAGAAGAAATTATTGCAGTATTGTCCTCCTGAGTCTGCAGATAGCTGAAGCAACAGTTCTGCTTCAGGAAACAGGAAGGATGCTCTAAGGTCAACAAATGAGGTGGATGACTGACAATGACTGGAGGTAAAGGCTGAAAATATGCCACCCAGTTTTAGGCATCTGATAGATCTAATTGAGTCCAAAGTTGAGTTTTGTCTACACTACACAGCCAAGGAAGAGGGATGATTTCTTCTAGACCCAGACTGGAGTATATACTGAGATCTCTCTGTCTCCCACACTTTGCTGGGGAATTTTGTATTATTAAGCCCTTTCTATAGGCACTTTCACTTACTGCCAAAGTTATATGGTGTGGATTTCTTTTCAGCCTCTCTTTGTGCCTCTCCATCCAAATTAGTGAATGAAAACTTATCCCAGTAGATTACAATGAGATGTTTATCCAAGAGTTTGAAGCCATTTTCTGAATTCCTTGTATGCCAGAAAGGAGGCCATGCAAGTGCCATAGCTTTCAACTTTTCTTCTCATTTTTAGTGCCAGCGTGGTAGACGATTTAGTTATATCTGTGGTATGCTTGAAACTGGAAAACAGTGGATTATAACACAAAGTACAAGAAATGTTGATTTTTAAAATTTATTTCCTGTTTTTCGGCAAATTGAAGAAGCTAACCATTCCACTTATCTATTCACAAATCTCACATTTAATACTGCTAAGTATTACTTCTTCATCATAAGGAAATTGTTGAAACATTTCCTGTCTCCAAAGCACCTCCACAATCCCCAGAATTTAGATCCATCTGGGGACATTAAGGATCATGGGTCATCTCCTCTCCTCTCCTCTCCTCTCCTCTCCTCTCCTCTCCTCTCCTCTCCTCTNCTTCTTCATCATAAGGAAATTGTTGAAACATTTCCTGTCTCCAAAGCACCTCCACAATCCCCAGAATTTAGATCCATCTGGGGACATTAAGGATCATGGGTCATCTCCTCTCCTCTCCTCTCCTCTCCAATAATAATAACACTAAATAAGAAAAATCCCCCTCCAGCCTTGTTCCTCACTCTATTTATTGCTAGTTCACTTGCACAGGGGGAAGAGTCACAGATCACAAAAATATTATTTTATGTGTCACAGCTTGTACCACTGGAAGCTGATTAGATGAAGTAAAATGGTATTGCACTGTCCTATACCAGCGTGCTAGATAAGTGACAGATATATTAAGAAAAATAAAATTCAGCTGTTTATGGCTTTCCTAGCCACTACCCACAGCACACTGTACTGTTCAGTTATCATTTACAATTTAGTGCCAGAGATAATTTGCAGAGTAACATGTTACCACTCAGGGAACTGGATATTTGTGTTTGCTTAAGCCTGTGGGACACACATGTCATGTGAGCCTGCCAGTTTCCTTGTGTCAGGGCAGATGCCATTGTAGGGCATAGCAGAGGGAAGGAATTCCTCCTCACACAGGCATACTTACACTTTGGTTCTGGCTTTGCTCCCACATGCTGTTAGGCTAGAGAAAAAGCAGACATAACATGCCTGAGTAGCTGGTGTCAGACATGTGCCAATGCCTTTATCATTTCCCAGTCAGCAGGAGGGGTGAGCAGCAAGCACTGCCCCCAGGGTTCCAGCCTGTGGTGCATGGGGGTGACACCAAACCATGAATGTTGCATGAGAGGCATGTGGCCTGGACTGCAGTCCAGCACACACCCTCCCAGCTCAAGGGGATCCTCACTAAAGTCTCTTGCAAATAAATTTGGGCTTTAAGGTGGCAATACAATTATAAATAGTATTTTTTAAAGGGTCAAAGAATATGAGTTGAATGATTTTTTTATACTTTTTGTAACTTTCTGTGCATTTTAATGGTAACTACAATAAAGATACTGTTTCACTTTATCTTTATCTTTATTTATTTATTTATTTATTTTTAATCCAAAGACAAATACAATCTTAGCATTTTCAGATTTAAATAAATCTAGATTGTGGTGCTGAACCACTGAACTATGACCCCGTGGGGAAAATAAAGAGAAATGGATCTAACCGTGAACATGCCAATTTTTGGAAAAGAAAAAGACTTTTGGAAAGCAAAATCACTGTCAGCATGTAAATTACTTTTTATGAATCAGACACTGACTTCGGTTCTCTGTCCCTCCCCCCACAGTTTTTTCCCTTTGTCATCGCAAAGGGCTACATGGAAAGTGTGCCTCATTGTTAAATGATCCAAGAAAGGCAGAAGAGGGGAAAGGACAAGATCATTTCACTGGTATAGATGAGCAGACAAAAACAATAACAAGGCAATCAATTGAGCAAACAGAGGCTGTGGCAGTAACAAAAATGATCATCATTCTCAGAGATGCAAATAAATTTGTAGAGGAGGTATTAATCACGACATAATTCCTAACAAATAGGTTTGCTTGTAGAAGGACTTTTATTCCTACCTCTAAAATACTAAAATTCTAAACAAAATCAGTAATCCTTTTTGTCTGTGCAAGATTTGTAAATCTTATCAGACCCCTTTTTCCCCATTCAATTACAATTTAAGACTAGATCTCCAGCTGCTCGGAGTTAATGTGCTTCCAAGACATTAGTGGTACTTTGTTGATGTGCATTACTTGATGTTTGTGTTCTTTGTAGAGATGGTGAAGACATGAAAATAAACCATGGAGTTGTAAACCTATTTCTGTTTAATCTGTGCACACAGCCTGGGAAATGCAAACTTCCCTGCAGCACATAAAGATATCAGGAGCAAGTACCCAGTGTATAAGAAAGCATATAAAGATTAGAGTGTGTTCTTATTTGTAAATGGGTGTTTACAAGAAGGCACTCCGAGATGCCATTTGGACTGTATTCCATTCTGGTTTAGCCTTTAGCTTCTGAATTGGAAGGAATTTCTCTTTACAACAACAAGAACAACAAAATCTTCACATGTGTCCCTTAGATCTCGTTTGTTCACAGGATATTTAATACACAGATCTGGTGAAATTGTGCAATCTGGGAACTGTATTGATTAGGAAATCTTCAAAAGTGCCCTTGGAGATTGAATTTCTGGCATTCATAGATTTAAAAATCCATAGAGTCATAGAATGTTTAGGTTGGAAGGGGCTACAGATATGCTCTAGTTCCAATCCTCTTGCCAGGGAGGCCTTTCACTAAATCAGATTGCTCAGTGTCCCATCCAACTTCACTTTGACACTTCATTGTAGCTTGTTACAGTGCCTCACCACCCTCTGAGTAAACAATTTCCTCCTAACATCTCCTCTGGGCAATGCCATGTTTAAGAAGAAGGAACTAATGAGAAATATTGCAGTGGAGATTTTAAAGCAGTTTTGACAAGAAAGGATCCCGAGTGCAGCTGAAAGCTTGTTTTATGTTTAAAAAATCACCTTGGACTCTTGAGGTTTCTAGTGTCTTCTCCTTTCTAAATACATTTTATTCTGAAAAGCTGAACACACTCCCATTAGCAATATGTTCAGTCAAGAGCATCTGGAGAAATATATTTGTTGTATTAAAAAACCCACACAAATATTCCCACGTTTGCTGTGTGGGATAACACATAGCAGCTGCATTGTAAAACGTCATGCTTTGCAGAACACAGTTCATCAGAAGAGAGGTGTTTTGGTTCATCTGAGAGAGAGATGACTATAAATCACCAGGTGGTAATAGGAATTGTCAGGAAAATCTCTGCTCAGCAGCGCAGGAATGAAGGCACAGAGGAGAGTTCGGCGGGAGGGAAACTTCCCTGCCCACCTGCCACTCCTTCCCTGTGTCCCTACAGCCATGTGCTCCCAAGTTTAATTTCCTGTCTCAGGCAGGACAGGTTCCCTCTGTTCTCATTTAATTGCCTCAAATGCCTTTGCCTCATTTAACCCACCTTTGCCTCAAACAGAAGAGCTCCCCATCTCTTTCCTACCATCCGTTTCCCTAAGTTGGCTGCTGAGATACTTTATTTACTGGCACCCCATTTGAGGGCTGCCTGTCTATTAATAGGTGTGATCTCATATCCACGAAATCCTTGCTGCTTTTCTGTCAGGGACATGCAATGCTCATCATGGGTGAGAATTAATGTCTCAGTATTACAAAATGAATCCCGAATGGAGGTTTGGACCTTGGAGATTGTGGGAAGCACAAGTGGTTAGTGTGTGACACTGGATCTGATTTATGTTAATGGAGGTGGGAAGCTGCTAAGAGAGTTGTGATTATTTCCTAGCTCAGCAAATGTAGGTGCCTTCCAAACTCCACTGGGATAATTCAGCTACTTTGACAATTCCCAAAATTGATGGAAAATTAAGTTTTCTTGCAGATATCTGGTGATTTCTTCAGCTTTTATTTGGCATAAAAAGGCAAAGTTATTTTAAAATACTTTTTTTCCTCCAGGTAGAAGCCTAGAATCACGGAATTATTTGGGTTGGAAGGAACAGTAAAAGTCATCTAGTTCTAACCCCTCTGCTATGGGCAGTGACAGCTTTCACTAAAACAGGTTGCTCTAAGCCCCATCCTTAGATGAACCTGCCCTTCTCTATCTAATCAGTTCAATGGCATTTTGCCTTGCAGGGTGTTTCATTTGCTCATTTCTTAGAAAAGTTTGTTTCTGGAAAAAATACTCTGATGTCTAGTCAGTCTGGTATTTTATCCATGACAAAGAGCCAAATTTTGGCCCAAGAATCCTCATGTTGTAGTGTTTTTAAGAGAAAGCATTGAGGTTTGATGTTTCAAAAGCGCCAATCTCCTGCAGTAACTGTACTAAGATTCCTTTGATGTCTGATTTGAGGTACTGAAATTTAATTAAAAGAGAATGGGTAAAAGGATCGTACTGTCATAATTATTTTTATTTATGTCCATTTTGTTTAAGGATATTTTTGTGTTTCAAGCACACTTTTGGGTAGTTAGACTGCAGTTGTGAAATACTGTATTTCCATACAGTCTGAGATTATTCCTTTGGATTTGCCACAAACACTTGCAGGCAAGGCCCTGCATGGTGCAGCAATGAGGTACTAGAAACACTGGAAGTAAATGCAACAGGACATGGTATTACAGATCCTTTCATGCTCCTTTTTGCTTGCCTTCTGGACCCAAAGAAGATTTCAGTGAGTCTGATGAGTTGCAGGGAGTTTTGTATGCTCTATTACTTGGAAGTGGCATTGCAGGGTGATGTCTGCAGAGATCATCTGTGCATCTGCAGTGTTGAGCCTGGGGTCAAGGCGGGTCCCTTGCTGAGGTACACAAAGAAAAGCTACATCTGTCTGCATCTCAAACTCCTCTAGGAGTAGAAAAAGAAAGAAGCAGTTTAAAGGTACTGTGATTCCAGAGCTTTTATGTGAGAAGAGCCACTTGAGAGTGGTAAAGGTTACAGCCAAGTGTATGATACCTGCTGAAGTGTGAAAAGCCTGGAATTAGAGAAGTTAATTACTCACCAAGGAGCATCCACAGCTAAGGGAAGGTTCCTGCAGTGCCATGCAGTGATGACCTCCCACAGAGCCAGTGCAGAAACAAAACCCTTGCCTGCTGTCCTCAACATTTGGTGGAAAAAATGCTTCTTTTCTCCAGGTGAGTGAAAGGGGCAAGGATGGGAAGTACACTCTTTAGTTGTCTTACCAGACATCAGAGATACACTGAGATGATTTCTATCCCTTGGATCATTCAAGAAGAGCAAAGAGAAGAGAACTATTGTTTTCACTTCTTCCTCAGGTCTTTTATTTAGACGTAGGCTGTGAAAAATAGAACCATGTTTTTAAGCTCTTTATCCCATCTGGTCTTGGGATAACAAGATTATACAGACATGATGTATTGTATCTTTCTTGAGGGAAAAACAGAGAAAACTCTTGCAAAGATGAAGACTGCAATATATAAAGATTGTAGGGTTTTTCTCACAGATGATTCTTGTTCCACTTTTAGTGTGGTAATTCTTAAATAGAAAGTGCTCAACAATTTGGTGATCTCTTTTGTACAGTGTTACAAAGCTTAGAACATGGTTAGCATTCTGGGTTGTGCACACAAACTAATTAGTGAAGGGAAGCTAATCTAGACTTGATTGCAAGCATCCTTCTATTAATCTGCATTGAAGGTAATGTCTGGTGAGTCTGATGACTTCAACAGGACAACCCCCAAAGGTCACCAGTACAATTCTTTTCTGTATTCACTCTTAGGCACTGGGCAGGGGTCAGGGCAGCAACATCCAGTAAAAGAACAACTAGATTGTCAACACCTGAAAAGTTTACAATCTGAAGACATTACCATTTCCCTCAGGTCTGTATTTACTTTTCTACTCTACTCCTCATTGTATTAAATGTGCTTCCAAGCTGGAAAACACTGGAAAACTCTGATGTCTTATGGAGCTGCACCCCAGCTATGCTCAAGAATCCTGCATGTTGCTGCAGGTCTGGACCTGCTCACGTGTCCACTTCTGGAATGGCCACAATAAGAATGAACTCTTTTTCTGAAGAATATTTTCCTTTTATTAAATGGAACAAAATCTTCACTTGGTAATTAATGTGTGTAAACACAGCACAGAAAACAGATCAGCTTCCTCTCAGGTCTGAACAGAAACCATCACCACTGTTAGTGTTAATGTTAATTAGTGTTTCTGCAGTTGTTGTGAAGGTGCCCAGACCTCTTGGTTGTTGTGCACAAGTGTCTCTAGCATTACTCATTACAAACCTAGCTTTCTGCTGCCTCCAAGAATATTGATTTTGGATCTCACCAAATATATTCTATATTCACAGGTAGAAAGGGAAAAAGGACAGAACAACACTATTTATTTTGTCCCCTGCCTCCAAACCTTAACAGAGAAAAGAACTATTTACAACAAAAGAAGCTCTTAAAAAAACAAGGGACAATAAGGAAAAAACTGTTTCTCTTCCAATTCACAATTCAGTCCTAATGTGGGCAGGAAGTATTGACATGTTGAAAGCATTTGTAGCTGCTATGGATAAATTGAGGCTCTTAGTTTAAATCTTCACTGTTCTCAGAGGAAAATTATATCCAGACCTAACTATTCAAGATGGGCATTTTCTTCTAGTCCAGGTTAGACATTCATGCATTCTAATCATCAAGGACTTTGTACATATCTCAGGAGAGGGAGTGGATTTGCTATTAGTTATTCTACTGCTATTGCTCATTGATGTATGCTGCTTCATTTGTAGATGTATGATAGTTTTATCTCAGTTTCACTTAAGGGTAAGCTGCCTCTCAATTATCTTGTGGTAAACACAAAGAGTTACCACAACAGAACTGATGTGTTACAAATCAATGTATTACGTTATGCACTGGTATCTTATTCTTATTCTCCTGAATAAAATTATGTTCCTGCCATCTGTCATATGTGGCTTCCCCTTTCCCTGACAAGGGACTTCACCTTCGGCAAAGACACCATTATTTAATGACATATTCTAAGGGTATTTATTTTCTTCTGTAATAATGAGTTTTGCTTTTTGTACATTTAGATGGTGCATATCCCTCTGGAGTTGAGGTGATTTATACATTGCCATAAAAGGGGAGGACTCTGGATCTGTTTCTTCTGTAGCAGAGCCTGCATCAGAGTCGCACTGATGCTGCTACTTGTGCTAGGCTTGTTCAGTGAACAAATACAGATGTTCCATTTCTGATGCTGCCAGTTAGAGACATTCTACAAGGTGAAAACTCACAGAAATACCAAAAGAAAAAATAGTGGGAATTTAGGTTAAGCCATTGGTCAGTCAGAAGATATTAGAGTTTGGAGGAAAAAAAAATCTAGCTGCAACCTCTTTGTCACCAAATGATGAATGCATAGAATTGGTCTTTCAGATTTCAAAGTTTAAAAACATTTGGGGAAATATGTTTGTTTTAGAAGAAAATATAAATATCTTATAGTAAATTATAAATAACAGCCTACTGCAATAAAACATGAAAAAATTTGCAGTGATAAAGTAGAAGGAAAAAATGTGGTAAACTAATCATTTAAGGAGAAAATGAGAATTTTGATATAAGACTATGTAAAGCATAATTCTGTATGATGTGTGTTTAATGTAGTTGTGGAGGCAATATCTCTTTTAATATCTGAGAATAAACTGTTAGCTAATGAAGAACAATGAAAAATGAAGCAAAAATTCCAAAATGTATGTCTCTCATTCTTGGCATTACATATTCTTTTGAGGCAGGCCAGGAAATAAGACACCTGTTTCAGAGAAGAAATTTAAACAAAAAGAGGAGTAAGAGTGTTAAACAGTGAAACCCTTAGGAGTCATAGAGCATCATGGAAAGGAGACTGGGGAGCAGCTGCATTTATTTTTGAGGAAGGAGTGATGTTGAACTTGGAAACAAAAAGTGAATCCATCTGGAGAAAGAATAAGCTGACACACATGTACAAAATGGGAAGGAAAAACCTCTGGATGAGTAGTGCTAAAAGCAAAGAGGATGTAGATGCATTTGCAATGCAATATCACTTAGAAAAGAAAAGGCTGGTAGGGCATGCAGATGGGTGGAGGGGAGAGGGGGGATGTGAGGACATGGATCAGCTGCTAAGAAGCAGCAGCATCCTTTGCACATGACCCTACTGCTCCAGGCCTTGATGGTTACACATGGCTAGAATGACTACACAGGTAAGTGGGACTGGTTTGCTGTAAATGTTTTAAAATAAGAAAAATAATTCACTTTGACTAAAATCAGAACTCAACAGAAATACCAAGTAGCAATTAATTGACAGGTGAAATCAGCAATGGAAAGAGCTGATTATTATTTTATACTAAACAATCAAACATTTTTCTAGTGACGAGCAGAATAAATATTCTGATGAGATGATGTGTTTGAAAGGAGAAAAGTAAGTAAATATCTGCGTGGGACATGGAAAAAGAGAAAAAAAATAAAGAAGCTGAATTGAAGAACAGTTGTTTAAAGCTCTGCTTAAATAAGAATCTCTGTGTGAAAGGTGTTGAATGCTCAGGCTTTAAAACCTAAAGCACTAATTGATGTCCTAGAACTCTTTGGCCAGATACTGCTTTGAATCTCTTCCTTATAGCTAGTATAAACCTATCCTCTTTAAGTTTAAGGCCATTGCACCTTTCCCTTTAAAAACTACCTCTTCAAGTTTCTTTCCTTTAGGGGAAAAACTTGTACACATTTTTCAGAAAAGCTTAATGGCATGTTCTATTTTCATAGCATTTCAGAGTTGCATTTGTGGTCGGGCAATTAAATGTAGCCCCCAGGAAACAGCTTTATCTCCCCTTTTTTGGAAAGGTCCTATACACCTGCTGGGGACAGTGGCAGTGGGATCAGAGACGAGGAGGGCGAGCAGGGCTGTCCCACCGGCAAAGCCGAGCCGGCAGGAGGAGAGGGGCTGCCTTTCTCTTAGCCTCCAGTGACTCTGTAGGAGAAAGAGAAGTAGGAGGGTTCCACCTGCCGGCCAGACGATTAAACCAATTGCTTCTGAAAAGGGAACGGGGAAGGTTTCCATCTGCGATTCTGTGTATTTGCCTGTGCGAGGCAGAGGGAGACCAGCAGCACAGGTCTGACTGTTTCGCTGTCTATACCCATCGGCAGTCAGAGCTGCGTGCAAAGGGGATTTCATTAGCGTAATGTTATCTCTTTCAGTGATTTTCTCTCGAGGTTAAATAAATTAGTATCAGAGGTCCCCAAATTTCCTAATTAGCTGCAAACCTAAAAGCTATCAGCTCAGGTCTCTTTACATGCAAACCCCACTGTCCTGTCTATTCTACTGGTGGTTGCTGAAATAAATAATATGGCTCTTAAGGAGTCATTTTCCTTGTGACTAATAGGGGCTGAGAGTTGCAGGTCATGATGTTCATTACCTAACAGGAGAATTTCTTGTGTGTCAGAGCTAACCTGATGCCCCAGAATGGAGAAATGAGACACAGTCTTTATTAGTCAAGTGTCACAAGCCCCAGAAACTTGTAATTCTTAGAAGCTGAAATTTGAAACACAGGAAATAAATTTCTGATTTTCTGTCACCTCTCAAGCACTACCCAAGGTTCCAACACAGCTAGTTGAATTTTCTGCTGGTCCCACCTGATTTGACCTTGCCAGCTGACATGTTTTGGAAATCCAAGGAGCAACATCTTGCATCTTTGTGATTTTTATTTCAAGCTGACTTTAGACATCCTGGGCCAGGTACTGTTTTGAGCTGCTTCAAGCCCAACTGCAGCCTGCAGGAATTTGCCTCATGCTGGGCTTATGGAAGAAAGAGGAGCCAAGGACTTACCTATATAAAACCTTATGTACATATTATGTGAACCTAATATATGTAAGGTAGTATTGCAGTTAGTAACATTATTTCCACTGATTTTTCACACAGTTTTCCATTACCTGTGGGATATTGAACAGAATGTAAGGTAGAATACATCTGAAAACTTTGTACAGACTTCTAAAAAGCAATTGATTTCCTTTTTCTCTCTAAAATATATGTTCTTACAGTACACTCTGCAGCAGAGCAAACCAGTAGCACCAATTGGTGAGCATGTTCTGAAAAAAATCTGGTGCATGTCAGGAATTCATAAAGCAGAGACAGACAGTAAAAGAAAAATTAAAAACTTTGCTAATGTAGGCAGTTGAGTCTTCTGTTCTACAATTCCATAACAGTACCAGAAGAAAAAAAGAGATGTGTGGAATGCAAATCTCCAGAAGTCAAGGATGTTTGCAGTTATAGTGTGTAAACAGTATCTAATTTTGTGGGGGAATTGATTAGAAGCACCACTCATCCTTGAAAGAGCCAGATAATACATTTTAGAATCAATCTGTAGCTGAATAAATGTACAGTTGAAAAGGCTCAACAAATCCCCAGGATTAAATGGATTCTTGTTACAGGTTAACCATGATGTAATGGTAGCATTAGTCTTCTCTCATTACCCTCCTGGGACTCACTTTCTCTCCTGCTATATGTTAATCGCATATTTGATGGGAGAGAGAGATACCACCTTGTGGAACTGGTTAAGCGTTCCCTCTTGGCTTCAAGTGACTGCCTTAGAAAAATACTGTCCTCCTGTTGGATGTAAAGATAGAAACAGGTTTCCTTTGTGCAAGCCTGTTGAAATGTGACTGACGAGCATGCTCCTTAGAGTGAACAAATGGCAACTCAGCGTGTGAAGGGAGGACCAGTTCAAAATGGAGATCTGGACCTTGTAGCAGCTAGGGAGTTTACAAGTTGGCTTCTTACTTTCCTGCTCCAGCAGGAGCAATCCACTGAGTGCGAGAAGTCAGATTCTGCTTTTGTCTTTGCAGTCAGAAATAAATATGGGCCTCGAGATTATAATGAGTGCAGGATGGAAAAAGTCTCATGTGTTGTACTTGCTGGTCAGATATGAAGCTTTAAATTAATTTTGAGGTAATCTTGGCTTTAAACCAGTAGGACCTCACTAATCTCTTTTAGGGTGCTGCATGACCATGTATGTGTACTGCCTGCATTTCAAAGAGAAGGCATATGACACATAACATGAGTCACTATTTTAGACAAGCTGTTGCACTATGAGATCATGTCAGGAGGATGTAATTACAATGGCTGATGGTCTCCATACTGCTTTCTATAACACAAAATTAATTGTGATGCAGCTGACAGAGAGACCAGACCCAAACATCCTCCAACATACTCTTTAAAGTAGAATAATCATATCCCAATTACTAGTCAGATTTAACAAGGGAATAAAAACAGCTGCCTAGATGCTGCCATCAAAATTTATTAATTCATTCATGCTGCTTACATTTTGTTAGTAGAAATAACTATGGAGTGATTTTTCTTTTTCAAACACCTGGAGCTTTGCAATCATCAGGAAAGGCTTAGTCACCCCTCCTTCTGTGAGCTGAAAGAAAAGAATATGAGAAGAACAACAGTGAAAAATACGTATAGAAAATTTTGTGTGCTGTGCAGATCTTGTGCTTTGTTTTAATTTGGATTTTTTTGTTTTCCTTTGTTTTGGTCAGTTACTTTGTTTTTGGAGGAAGGGTATGGCAGTATGTGCAATAAGGCTAGAGAAGAAGAGAAAACCAGCTGTGTTTGGTGGATGAATGCCTGAAGGTGCAGAAAATGAGACATGAGGCAGCAGCAGCTGTCCCTCCTGGGTGCTGCTGCTTCGCTAGAGGGAGACAGAGTAGCAGCTTAGAGTTTTGTTTCATCTGGTTTTATAGCCCCTGGAAAGGTTTTTTCTGTGAGAAGGCTTCTTGTTAATTTGCTTTCCAAATCCTCCCCTTCCCTTTCGCAAGTGCCCATGGCCGATAAAAGAGACCCAGCAGAGGCTCTCGTAGAAACATTTGAGGTTCAAAATATACAAAGTGCAGTGCCACTACATATAGTATATGGATCTTTGTAGTAGGCTGGCATCAGGCCATATTCTAGGATAATTTCTCCCTTATTCCTGCTAGGGAATGGATGACTGGGCATTTGTACTGTGCTTGTGAAAGGAGAAAGTTTCTCTTCAGGCCAGGCAGGGAGCTGGCATCTGCAGTTTGCCTTTCTTTGTGTTGTTTTGCCAATGCCATCAATCTACACCCCCCTTGAAAAGAGCAAAAGGCAATCTGAGAATAGTGGAGTAGCTACCTTAAATCAAAATAAACCCACAATGACAGATCAAGCTTGCAAGACAGACCCCACTTGTTCCAGCCCCAGGATAGTAATCACCTCTTTAGACTGCTCCATCCAAAGTGGCCTGGGCAGAGAAGGGCACATGGATTTGTGGAAGAGGGTCCTGGTTTCTGAATAACACCCCTGTTCAGGGCGTGAAATTGTAGAGATGTCCAGCACAGATGGGCAAGACAAGTCATAGAATATGCTGAGCATAGAACATGCTGATTGGAAGAAACCCACAAGGATAACCAAATCCAGTTCCTGGTCCTGGGTTGGGCACTCCAAGAGTACCATCATGTGCCTGAGAGCATTGTCCAAATGTTTCTTGAACTGTCAAGCTTGCTGCTGTGACCACTTCCCTATGAAGCCTGTTCCAGTGCCCAACCACGCTCTGCATGAAGAGCATCTTTTCTTGATATACCACCCAAACCTCCCCTGACACAGCTGCATGTCATTCCCTTGGATCCTGTCACTGATAACCACAGAGGAGAGATCAGTTTCCCCTCCTCCTCTTCCCCTTGTGAGGAAGCTGTAACTGCAATGAAGTCTCCCCTCAGTCTCCCCCAGACGGAACAAACCAAGTGACACCAGGTGCTACTCACCTGGCTTCCCCTCAAGGCCCTTCACCATTTTGTGTGCCTCCTTTGGGTGCTCTCTAATAGCTTCATATCCTTCTTGAATTGGGGCACCTAAAACTGTGCCCAGGACACGAGGAGAGGCCACCCCAGCGCAGAGCAGAGAGGCACAGTCACTTTCCTTGACCCGCTGGTGAAGCCATGCCTGATGCACCCCAGGGCATGGTTGGTCCCGTTGGGAGTTGGGATGGAAAATCTATTCCAGTGTGCGTGGACCCCACTGGAGAGTACTGTGAGCAAGTCTGGGCCTTTCAAGGGAAAGAGAAATAGTCCTGGGATGTACCTGTGGAAAGAGGGTCATGTGAGGGGGACGTAACAGAGGAGAAGGGAAAAATGGGGGGGTGCAGAGTTCTCTATGAGGGAGGGGGGAAATGAGGTGTTAGAACTGACCTACAAGGAAAATAAACAATTAGGTGGGTTACTGCAGCCAGGAGCAGCAAGAGATTTCTTTTTTTCTTTTTTTTTTCTTTCTAAATTACAGGACAATCAGTATTTCATTCCATTTCAAAATGGAAAACTGTTCCTTTTTCATTAAAAATGTACGTTCCATAAAATATAGATCAGCAGCAGGCCCCTCTGGTGAACACTGAGTTACAGTCCTCCCAATTTGAACTAAATTATTTGTGTTGGTTTTACGATCTGAAATGCAAAGTCCTGTGCTCCAGTGTTTCTTTCCAATGATTTTAAGCAATTTTATTATAATATTTGTAGCTTTTTAATGTCTGAACAAAGCAATACATTCAGGAATTATGAGAGGAAAAAGGGAAAGGAAACCAGAAGAGCACTACTTAAAATGAAAAATAATAATAAAAAAATTGCAAAGCACTCCTGTGTAGGGGAATGTGGAGAGGGAAGCAGACCTGAGTAATGGAAACTCAGTGTATAATCTCTTCAAAAATTTAAGTACTTCATATTGAATTCTTTGACTTGAATCTGAACCTACAGTTATAATTACAAGTGGGCTCTGGAACATGAAGGGCCTTGCTCCTTGCTCAATGCAGAAGATTTTGCCTAAGGATCTCCTTTTCAAACCCAGTTTCAGTTCAGCACAATCTTGTATTGAAACTCAACCAATCACATGTGACATCCATCATTAGTTGCAGCTGTAAAGGAACATCACAAGAACATGAAGAAATGTATATTTCATCACCAAAAAACAGAATCAAGCCCAACCTTGCCTTGATTTCAGATTTGAAATTAAAACATTTTTCCTATATATTTGCTCAAAATCAAATTAATAAAGCTCTTGGGCTGTCCTGAGCTGAAAAAAGAAAGTTGGAGAGGGACTTTTTACAAAAGGGTGTGTAATAGTAGGACAAAGGGGGATGGCTTTAAACTGAAAAAGGGCAGGTTTAGATTAGATATTAGGAAGAAATTCTTTACTGTGAGGGTAGTGAGACACTGGAGGAGGTTGCCTAGAGAAGCTGTGGATGCTCCATCCATGGAAGTGTTCAAGGCCAGTTGGATGGAGCTCTGAGCCATGTGGTCTAGTGAAAGCTGTCTCTGACCATGGCAGGGGAGTTTGAACTAAATAACTTTCAAGGTCCTTTCCAACTCAAACCATTCTATGACTCTATGACTCCTTAGAAGTTATGCATAATACTTGCCATATTAAAAGAGTAATTTGTGCAGATTTTTCAGAGTATTGCCCCAAAACCACCCTAAACACCTATCAATTTATTTTATTCGAGATGTCTTGAAAATTACCTCATTCTTCTGGGTACTGCATTGCTACGTGCTTTATGGGTTCCTTCCACACATATTTATAAATATTGTAGTGTAAATAAATATATAGAATTATTCTGATGTAAATGCATTTACTCTTAAGGACTGAGTTGTCCTGCTGATCACTGCTCCTTTAGCTGAAAATTGTTGAAATGACTTTTAATTTTAGAGCTGGTCACTGGTGCCTGCTGCAGCTCCCTCTGAAGTCAGCATGGGTTACTCCACTGATTTCAGAGAGAGAGAGTTTTGTTCTTCAAAGTATGTTTTGCTGACAGATCCCTGAAGATATTAAGGACAGCAAAACTTCATTGAGGTTCTTCACACTGAATGTCACAGGTATCTAAGAACATCTCTTAAATAATTTTGTTGTAAATTGTAAGTCAAATAATTATTATGTGGCCTCCAACACAGTTAAACATTTTTTCCAAAATTTGAGCCATTGACTCTGTGATTGTTAGAGTTTTATAAACATAATACTCTTATACTAGTTTTTATAAACAATAAACTTTCAATAGGCAAAATTGCTAGTCTAGCAACAAGACTAATTATGGTCTAAATTTTGTCCCATTCATAGATACATATAAATTCTCTCTTTCAATATAACACCTTTTACATAGTATTCCTAATTGTTGCTGTGCAGACTTCTGTTGCTGTCTCTTTGAAATGCCTCCCATTTACACAGTTAATCTATTTTTCAAAGTTTTAACACTTGGCTGCATATACATTCACAGCTGTGAAAAATTTCACCTCTAAACCTCAGAACCTTTTTCTCCCCACCAATGTTTCCCGGAATGGTTGTGAAACATACATATATGGTTGTCCTTAATTGGAAGGAGTGTAAAAGAAGGAACTTATGGAATCCAGATATTCACCCATATTCCTCCAATTCACAGCAGGCACCTAGGTGATTTCAGCTGGGAGGTATTCCAAGAGAAGACACAGAGACAGAAATCCCAAGTGGTTGATCCCTGCCAGCACATTGCAATTTACTAGGACTGAACAGGTTTGGTATTTCTGAAGATGGAGAAGGGAACATTTTATCATTTTTCCCACTTTTCTACTGCACTCCAGCAGCATGTGCATTGGATAAAGAGTTTGTAATGGGCAGTCTATGATTCCTCTTCCTGTGATGGCTGGGAAGATATGTAATTGGCACATCACTGTGACAGAAAATTCTCCTTACTCTCCATAAGCATTTACAGGTGGTAGCAAGCCCAGTAAGAGCAGCCACAGGCCATTTGCTAAATCTTACCATGCCAGGCCCTGCCCTGGCTAACCCTGCCCTGTCCTGCCAGGCTTGACACCATCTGGCTGTGGGAGTCTACTGTGTGAAATAGAGCTGACACCAGGAGTCCTTGTGTCTGATGTGGGGTTTAATTGTGGAATACCAGCTAAGGACTTGAAAGTCAGGGCACAGGTTGTGCTGGAGGGTACACAGCTACGAACAGCTCCATGACAGACAGCCACTGGCTGCAGGAGAAGGGCAGCCTTGAGGGCTGAGAAGAAGTTGCTGTACAACAAAGCATGTAAATACAACAAAGAAGAGAAGCAATGGCAGGGCATGGAAACATCCAGGCTGATCACCCAGGGGCCATCTCTGCCTCAGCCTGGAAAAATAACACCCTTTTGTGTCACCCTGTGCTTTGCCTGGAGTGAAGACCTAACCATCCAGAAATATAAGTGTCTTGCAAAAGCTCCAGATCCTGAATTTGGGGAGAAGAGTGGGATCACCATCTGCTCTTTGTGTATGTCACTGAACTTGGCAGGAACCACCTGTTGCAGAGCAAGTGAGTGGAGAGGTTTGAGGATCTCCCCAAATTATATATATAAAGGATTAACAAAAAATAATTACAGATCTAGAGGTAGACTCAGGACTTTGCTATGGCTGCTTAAGCACTTATATGAGACTAACTGGTAGGTGCATGACAATCTGTTCAAATTAAATTGCCTATTTGTAATACCCATACAAATTATACTGTCAAGGTTCTAGTAGTAGAAAATTGAGACTGAGGTATGTGCAAACTTGGAAAAAGTTAAATTTATGATTGAAAAGCAATTGGATACAAAAAAAAATGGAGAGAAGGGCTATGAGCAAAGGATCTAAACAGATCAACTTTAGACAGACAACTGAATCCAGTATATGCCACTATTCTATGTATGTTGATTTAAATGCTTAAGTATATGTGTGTATAATTCAAATCCCTTCAAGTTATAAAAACTTGCTAGAATGCATGTGGATATTCTGTGGAAAAATTAAATGTAGGGGGGGAAACTGGGGCATGCAAAACAGATCCAGGCTAAATAGTCTGAAATCCAGATGTTGAAGGGTCAGGTCCCAGCTCATGCCTCCCACAGTGTTGGCCCAAGACTTCACACCTTTCATTGTTTGCTGCTATGGAAGGGAATCAAGCTGGAATGTTAGGGGGAGAGGAATCTAGTGGTCCACTTAATACCAGAACAGAACAGGTGTGCCCTTTTGTTCAGAGCCTGTCCAGCCTAAGTGCTTAAGGACAGATATACTCAGCTATATACACATTTATACCCTCAGTTTATTTGGGCTCATTTTTAAGATGCTTGTGCTCATTTTTAAGATGCTTGTGCTCATTTTTAAGATGCTTGTGCTAAGAGATGGAGACAGGTCCATATGATGGTTCAAAATTCAGCCACACTCTACACCCACCTCCTGCACATCCTTTAACTGCCTCCTGGTTTTGGTGAATAATTTTACCAAACCTTTGGCCTGCCCCAATACCAACACTGACACAACAGTGACATCCTTCAGTAATTGAACCATACCCCTCTTGGTGAAGTAAAGCATCAAGGCTGTTTGTATAAGATGGATGAAAATAAATTGCCCCTGCTGTGAAACCTGGAAGAAGCATCTGCAATACCCTGTCAGTGAAGATGTTTGGAAAATCAAAGGTGCACAAGCCAAATGCACAGCAGCATCTTTATGAAATCAGTGTGTGCTGAAGTCAATGGGAGCAGCTGGAGAACAGCTCCTCTGGGAAAAAGAAAAAAAAAGGAATTACTCCACATGTTTTGAATTGGAGGCCAGTACATAAAGGAGTGGAATGTGAATCTTCCTAATGCTTAAAGAATACAGAAAGAGGGGTGGGTTACTAATTATCTTTTAAATTGGCTAATATGTTACCTGATGAGTATGTGCCTCTGCTGCGTTCAGCCATCAAGCTATTCTCCCCACTTGAAGCCAATGAGTTTACTTTCCCATGAAACCTACTCTGTATTCACTCCCTAAAATAAGTACTAATTAGCTAAAGATAACAGTCAAATAAACCACTTTAATTGGGAAACAGAAATTGGCAGTTAAACATAAAAGTGTGTGTGTAAATATGCTGATTATCTTCAGAGTTTGATAAAACATCTGTTTTCTCTGCAAAATGCAGGTATTTCTTCCCAAACCATGTGAACACTGCTATTATCTCAGTGTCTTAATTATATAAAATAAAAAGGAGTCCAAAATAATAAACCTGAGACTCTTTTTTCTATCTAAGAGATGCTGGCCTGTATTTTGCCTTAATACACTTTAGGCACCTGTAGTTAAAAATGAAAAACGTTGTATTCTTTCATTCCTTCTTCATGTTGTGAATGAAAAGTAAAGATTTTGAAAGAACAAATTTAAAAGGGTAAGAAACATTGACAGGAGTTTATTGAAAATCTTCATACTTTGTTTCTTGCTTTGAACTTGTACCTTTTGCATCTCAAGTACAGACATACATGTACAAGCAGAGATTTGTGATCACATTAAGTTGCAAATGTCAGAATTATTCAAACAAACAAGGTAAATAATTTTGTGTCAAATTCTTCAGGATGATATATATGTCATTCTGTGATGTGCCAGTTCTGGAATCATTCTCTAATAGAAAAGCATTGTATCAGAACGTTTTTCACCTTCACTCTCCAATCTTACAAGGTCATTCACTGGAAAGCATCAAGGTCATAGAGCAATTATCCTCTCTAGACACCTTCGTTTTATTAGCATGAGTGTGATTATTATTGAAATGCTCATCTGCATTCTGTGACAGAATTAATGAATTACTGAAGATTACATCTACCTGGACTGATCTTAATCTCATGTGGAGACTGATTTTTGAGGTCCTTGAGCATGCATTAAATTTTAGTGTGCCCAGAATTGTCACTGCTTAACAGGTTTGCAGGACTGAAGCTGCTCACAAAGCCAGTGGTCCTGAATTTTTGTGGAAGCTCCATGGGATCAGCACAGAGCCTCTATGTTTCCTGATGGGGAAAAAAAAAAAAAGCTTATTGCATTTTTCAAAATATGAATTTTGTTTAATTTTTTATTTTGAAAGGGGAAATCCTAAGCAAGTAGGGAGGCGAATGGTGCAAAATCATGACTGAAGTTTTATCTTAAAACCATGCTAAAAATTTGGAAAAATACCATGGTGTATGGCCCTAGAAAGAAGAGAGATCCAGGAGAGCTGATTGATTTTCAAGAGTCACTTCCTTAATTTCCAAGCATGTTGCATCCTGACACAAAAGAAGTCAGGAATGGTGGCAAGAGGCCTAGATGAACAAGGAGATCCTGATGGAACTTGGACATAAACACAAAATGTACAGAAAGTGGAAGCAGGGACAAAAAACCCAGGAGAGGTATAGAGCTACTGTATAAATGGGGGCTTTCCCTGGTTGTATCAGCTCTGAGCTGGCCATGAGCCCAAACACTGAGAAGATGGAATGTTCCAAGTGTCCTTGGGTTGAGGTTTGGAATGCCAAAGCCTTTCTGAGGCTGAACATGGCTGGGAAAGGCAACAAAAAGAGCTTCTACCAACACACCATATATCAGGTTATAGTCAGAGATTTTTATTTTTCATATTACTAATACAAGGAAGTGGTCAGTTATCATCAAGGAAAGAAGAAACATTTTCTTGTCCTTCCTTTTCTCTCCCTTTATTCCCTCTCTTTAGCTTCTTTCCTATTTATGCTTAACAGCCAAGGTGCATGCCCGATTTGGGGAACATGTATTTGCACCAGCTTTCTCCTAGGCAAAGAAGGCAGCAGACTTTTGCCCAGTCTTCCTCCATTCTGCAGTGCCACCTGCCAGCAGAGGCCAGTGTATGGCAGAGCTGGAGGTAAAAGGGCCTTTCCATCTATTCTGTGTGCAAACGTGAGCAGGAGGCAAGGCCTATCGAACACTTAAAATTGATTGCATGGTTCTTAAAGACCTCTCCATATAGGTCACTATAAACCTGAGCCTCATGTCAGAGGGCCAAATGCTTGTGGTCTGATTTGTAATTAAAAATGTGTAGATTAACAGGAAAATTTCTTCTTCCCTAGCAGTGTACTTACCTCAATCCTGTGGTGTCCTTATTGAATTCATGTATGAACTTTTATTTCCAAGTTCCTTTAACCTATCTTTATTTGTCTTATTCCAAAAAATAGCAACCACCTTGCCTGTTTAAATACAGGACAAGCATAGACAGCAAGAAAACAGCATAGAAACAACAGCTAGTGCACGAAATTATGCACTTGTTAATAATAACAATAATAGTAAAAGCCCCTTTCTCTGCACCAGCTTTCACAGAACCTGCAGTCCTTGGTCTACTTATTCAAAATTGTCCCTAGAAAAATATCCATTAGAAAATGCAAAGTACTGAGTATAAAATGCCTTGAGACATTATGCTAGAATACCAGTTTTCTAAGAGGTTAAAAATACTTGGAAAGCCTTACGCCCTGTGGTGTATGTTCTGCATTAAGGAACCACTGCTGGAATGAATACAGCTGTATTTTCATCTGGGTAAACTGTTTTCCATAGACTTTCACTGTTATCTGGGGTCTGCACTCCTGTTTCCAATTATGGGTCTTTATTTTTCTCATTCCAGTGAGGGAAATGTCTTCCCAATATCAATGTCACAGCAAGAGTTGACTGAAAAGTTCCAAAATATGGGAGCAAAAAAAGAAAAAAAAAAAAGGAGGAATAGATTAAAAATGAATCTTCTGTTTTTGAGCAGCTGGGGATAAAAATGATAGCAAGATAATGCTTTAGCAGTTTGGGCAGCAATGACTAAGATACAACAGATATCAATTGTTCATAGCCATTAACAGACTTACTGATCCCTTTTGGTTTCTGCAGAAGGTATGAAGAAACATTTGATTGCAGCAGCAGGGCTCCTGCAGTCTGTAGCCTTATTCAGGAGAGAGGCCAACAATATGTTATTGCTAGAGCTAACGTGAGTGCAAGATTCTTACTGGCAGAATTAATCAGACTACCAACAGATTTATCAACTCCATCTGCTACCTACTCCTATTTCAGATCATAGCACCTCTGCACCAAGACATTTCCAGCTTTCTGCAGGCAAAGACAGCTGCAACAAGAAGAAACTCTCCGTAGCGATGGAGGGCTTGATGGGAGTGCAAATGCTCTGAACATCCTTGCCCAAAGTGTGGTCAGCTCACACATCTGAAAGCTCTGCCAGAGATAAAAGCCAAGCAGCTGAGTGGCTCTGAATCTTAACTGCTATAGCTAGCAAAAGCTCCCCATGCAGCTGTGCCAAAATACGTCATCAGCACAATGTGGCAGCCGCAGGGTGAAGGGGTGCATCTAATTTTCCTCATTTTTAAATGGCAAAAATGCTTACTAAAGACGAGGACTTTTAGGCTCTCATCAGCCTGAGGACATTTCACCCCTCCTCCCTCACGGGTGTCCACAGGCTTTGGAGGAGGTTACAAGAGCACAGAGAGGAGCAACCCTTCTGCAAAGGCTGACTGGCTGGGCAGCTTTGAACACCCCTCTTTCTCGAGTGAAAAGCCTCATGAAGAGCTGTCTTTAAGGACTCAGCTTTTACTTGTGCCCAGGATCCCTTAGCATCAGGTTTCATGTATGGACATAGCATGGAGCCTATTAGTGATCTCCTCAGGGCCATGGGCACAGCATGAGCATTCACACTTACATTTTAGAGCAGACAGCCAGAGACGATTACGAAGTACAGAGCTGGCAGGGTAGACCTGCGTGCACCAAGCTGGCAAAAGGATAGTTTGATTTCCTTCATTGTATAGTGGGGTGTTTTCATGTTTTGAAAGTGTGCTTTCCCCCCTACCCTCCAGTTAAATGCATTTTCCTTCATATCTGAAGTGATTTTTGGTCCCAGAAAGGTGAAGGGGTCTATGGAGCAGAAGCGTGCTGGCTGCAGGGCAGTGTGTTCTGGGGAACTGCAGGCACAGCATGGCAATTAATTTCTTTGCTACTCTGTTGTTTTGTCATGAAAGCAAAGCCTAATTGAAGATAGTCAGTCTTTAATGAATAAAGCTCTCTGTAATTTCCAGCTGTGGCCATGTAATCAGCGTTCATCTGCATGAAAAGGACTTTCTGTGCCCATATTTCATTTTGATGTGCATCTGTGCCTGTATTTTGCCCTTCTGATTGGGTTGACAGTTTTCATCTTTATTAGTTCTGCCTTTCACTTCTGTCTTCCTATTTGTGTTAGAAAACAGAAACAAAATCCCAGAAAGTCCCCAATAGATTATATTATCTAATAGTTCATTAGAGTGTTTCTCTGAACTTGATCATTCAAATTAATTAAACCCTCTTTGGTTTTGCTTACTGTTTTCCAAATCACTTTGTTGTAGTACTTCAGAATTTTTCTATCGTGTTATTTTTGGTCACTCTCTCTCCACAGCACCACTGTGCCACTGCAACACACTTTTTAATTAGTTTCACCACAGTCATCAGCTTTGTGATTATCTCTGCATCTTGAACACCTGGTCTGACTTTAGAAATGACTTGCCATCTGGTCAAATACTGGGTAATTATAACAATTTAATGGCAGGATAAAATAGTGTTGGTTAAGAGAGTTGATTGTTCCCTCCATTCCTTCCCCTCATGCAGTTTGGTTGCATTACTTCAAATTAAATTAAAATCCCATCATCAAGTTATCGCTCTTGGGTGGGTTTTTTTATCCCTCATTCACAATACTCATAAACATCTCCTGGAGTTAGTTTAGTTTTAGACTCTCCAAACATTATGTCTCTAAGAACAGTGCAAATTGCTGCTTTAGATTCACTGATAGGATGCTTATTCTATAACTCGCATTGCATATCAATAAATGAAGCAATAAATGGGTCTTATCTGGAAACTTAATGCTTTGACAACAGCAGGGGAGCCATTTGTCAGGAGCACACAAGTGTTATACAAAATAATGTTTTACAAAATGGTGGGGTTTTTCCTTTAAAGTAGCTTAATACTACTGTGTGCTACTCTTGGCAGCTGATATGCATCACCAGATTATAAATAAGCTGATTCTTGTGAAAAAGTCAGTGGATCAGATAACAAACTTGATGCAGAGCTGGCATTTTATGATTGGCTCATTTTAGGACACTTGGGTGAATAAAGGTTTATTTTCCCATTAGATATTGGCCGAGAAAATTATTTGGGAAGCAACTTCTCCAGCGGTTTTGGTATACTAATAGAAGCTGGATTGGAAAAGTAAATAGATGCAGTTCATATGACTTTCTTTCACATTATGCAGAGGAAAAAAACACTCTCATGTTTTTTACATTCATTCCTTTCAGTATTTGTAGTTTGTTGAAGTATAATTATTCAGATTGCATGGTGATAATGATGCTAACAAAAGCAATTATTTTCCATTGGGAAATGAATGAGAAGAAGAACCCTTTTGTAACTTTTTTTCAGGTACTACTGGCAAGAAAAAAAAGCCAATTTAATTTTCTAAGGATTCTTTCTTGTATAAATAACAAAGAGTATTGGATTGATTTTTCAACCAGGTCCCTGGGAAATGAAATATTTTTGTCATGTAATACCTCCTCCTAGCAAACAGCAAGTTTATTCTGTAACAGCACCACATTTATAAAACAATGAAAACATTATTGAAGGTGGAGACTGGAAGGAGACATGGAATTAAATCTGGAAAGTCAATGATAATTGACAATATTGTCCATATATCAAATAAAATATTATATCTCTAATTGTATCCAACACATGTAGGATGTGGCAGGGCAGTCTGAAACTTCATCCTTATCCCCTGAGGAGCGGACTCCCCTGCTCCCATCTCACTTTAAGCTACCCACTCTACTCTTTAGCAACACAGCACAACGACTTCTGATCCCAGGCACATTTGTTCCAGGTCCTGGATGTGCCCCTCTCCTTGTCAGAGATATGTTCTTATTCAAATTCTCAAAACCTAATAGCAGTTGGGTCAAAGTACCACCAGATAGGAGACACCCATATGAGACATGGTGCATGGACCATCAGTCTCTCCATGAGTGTAATGCACATTTCCCTGCTCTCCTGAGGCTGACAAACTAGAACTCTCCAGAGCTTTAGGGATTCTATTTGTGAAAATAAAAGCCCTTGAAAGCATACAAGAACCAACTGGTGACAAAAACAAAAATCCCCAAAAAGGCAAAAAAAAGGAAAAAAAAAAGAAAAAATGATCTAGTAGATCTAGTATACCTGTACATCATGAGTACAACCTTGATTTTTCATGAAAGTAAAATTATTTTTGTGATAAATTGTATAATCAACCAAAAGCCAAACCACCCTTTAATCAGAAAATTCAGGGAAACAGGGGTTTTTGTTAAAATCTTTTCATCAGGACCTCACCCATGCTACCAATTCTACTGGGTAAATTTAGTTCTTAAATCTGCAATCAGTTCCCCTTGAGGAAGGTCTTGCATGGTACCATGCTGGTGTCTGATGGCAGGTCTGGGGTCATGGCAGTGAGCTACACTGTGGTCCCATGCTCCTCATGTTACAACCCTGAATTACAAATGCCTAAATCTTCACCTGGCTTACACCATCTAGAAAATCTGAGGAGCAAAACCTCAAGGTTAAAGCAAGCTAATTGTTGTTGACTTGCATGAACATGTGTTAGCAAGAATTTTTTAGTTTTTAAATTCTACATTTCCTTCATAAGTAAAACACTCACTGCTCTAAAATAATAAAAGATGGGAATTAGTTTGTCTCATTTAGGTGTGACATTTTAGATATGGCATGAAGCAGCAGGGAGTTCTTCCTACTGTCATTGCATGCTTTCAGGTGGCATGAGGAATGTGCTGCAGAAAGGAGCAATATTCCCTTCCACACACATTCACCTTGCTCCTCATCTTGCTCCTGGGAGTTGCTCTCCCAGGTCCACTTCTTTCTCCTCACTTGTGTCCCCATCCAGTGTGGTTGTGCTGACTAAAAAGCACAGCTGAGCAGACAGCCAACTCTGGATTAAAATTCACCAAACCCAGAGCAGGTGCTTACTCTGGTGCCTTGTCCTTGTTCTTGCTGCAGGGTGAGAGAGGGTAAGGGCAGGGAGCAGGGAGCGAGGAAGGGGCTCCCTTTGGTTGCTCAGCTGGCTGGTAGTGGCTGAAGGAGCTCATGGGCACAGCATGTGCCCTGGCTGGTCGCAGCACACACAGCCACCAGGGAGCATTCACAAGTCACTTGTTTCTCCACCTTGGCTAAGCATGCCTCAGCTCTGTGACTATGCAGAGACCTTTACCGAAGCTCCACAGTGGTGCCTTTCTCAGGGAAATTGTTTCCCTGCTGACATCAACTCACCAGGACAGCTTTGGTATATGTAGGGATGCAAATTGAAACTTCTAGAAATAAGAGCTAAAGTCCCACTTACTGCAGCAGGGGCAAGAGGTTGCTTGGGAATAGAACAAAAATACTGAAGAAAGGTTGAAATGTCTCAAAAGGAAATAAATTCAGGGTATGAACAAGGTGAACAGAGGTGGTCTTAGTGCTAAAGAAAGTAACAGCTGTGATGAAACTTCAAGAAATAAAGGAACCACTTCTATTCATAACCCCATTGAAACTCCAGTCCTGTCAATTTGTGTGTGTGAGTACTTATTAAATGTCTTTCATTTTATTTTATAATAGCTACAGCATATTGATCCAAGCTCACAAATATGAAGCCACTACATGTAATTCCAGATAAAAAAATGAGATATAGGTTGTGAGTTTCATAGGTTTTATCACATTGTTTCTAGTGATACATGAGGCATTCCTAGCAGAGCACAGTTTAAGACCAATTGGTTGATCTGGGGATATATCAACCAAAAGAAGTAAGGAGATCTGCAAATCCACAGGCAGTCCGAACTAGTAAAATAAGCCATATTTAAAACATCAGCTTGTAATTTCAATTCTGTGCCTTGATATTATTAAAGGTGTTTTGGCTGACCTTGACTGAAATTAATAGGAGATACAGAAAACAGAAAAATCAGACTTTATTCTGTATTTCCTTCCCCATGGTTGTTGCAACAAATGTCAACAGAGAGGACTGACCTTCCAGTGTACACTTTTAATTTTCTGTAACAAAAGGATGATGGAAAAGAGAGAAATAAAAATGTGGGGGAGGGAGCTGAGTCATGCGGCTTAGCCTCTGGATATGATCCTGAGACAGCAGCAACCAAAAGGCAAAATACCCTTCCTGCCCTTGGCTGCAGCAAGTGAATCCCGAGGGGAACTTGCATATTAAGTACTGAAGAGGGCACCATGTTCATGCAATCCCTTGCATAAGTTACTTCTCTTTAAGTGTCAGCATTCTAGAGAGTGGATCAAATTAATTTTATTCTCTCTCCTCTGCTCCTCTCCTAATACATATTTTTTTCTCGTGCTGCCAATATGATAGCAGGTTGGTCCAGGCTGCAAACAGGGCACTCAGGACCTCAAGGTGAGAGGATGAGCGAACTGAACTCAAAGAAAAAATTATTTACATCAAAGAAAGTAGCAGATTCAAAGCTCCATGCAAAGTCTAACCACTCCTGGAAGAAAGACAGAGGGACAGTGTCACTGTGCTTTACACCACCTGCCTCTGGAAAACAAAGAAATAATCAATCAAAGAAACAGAACCTCCCAACTATCATTCTTACAACAGACTTAGCCAAGCTCCAGGGAAATGCCATTACTCTTGATGTTCTCCTGGTGCAAACTCGATAACTATACAAGTGAAGATTTTCTTGGAAAATCAGATGTTATCCCCAAAGTTGTTTGTTTGTTTTTTNGTGTGTGTGGTTTTTTTTTTTTTTGAGCAATTACATGACTGTTATCACCATGGATTCTGTTAGATTCTATTATTCATCTAGCCAGTTTTTATTTCCCAGAAAATGGGCAAGAAATTCTTGTTAGCATTTTGTGATAACCTATTCATCCCCCTCCAATAGTATTAGCTCTATGCCTCAAAGTGGGAGGATTTATAGCTCTCTATACTGCTATAGCAGTGCCACTAGATAATATTGTTGCATAGTTTCTTGGTCTTTTTGTGAAAATTTAATCATTCAGAAAATGCTGCATGATCACAAATTTTATGGTGAAATGATAAGCAACAGATGACATTTTCTGTCTGTCCTGCTGTCTGTATCTGTGTCTGCAGGAAATTCTCCAACCTGAACAGCTTCTCAGGGATCAGGATTTGCCAGCTAGATTGAGACTCCTGTTTTCTTTCCTGTGGCTTGCTTTGTGAAATTCATGTATGGATACAAACAGACTTGAACACAAGCTGGACTGTACCTTGTACTCCATGCCACTGACTTTTGTTCTTGCTAAATCAATGTATTGTCTGGAGATTTTGCCGTTTTTTGCCCAGGTGAAAACCATGTCAGATGCATCTGAGAAAATGATGTCTGAATGAGGGTCTGAGTGTAAGTGTGGTTATCAGTACTCTTTTAGGGGCACCTAAGTCCAGTTGCTCAGAAGTGTGGTTCCAATAACTGGTACCATAGCATGACTGTTAAGTGGTGCTGGTGAAGGCTCAGTGGCCACATACCTTAGTCACATACCTTAGCTAGAATCATTGCAAGTCTTCCTTTGCTGACTGCATGAGTGCTAGTGCCTGTCCACACCACAGGCTGTGTCTGAGCAAGGTGTTTCTTGCCCTGCTGTTCACACCCCTGACCCAACACCCTCTGCTGTGGCTGTGAGAAGCCACCAGGCATCTCTCACTGGGCTGCTGAGTGACAGACTCTCGCTGTTGCAGTGGTCCCACCTACAGCTGGCCAGAGCCCCACCAACTCCGGCAAGCATGTTTCCACAGAACAATGCTGTCTTTGTTGGGCACTAAGAGCATTTGAACAGCTGCACTTCCATAGGAATATAGCCCACAAATAAAGCTTTGCCTGTATTTAGTCCCAAACAGAATCCCTCCTTCACACCCAATTTCAAGGGCTAAAGATTGAACACAGTATTTACATTTCATATACAGGCAAGATGTCTGGAACCCTTATAAAAACATCATTATTTTTATATTCTGTAGATGCAGAACCACAGACTCATTATGCCAAAGCGATGCCAAATCAGAGACTAACACCTACACCTGATCATGAAGCAATAATATTTTTTTGCTAAAAAGTATTTATGTTATATATGGTATTTCCATCATGTCTACAATAGCACCAGTGATCAATTATAAATCTCACAAAGCTTACTTGACTCACTTGTCAAGTGGTTTATTATTAAAATGTCCCTAAAGACCATCAAGTGACATAAATTATTCCACATTAAATGGAAAATTGATCTAGTGGCTAAAGAAGCTAATGTTGTGATGTTTTATGCACCAGGAATCTTGAATTTCCAGCTTGCTACAATTTGAAAAGAAATCTAGTGCACTTCATAATGTAACTGAAGTAATCTCTAATAAAATATTGCAACGAGGTTGTTTTTCCAAGCAAAGAGAAGCTGAAGTAGTTTCTGGATGAGCAACACTACACAGGGTATTTTCTGAAGCAGCAGAGAGCAGCACTGCCCACAGTCTGTGAGCTTCCCCTGCTCCTCAGCAGAGGGGTGTATATGAGATAGCAGAGGTGAGGAAGCACCCAAGCCTGCAGAGACTCTGGGAAGTGCAGTGCTCTGAATGAGCACCTGGAGCCCGGGTTTGGCCCTGATGCCTTAAATGGCTACCTAGAAACAGAGACCAAACAGGAATAAAGTAATAAAGGTGGTATTTATTTGAAAGGCCTTCAGGTGCACACTTCGGGGTCCACAGGTCCTGCCTCAGTGGATCCCAAAATAGACGCCCCAGGTCACGATTGCTTCACACTTTTATAACAATATCAATTCACCAACCAGAACCCAGCCAATGATGGAATTTCCCCCAGCCTGCCTTCTTCTTCCCAAGATGATGGTTTACAGTTCTTGTTTCTGGATGTCCTTGGAGGGCAAGTTAGAGGTTTTGTTATATCTATCTTCGCACAGACAACAGCATAAGAGAACAGCATTTAACAGACTACAGTTATTTAACTATTTAACTAGCAGTACAGAATTTGCAAAATGTAAAAGTTAAAACCTAAGGCATCAGCCCAGACACTGCACTTCCCAAGACTGGTTGCCCTAGGAATTTATAAAAGAGCTCAGAAGGGATGTTGTCTGATAGATAACTGCACAAAAATGTTTCTGGTATAGCAATCACCTCAGCCTTCTGCTGTATCTTAGATAAACTTGTTCTCCTGAATGAACTGGGGTATTTGAACAAACAATTTAACATGTGTGAAGGCTTTGCTGCTTTGGGTGGCTTAGCATTAATCAGGTGGAACCAAAGCAGCAAAGGGTAGTCAGATTGTGGACTCACCTGATCCTGACCGCATCACAACTGGGCTGGTATGTGCTGATTTTTGGCCTCAGTCTTTCAACTAATAAATGCAAATAGGCTTTATTACTGTCAGTATATTGACAGTACAAGGTATTAAAGTCTTTGCAGGGAGCACAGCAGACTTAATAACATGGATTCTGTCACTGGTCATACAGAAAACTTAACACCTCCTCTACCACAGCGTAGCAAACTGAAATACAATTAAGAACATTTTCATGGCCAATGGGAAACTCGGGAAACTCCAAACTTTACCAAAAATCCAGCAGCCATCCATGTATATGGATGTCCAGCGGTTAGCCATTCAGTTCTAAAGGATATGACTAAAATGGGTAGGACATTACAGGCAAGGCTTCTCAGATTTTATCTACTTATTGCTGTACACATATGCATGGACTGCAATTATTAACAGGGAGTAAGGTATGTTCCCATTGTTTTCTTTCTTTATCAAAAAATCTGCTCATATATCCACATTTGATTGGACAGCATGAGAGTTCAGAGCATGCATTTCCCCTTCAGGCAGTGGCAGGGGTGTCACCTTGGCACAGTGCACACTCATGGACTGTGTCTGGTCTTACTGCATACATACTGTTCATTCCTTTGTGTCCCACACCCATCAGCTGTGACCCCACACAGCAGTCCTGTTGTGGCCAAAGTGGTACTTTGGAGTGTTGCACTGGAATAAGGGTGGCCTAAGACCTCATTCCTAAGGGTGGATCACCCCTTAGAAGGGCCCTGAATGTGTTACTGATATTCCCCATTTACTGCTCTCATGGAAGAAGTCCTATTTTCCCGATGAGTCATCTAAGTAAGGAGCTGGCCATCAGCAGCTTCTGGATGAGTGTTCAAAACCTCCCTGAGCAGCAGTGCTTTTTCCTCATTCAGGGAGGAGCACTATCCCTCATAACTACCATCCACAAAGCACAGTGAACATAGAGAAACAGAGTAGAAAATGTGCTCGAGAGTTAATCAAGTACCATATAATGCTTATTTGGCTCATTCTTAGTTCTCAAAGCAAAACTCAGAGATGCCATCAAGTCCATCCCACATGGCATTTGAAGGAGTTATGCCCCTTTCTTCAGTGAGAAAATTGCAAAACCTCTGAAGCAATGTGAAGTCATCAGGGAGAGTTAACCACCTTCACTGAGAGTTTTCTTTTCTGAAGGAGGCAACAGAAAAAGGTCCAGCAGGCAAATACAACTCATAGGAAAGTCCCAGACAACTCAGAAATCACCACTGATATATTAGTATGAAGTGTCTCCTGTGCAGTGATTTCTACATTTGTAAAGCATATATAGAAACAGCAAGTAGGGAAAATGAATGGGGAAATTTAGTAGTGTTCCACTCCCACTTAGGAGGCTTGCAGATTACGACACTGAGCTCATAAAAACAGGGTGAGGAATCAGGGAGAGTGAGAGTTGGACTTCAGTGTCAAGTGGAGTTACTCATTTATTTCTCTCCATATCAGTCTGCCTCCTAAGATATTACATGAACAGGTTAAAGGCTTAGGTTTTGAAACAAAAAGGATCCACGTGGTGCAAATATGTACATTTTTCATCTGAATGTCATTTTTGCTGACGAGATTGCCAAAGGCTGTAATTGGCCTAGGCAGACTTTTGCAAAAGAAAAGAATATTCACACTAGGGCTGGGAAGCCACTCTCTATCCAAACCCTGCAAACCAGATGCTGTCAAAAAGCAAGTGGGAAGCTTTCTCCCTCCTTTTCCATGTTAAGAGGTCCATAGCAGATTATTTGATAATAGCTGTTTTGATATGATAAATGCTTTCTGCCTGAAAAAGTGACACTTCTCCAAAGTGTGTACAGTCATGCATTGTCATGGTAAGTTACTTTTTCAAGTAATTGCTCTCTTTGTAAGAGGTCATTCTATGTGTTTTTAATAGATTTAGCCAAAACTATAAAAAGGGAACTGTGTTAATTTTAAATAAAGAAACTTCTGTGGTTTATGGAGTTTTATTACTTTCTTTGATATGCAGATTTGTATTAGCTGAGCATGAAATAAAAGACCATGGTGGCTGTACATGAGAGATAAGTAGGAGCATTCACATATTCATGCTTCAGCTCTCTTTTTGGGCTAGTTTTTGTATTTACGTTACTATGGATGCTGTCTGAGGGGTGAGATTGTCACCTTTGATTTTAGGCATAGCAGGAGAAGCATGTTAAAGGATTACTTTACTTCTGCTAATTTCTTTCCTAGCTTTGCTTTTTAGGCAAACAGCCTAGTAAGAATCTCTTTTCAAAGTAGATATTTTTAAGAGAGAGTATGTGAGGCTTTGCAGGACATTACCTTACTTACAATAGTTTTATCTTTATTTAGGAAATGCCTATACCTAAATTCTTGTTACCTCCTCAGCTCAGTCCATTTCTTGAAAGTATTTTACACAAGAGGGCATGATAATAATTTAGGTAATATACATCAAATAAACATACATATATGTGTTAATAGGACCTGAGCATAAAACATCCTTTGATCATTGCAACTATCTCAAATTAAATTTTGTGTGCCTAATCAGAATACACAATGACAGCAGTGACATTTTGCACCCACTTGGTTGCAGAGTAACTAAACATGCAATACCCAGGGCAATGAAGAGTGAAAGCCCTAATTTTAACTTCATTCAGCTAGTACTTTAGATCCAAGCAATCCATTTCCAAGCCCATGCAATTAACTTTGTTCTCATACATTAGCAGAAAAGAGCAGCATAGGAATGCATAAGTAAAAAAAAATCTATTTTTCCTTGAATTTCAAACAAAGATGCCTCAAGTCTTGTCCTTCAAATCTCATTGATTATAACTACCGAGAAGACCTTAGAATTGAAGGTGTTGATTCTTTAATTTTCTTACATCCAAAAGTCTCACTATGTAAATGTCCTTTTCCTCTTCCATTTTTCTTCCTGGAGAAAAATCTCAGAGAAATGAAAAACTTCAATGAAGCATTTAAAAATATTACTGACCCAATATAGGAATTTATTCTAATAAACATATTAGCATGCTCCTAAATGGCATTGGATGTAAGCAGGAACTGTAAACTTGATACATTCCATTGAGCTGTTCTTTTTCTTCCATTAAATTGCATTTAGAAAGGGATTAAGAAATACCACAGAGGGATCAAGAAACACCACACAAAACCTTTTAATTAAGTTCCAACATAATACCTCTCGAAGTAGACCTGGTCCTAATTTTTAGAAATGCCCCAGAAGTCCACCTTATAAGCACGATATATTTTTCTAACCTTTGTATCTAGGGAATCCAAACTAGATCCACTTTCTGCTGTAAACACAAACTCTTATTTAATGTCCTACAGAAGAGAGACAGCCTATAAAACGGAGGATACACCTAAATGACAACTGAAGCACCCCAAAATAATGTTACTCTTGGGCTTACAGCTCTCTAAACCAGAAGCGGGCAAGGATCCAGCCTTCTCCAAACTCCCTCCCGATGTCTACATAATGATCTCCCACCCCAAATCATAGATCAGGCCATGAGATCCCCATTTGGTCATGTAGTTCTGTGACAACTGCACTGACACTGTATGACAATTTCCCTTCATATTTGCATAGAGGATGTTAGAGACCTAGAAGCAACACTTATGGGAAAATCTCATTCCAGTAAAACCTTTGTTGTAAGAGCTTGTTTCTCAGCAGAACTGTAATTTCTTAGCTATTATTTCTTTAATGCTTCACCATAGCTTTACAGTAAACAAAGAGATATTTTAAACAACATCAAAAACTCCTAAGATCACAGCACCAAACACACACAACCACTCTGCATCTTTTACAACCAAAAAATAAGCAAGTTGAGCTGGAGGTTTCCTGCCCTTTCTTAGCTATACTTGATGACTGAAATACAATAGTAACTTCTGTAAATACTGAGGCAGACTTACACACTATGAAAGTGCAGCTCTTTTTCCATGAAGTCATATGACATAATGACTGAACCCCAGTGAATCCAAACATACTTTCCAAATTGCATGGGAGCAGGCACAAAGAGATTTGGTTACTCTCATGAAAAGCCTTTGTGGCAGGAAAGATGTGGAGCA
Organism: Erpornis zantholeuca; assembly: GCA_013400515.1. Classification (NCBI taxonomy): domain Eukaryota; kingdom Metazoa; phylum Chordata; class Aves; order Passeriformes; family Timaliidae; genus Erpornis; species Erpornis zantholeuca. The sequence continues at coordinate 126,478 of VZTN01029225.1, read as the reverse complement.
AGGTGGGGCAGGCTTATTATGAGTCTATCTGTGGAGGAGGAAAGTTCATTAAAGGTTTGAAGGCTGATAAATGAGACAGGCAAAAGGATGTGTAAATATGAGTGAGATATTCCTCTAAAGAATGAGATTTTGGGAAAGGAGAAAGCTGGAGCATCAGCTATCTTTTAAATACATCATTTCAAGACCTTTAAAAAAAAAAGTTTTTCTGAGTCTTTTTTTGTCACTAAGCTCTGAGGAGAAGATCAGATGTCTCATATCTGAACACTTATTCCAGATAGCAGAAACAGTAAAATGTAATGAAAATGTCTTATTAAAAATATATCACATGGCAAACTATAAAACTGAGAATGCATTGTATTTATCTCAGGTATAGCATACTTAGATTAAGCCATTTAACATCAGCTTCTTGCATGATAAGCCTGAAGTTTTTTGTGATGACTTGCTTGCACACTGGTTCTCCTCTAATGAAAATAGGAAATACAATGAGCATGGATGAACACATTGCTACCAGTATGGGAATAAAAAACCAATTTACTCTTGTTAGAATGCACATCTAATAGGTTGAAATAATTACTGTGTTATTTTTCCAGTTCTGCATGTGTTTCTTTAAGTATTCCCCCTTCTCTTGCTTCACCATTTATGCAGAGTGCTGACAGTATCCTTCCATCTCATGTCTATGAAACAAATCCTCCTTGTCCAGGCAGAATTCTCATTACTGTTATCCTGCAGTTTTAGCTGACAGCTCGCTGCTATTCAACACCTGAATATTCTGAAAGACCAATATTCTTCCAGTTCCAGAAATGACTTGCACAAATGCTTTATGTTCCGTGTGCTGCTTCACTGAGCCATGGGAACAGAAATGTCTGTCTGTGTGTGGCTATCAACAGCCAGTGGTTCATTAGGTGGATTAAGCAAACTATCACCTCATCTCCCTTGGGGAAAATGCATTTGACCAAATCCTGCTGTTGGGCCTAGTTTTGTTCCCTGAGGAAGAGGTCGCCTAATATTTGTGTGCATATAGCCATGTTCCCTTCTCAGTGACTCTGGGTAACTCAGAGTCAAGTTCAGTATTTTTGGTCCACATGCATCTCAAAAAACCAAAAACCAGAACCATATCAAATGTCATGGCAAAATATGTGCTGGAAATGCCCAAGACTAGGAAAGGAGTGAGGCTCACATTTTGTAATTCAAGTTCAGTACCAGGCATGTCGAGCTGAAGCAACACAGTATAATGAAATTCATCACAAATTTGTATGCATGTGAAAAGGCAATAGCTTTTTGTCATGTTGCTGTGAGAGCGTATGATAGAATTATTTGAAACAAATACTTGAGGTCCCAGTAAAGAAGCTGTGTAGTGACCTCTGTAATAACTTATGTCACTATAGATTGTTAAATATAATATTTATAAATATTATAGAGAGGCAACTTCTCTGCATACTCCCTCAGTGTAACTTATGACTCTCCTCATTACAATAGTACATAATCCCATTGCCTTCGTGCTTCACATAAGGACATATCAGGCACGAACCACAGGATGGATCTGTTCACTGCCAGAGTTTGCTGTGCTCAGTTGGTAGAGAGTGACATGATTGCATATGGTAACTCTGGTACAAATACAAAGGAGATGCTCCATGGCAGGAGGTGGGGAGGAGGGAGGGCAGGCAGGGACCAGGAGAAGAGAAGGTAACCCCTTCAGAGATACAAAAGTTCCACCAGATTCCATGCTGATTTTCCCCTGAAGGTTGAAATTCACAGCACAGCAGTGAAGTTTGCTGTAGTGCTGGGTCTCCAGGTCCTGCAGCAACTCACCTCACTGGATGCAGCAGAGGAGCATTGCTTGCTTTCAAACATAAATATGTTGCAGGTGTCATTCCAGCTGAAGGAAAGGGTAATAGCTGTTAAGAAAGCCATTCCAATCCTTCTCAAGGCATGAGTGTGCACAGCCCACCACATCCTGCAACATCTTCTAGCAGCCATTGGGAAGCAAACAAACCTTGGAACTTGCCAAGACTAGTCAATCATTGTTTTTAGCTAAACTTTGACATGATTGGTGCCTATAGAGGGCTTTCCAGTGAATTACTGCTAATGGCATTTATTATCAGCATTAATAGTAATTTACCCACTTTTAATTGGAGCAGCCAGTTAAGAACTTCTCAATCATTCCGAGTTCTCACTTTACAAGTTGACTAAAATATTTTATGCTACCATTAGTCACAAAGCCTCAGCAAACAGCCTGTAAATTTAGACAGAGCCTGGGATCTTGAAAAGTTACACCCTGCTTGTGTCTAATTTACAGTCACTGTTTATATTTGTGCCAAGAGTTGGGCTTTCCCACTGATCAAGATTTAAAATACAGAGTCATAAAATGTTCTCCTGGAGCGGGCCATCAGATTGCTAGTAGAAAATCATGTTCTGCTTAGTGGAGATATTAGTGGTACATTCATTACAGGAGAAAGTACATCTCCCTATCTGTAAGGCTGGCAGGTTTTGCTTGGGTCATTTAACTCGCTACCTGTAGGACTTACTGAAATTCTCACTCAGGTCTGTGTTCACTGAACTGAAGAACATATTTGCAGGTAGGGTGGTGTCAGAACCTTGTTCAGGACAAACAAATAGGCTGTCATCAAGACAGGGGTCTGGTTTCCCAACTCCCCAGTGGAAGATCCAATTCCCTTGCTTGAAACAGTAAAAACATCCTTCTGAGTATCAAGCTGTAATATCAGGGATAATTAGTCTTCCCTGAAAAACATGAGAGAAGGGAGGCTAACACTGAAAAAGAAAATAATCCCAAGTTAGAAGCTCTTTATGTTGCCAGAAAGGGCAGTCTAGCTAGTGATGCATTTGTATCAGGGATGCCCAAAGGGAGAGACAAAGAGGAGTGGGAGTGCCTTTGTTAACACACCAACCAATTCTTTATTAATTCATGCCAGAAGCAGAGTCTGTGCTCCATCCACAAAGTTCTTGTAACAAAAAGCATTTTAGAAGCTAAATGTTTTCTGGAAATCAATTTAAGATGGCCACTCTGCTTAATCAGCATGAAGTTCAGTTCTGCATCAAATTACTAAAGCATACCATTACCCCCAAGGGCTTAAAATTCCTGTAGTTTCATATCAGTCATTTTGCCATGAGCACTGCAATTCCCATAACATGATCCAGGTCTTGGAAATAAGGGTAGGAACCGTTAAAGTATCAACATTAACTTGTCTGACACAGGCTACACTGATAAAATATGTATTTCCAGATGTTTGGCTTCGGAGCATTATTTAAACTGACATATTGCAAAGATTTATCTTTATCCAGCCTATATGATACAACCTGGTCAGACACAACAAAAAAGATGAAATATTTTCTTTTTAAATAGAATGGAAGTCTGCTGAAACATACAAGTGGAAGTCTGTCCAATTTTGATAACGATTTACCCACCCCCTGGCTGGACTTAGCCTCAAGTGTATCAGAGAGGAGGGGGATGCCTGGACATGGAGCAGCCCTAGATGCCAGTGCCCATGGCCTGGGAAGGACTCAGAGGAGGCCATCCAAGGGAGGTGCTGTTCCCAAAGCTACGTGGGGTACAGTACTTTCCCAGATTTTTTGATCTTTAAACAGCAAAGTTTTTTGTTCAAATGGGAATAAAACCAAAACATGCATTTCTTCCTAAAAATAGAGCTATTCTCAGCTCAAGTCTAAACATATAAATTCCTGCTCTGTCTGTAGGCAGGTAAGAATTACTGTGTTTGAACAGCTGTCATGGTCTCAGGGTATGTGTGAGTGCAGGGTTGTAGGGAGAGGTAGTAACTTTGATTAGATCAAGGAACCAGGCTGGGCAAAACAAATACATTCTGGGCACAGTCCTTTCCACAGTTACGAAACACAAGTGTGTCTAAGATTCTTCCTAATGAACTACTTATAGTTTTTTGTCTAAAAAAAAGCAATTTCCTTGCAGCTCTGTGTGCTTCCATGAAGTATTTGTGGACGCCTTTGATAAGAAGAAATGCTAAAATGGCCCTTGTGCATATTTGGGATCAGACCCTACATAATTTCCCAATAAGAAACAGATCTGTTCTGAACTTGGATGGTCTGACATGGAAGTATTTCCTTTCGAGAGTTTAAACATGAATTTAAGGATCTGACAGTGACACTGGATGTTCTGCTTCAGGATTACAGAGGTTTTACACAGGCCTGACTTCATTTGGCATATCCTTTAACATCTTTATATATGCAAGAAAGATCTCTTGGCCTGCCCCTGTTAGTGTCTCTCCTGACCCCATGAGAACAGGCCATGTACTGGTATACAGTCTGGGGGGTCCTTGACCCACTGGGAAGGCTGAGAAACCTTCTGGGGATGCAGAGGGGGAGGTATCTGGTGAAGGTGTCCCACTACTCTGGTTTGTGAATTCCTGCAAATCTCTAGGGAAGGAATGCTTTGCTGTCAGCCAAAATTGCCTTTAATTTAAGCCAAGTTAAGATAGAGTGGTGGGGGAGAGTGTGGAAAGGGTGGATTTATTTAAGCAAAATTGATAACACAGCTGCTGATATTTATAAAAGACATAGGTCAAGAAATGAAAGAAAAGAATGTGCTTACTCTATTTCATTTAAATCAAGGTTTTTTTTCTCACCTTTCTGCTGCTGATTCGATATAGACATTCCTAGGTCTACCTGCTCAGGGATTTTGTCTCTGCATTTTTTTCTGTCTCCGATTGCATCCACTGCAGGGAAAAGTACATCCTCCTAGGACAAATTTGCTTTCCTAGGTAATCCTGCTTCCAGATTCCACCAAATTAATCTTTTTCTTCAGAATACATCTCCCTTCCTTTGCAAAAGGTATAGTCTTACAGCTCCCTTTTTAATTAAAATAAACAATGTTATAGTCACTCTGCTAAACCAGCTTTTATCTTCTTTCCTTGATTGTAATTAACCCTTGTGTGGCAGTGTTATCAATGCTGTTAATGACCAAACAAGAAGTTTCAGATGAAAGTTTGAAGGCTCTACCAGAGTTAAATAATAGCTGGGATAGCGACAAATGTAAGTGGCAGTAGAAGGGAACTCATATGTAAAGGAAATAGTAGCACTTTTCATCAAGTGTTTGGTTTTTTTTAATTTGCTATCTGAATAGATAGGAAAAAGGATGTCTTGAGATATCAGGAAAACATTGGACCCATGAGGAGAAGCAATATAAAACCAGATAATTAGAAGGTACTGCATGAATGAGGGTTTGAAAACAATCTGTGAGTCAGTGCTGTCTCCACGTTTTACATCTTATGAAGTTTTGGTCATTCCTGCCACTAAAAGGTAAAACTATAGTCCAGATGGAGTAACGAAGTGATTACTGACGTGAAAGATTTCTATGCAGTATTAGAAAGAAAGCTAAAAAACCTTATTTTCAATACTTTGGTTCAGAGAAAAAATATTTCAACAAATATTGCTTATAAAAACTTTTTTTTTTCTGACTAGCTAGTGTTATGACTAGTCTAGAGAGGAAATGTATAAGGTGATATTAAACTGTCACCTAAAATGAATGGGAAGATATGTGTTGGATGCTGGAGATAAAATGAAAAAAAAAATCAATTGGTAAAGGAAACATTTAAAACCTAACATTTAAAACCATAAGTACCAGAGTACATAATTCAGTTCTGTAACCCCACAACAAATATCACTCGAGAAAAACACTCTGTAGAAGGTTAAAAAGGATTAGACACAGATAGGTGATCAAGATGAATATCATTCAGTTACAAAGGTTAAAATCAAATTTATAAGGAGAAAAAGCCATTTGTAGGCAAATAGCTCCCTGAAGTGAAAAATAAACTTCCCTTCAGTTGAATCACAATGCAATAACTCATTACAGGTGGCTTTCACCTCTGCTTAAAGCCCTTGCCCTCAGCTGCTGTCAGGCACAGAATATTGATCAGTGATGACTGGTAGCAGGGGGCAGGAGGGAGGTGACCTGTTCACAGAGATTTCTTGCCCTTTTTCCTTGCATGCACTTTTTCCATCTTTTACTCCTCCCACAGTTTTCATTTAATGTGCTCAATCTCATTTTTTCTACTTTCCATTTCGTCTACACTTCTGCCTTTAACCTGTTTCTCCCAGTCTCACTCCAGGTAGTTGGACCTCTCTCAGCAATGCTTTTTCCTACAACCTTCTCATGCTGAGTATTTGTCTCATTCACAGAATCACAAAATGGTTGTGTTGAAATGCACCTCAAAGACCCTCTAGTTCCAACCTCCCTGCTATGGGCAGGGACACCTCCCACTAGACCAGCTTGCTCAAAGCCCCATCCAGCCTGGTCTTGAACACTTCCAAGGAGTTAACCTGCATTACTGTGCAAGCAGATGTAGACTTCAACCAGGGGCTGGGACTGACTTCTGATCAAAAGAGCCCATGGCATCTCCCAGAGAGCAGATTGTGCTCTCTGTGCTAAGATGTTAGGAGTACCATTGGACCCATCTGAAGATCACCTGATCTATTCTAGACTGGTTCCAATGCATCCATGCCAGGCAGCCCATTCTGCATGGTGAAAGCCTCCTTCTTAATGATTTGGTAAGACCAAGCAAGCTTGACTCAGAGCACTGAATAAAAAATATGAAGGTCTTTGCTGTAGTTGGAGAAATAGATCAATAGATTGATTTTAGAAAATCCACCATTGCCTGACATAATTACTTTGCCATTTTGGGACATTGGTATGTGCATCCTGTGAATGTTGAAAAGGTAATTAATCCAGTCAACACAGGATTTTTTTCCCCCATCTTTTATGTACATGCAGGCATGATTAAGTAAAAATGTTTAAGCAGCTAGACTTCAGGAACACCTGGTCAGGATGACTTTCTCTCACTGTTCAACTTCTGCTCTTAGAGAAAATTAGGACTTTATGACTCTTTAATTTGCAGTTGATGTGGATCAAATGGATCCTCATCCAACATCATTCTGATGCCTTAGGTTTTAACTTTTATATTTTTCCAATCCTGTACTGCTAGTGTAACTCTGAAGTTTTCTGTAGCTTGTTAAGTGCTGTTCTCTATGCTAAGATAGACATAACAAAACCTCTAACTTGCTCTCCAAAACCACCCAAGAACAAGTACTGTAAACCATCATCTGGGCAAGAGAGGGGCAAGCTTGGGGGAAATCACGTCATTGGCTGGGTTCTGGTTGGTGAATTTATGTTGATATAAAAGTGTGAAGCACTTGTAACCTGTTGTCCATTTTGGGATCCACTGAGGCAGGAGCCTCTGGAGCCCAAAGTATCAACCTGAAGGCCTTTCAAATAAATAACACCTTTTTTTCCTTTGTTCCTGTCTAGTCTCTGTTTCTAAGTAGCCATTTAAGGCATCAATCCCACAGAAAGAGTGCAAAAACTACTTAGATGATCACTATGTTCATTGCTTTCTGGTGTTTAAGAGGTGACTCAGCTGATGATGACAACCTCTGTTGTATTTTCATGAACTGCCACTTAGTGGCCCAATAACATTTCGGAGATCTGTTGTCTTTTCCAAACAGCAGCTCCCTTTATATTAATTTTATTTCCTTGATACTCAGCTTGAAAGCAAAATCATAACTTTATTGTCATTTCCCCTGCAAAGGCAAACGGGGAGGATCTGTGAAGATCCACTAGAAGAGAGACACTTGAGACAGTAGCCTCCTCTTTTACTGATGGCTTAGCTCATGTCATGACTGCAGTAACTTTCAGTGCGTAGGAACTGGTGTTGGAGATGACAAGCCTCTCACCGATGTGCTATCAACTCTCTTTCACACAGTGTCAGTAAATACAGTGGCCATGGGTCTGTGAGAGGAGCAGACTCCAGCCATTAGACAAATAGAGCTGTATTTGCCACCTCTGAGGATTTCTCTTCACCCTCAGTGTTATGGAGAGATCAGTCCCAATCCCTGGCTTCTAAGTAGCTGTGCTGGAAGCAGTGAGCGCTGGCTCTGCTGCCGTCCTGCTGCCCAGGAGAGTGTGATGGCTCAGAGTGCACCACTGCTCGAATGCTGTCACCAATTTCTTTCCTGTGCAGGTTCTAGCAAAACTGACAGGTATGAACGTGGCTAGAATAGTGAGAAGGTTTTAAAAGACCACCAGAAATGGAGAGTGCACTACTAAGCAGAAACCTTATTTCAGATATTAACCAGTATTCATCCTTTTGATACAATTGGTGGTGGGTTTGCTGACAGGCTATTTTTTTCTTGAGGGCTTGATTGGATTTTATTGGGTTTTTCTCAATTGAAAACAAGCAGAAGGGAAGGAAAAATGTAGGCAAAATTAATTCCTTCTGCCTTCAAAGAAGAAATGTTTCTTCTCTTAAAATTCATGCAATTACCAGACAATGTTAAAGTAGAGTAATGTGGAGATGCATAGATAGTATCATATACAGCACATTCCATGCTGTAAACACTTGTTAACAACAATCAGACAGAGGCATGCAGCCACTTTTCTGTTTGGTCTCAATGCGCTGATTTACAAAAAGAGGATTTCTTCATCCAAAAAGTCCGAGACTTCAAATTATCTGCATAAATTTACTTTGTCCAGACTTGATGGGTTTTAGAGATTAAATTAAGTCCAGGCAGTTTCCAGACAGATAAAAAGGTAGATTCCTCACTCACAGGAGTTGCAATCAAAGGATGGACAAAAAGCTAGGGAGGGGAAGCTAGGAGACATGTAGTTCAGCACAGATTCAAAAGGTGAATTAAGGAATTGCTTTAACCCAATCATTTCCCAAACATCTCAGAGTGATGTTTATTGTCTTGACAGGGTTTTTTTGCCTGCCTTTCTTCTCCTCTTTTCCTTGATTTTTGTTGGCATTTGTTTCCTTTTCTTTGTCTGGTGCTTATCCTGTATGTGTGCAAGTGTAGGTGTTTAAGACAATTGCTCAACCTTGAAAGGAATTCCTCTCTGCAATCACTGACTGCCTAAGAAGGATTTTGCTCCTGCCCAATAATTGTCATTCACCTGTGACCCCTTTTTGGTAAACTCTTGGTTGTCTCATCATTACTTAAAAAAAAGGTGCTTGGAATAAGAATGTGTTCCATTAAGCAGGCAAGTCTAAGCGAGTGTCTAACATGCGTGCCTATGAAGATCATCAGAGGAATGCTGATGGATTTTCTTTAAATAGACCAGACATAGGGTAGAGCATTAGGCTTGTCTAAACAATATGCAAGCCAGCATGGGGCTATGTGTTTTCAAGGAGAGTAAAAATGGATTAATTCCAACAGCAGAATATAGCACTGAGAATAGCCTGAGTATAGGAATTTAGTCTGAAACGTTAAAAGGCATATTTTCCATTGGGTTTAAGAGGAAATATTCCCATCCTTCATGAGCAGATACACCTACTTTTAAAATTCTGGCATTAGCACCTGAATGCAGTTTATTTTTATCAGTGTACCTGAGGGTTTTATAATAGCTGCCAAACGATTACTCACAAAAAGGTAAAGGGGACCCAAATTGAATAAAAATAATTTCGGTCCCTAGAACTAGAGTATTAATATGTTTTAGTGCTCAAAGATTTGTTCATAAACTCATAGAATCACAAAATCATAGAATATATTGAGTTGGAAAGGACCCGTCAGGATCACTGAGTTCAGATCCTGGCCCTGTGTGGGAGACCCCAAGAATCACACCCTGTGCCTGAGAATGTTGTCCCAATGCTACTTGAAATCAGATAGGCTTGGTGCTCTGACCACTTCCCTGGTTATTCCCACGCATAACCACCCTCTGGGGGAACAACCTTTTCCTGATATCCCACCTAAACCTTTGCTGGCTCAGCTTCATGCTGTTTCCTTAAGTCCTGTCACTGCTCATGAGAGTGACGAGATCAGTGCCTGCCCCTCTGCCTCCCCTTGTGAGGATGTTGAAGACAACAAGGTGTCCCCTCAGTCTCCTCCAGGCTGAAAAAACCAAGTGTTAAACACCTAGCACAATTTTCAGGAAGCTGAAATTTATCTAAGACAGCAGAATTTGGGTTTTCACCTGCTAAAGGAAGGCAAAGAGCAGAATCCCTGTGGCCCAGAAAGTCCTCCCTCCCTGCCCCAAACAATTTTACATCAGGGCAGCATCCAGAGAAATGGAATTTCATACTGCATAGGAAAAGCTTCATAATTTGTTTCAGTATATCGAAGTGCTATGCCCTGTCAAACAATCCTAACCATAACTGACAAGATTCCCTGACCTGCCTAGGTTTTCCAGCAGTCTGGCTTCAGAGTTACTAAGAAGCTCAGCATCTGGAAGCCTTTACCTGCCTTGATTTTATTCCCAGGCTTTGAGGTTGCCAGGCTTCCTGCTGCAGATTTGGGCCCCAACTATCAGGACGAGCTGGCAGAGGATCAGTCAGGAAACATTCAGGAAAAGCTCCTATCCACTGACAAGTGAATAAAGATTTTTTTTTTCCTTATTTGATCTGCCCCAGCAGGGCAGGAAAATAACCATCAATTCTGGGCAAAGAGCAGCAATCACTGATCAAAAATATGTGTTTGCTCAAGGATACCTGCTGGAGACAGGAGTTGTGTTTTTTAACAATAACTCTGGACCTTGCATTTGAGTTATGATGCAGGACAGGTAGTGCCAGTACATCTTGAAGAGATGTTTCCATTGGCAGGAAAGTAAGGGCCTAAAGCTCTGTTTCCCTCTCCTTTACCAGCATCCAAACACTGCTATTAGCTGCCACTTTGGACAATAGAGAAAATCCAATCCAAGGCTGCACAGATAAATCTCCCTTTCTCCCTCACCCTTAAATAATAAAGAGCTCCAACTCTCATTTAATTGTAGTAGAGAAGCACATTTGGATTATTCTGGAGCTTTTGGGGACAAATTGGCTTACACATATTTTCAACAGGTTTTTCAAGCTTCTTTGCTGTTTTTGGCATAACTCACAGAACTAATATTTCATGAGTGCCTGGAATTGAAACAATTGTAAATACAGGGTCAGATCCTATGCTGGTACAAATTGTCTCAGCTTTCTTGAGCTGTCTGGATGCAAGTCAATGTTGCACTTGAGCAAGCATCCCACTGTGACTACCCAGCAGCACGGAGAGCTGGGAGTCCTCTTCCACAGAGACAGGATGGAAGGAAGGGCAGCTCTAGCCTAATAGCAGCCTTAGCACCTATATTTACTGTGGAGCCTGACAGCAGGAAAGGGAGGAAGAGGGGAGCCTTGATTGAGGGTTTTCCATGTGATCTGCAGCCCCTTGCAGGACAGGAGTGTCAAGAATGGAGCAGCAGCAGCATAAGTGACGCCCCTGGGGAAGCCTTTCCTCTCTAACTGCGAGGTGTCTGTGGATCCCCCTGGCACTGCAAGCCCCTCGCAGTGCTGCTGCACTTGTGTGCTGTGACTCTCTGCTTGGGGACAGGTTTAAATGTGCTGATTAGAAGTTCTCCAGGCAGGTCTTTAACCCAGAGATGTACCAGTTATCTCTTGGGTATCTGCTGTATTCAAGCAGTCACCTGTCTCCTTCTTGGCACAGACTGAACACCCTGTGGAAGTCTAAGGAATAAAAGATACAGGCTCAGTGTGCACTGCAGACTTTCAAATGCTTGCTGACTCATTTCAAATAAACTAACTTTTATGCTATGACAGGAGCTAATTCAGAGTCTATATGCTTTGGATACATGCACTATCATTTTGGTGTAGAGACGAGATGTAGATCAGAAACAGGTGCTAAATGCAGGATGAAAGTTTAAATAAAGCTACTTTTCAGCATGAGGCTCATCCTTGGCTCTTCAGCTGGTTTTCAGAATACTTATGATTTTGGAAAGAATGTTCTGGTTGCACAGAGTCCAAAACAGGACAGACATGGTTATCTAGCCAGTACAGCCCATGCAAATGAGTTGCCCTTGACATTGAATATATTTTCAGCTGTTTAATCAGCTCATGAATTCAGGGGCTGTTTTGAGAAGACAAAGTAGCATCTCTCAAATATATATCCCTTGAATTCTCTATAAGCCTCAAAGACTAAGTTGTAGAGAGAGGAAGAAAAAGAGGTGTTTGTTAAAAGGAGCTTTAAAAATAATTTATAACAAGTCCACACCAGCATGGCTGAGATTTTGTCCTCAGCCAGGACAGAGACACCAACAGGGAGAGGAGTCCCAAAGCTGATTTGTTTGGGTGTCATCATCACAGAAAGAGAGTGGCATTTCACCATTCCTGCACAGGACTGGAGCTGCTATGCCACATGGAATTCTGATGGAGGGGCACTTCCAGTCCTGCCTGACCCCACCAAGAGCTCACAAGCTAGATTTTTTTGGTGACTTCCACTCTGCCAACTTCCAGGGGGATCTGCCACGTTTAAGAAAGCCTATTGATATTCTTGTGCATGGTGTGTAAGTCCTAAAAATGGTAATTTTCTCAGTGTTTGTAGTTCCAAAAAGTATAAAATGAAAAGTACACAGCTGGAGGATCCTTTTCCATCTTTTACACTTGACAAATTCACTATTCTATATTTCCCTTATCACAGCCAGTAGCAGCAAAATTGAAAACAATATATAGTGGTCTGGAGGTGCAGAAAAAGACACATTTAAATACCCACAGAAGGGGGTAGAATTTATTATAAAGAATGTGCTTTCCCTACCTTTGAATTTTATCTCTTCTGAAATCTAATAGTACAAGGGCAGAGCTCAGTCTATAATATCATACAATTTAGGAAAATCTCTTTTCTTTTCTTTTCTTTTCTTTTCTTTTCTTTTCTTTTCTTTTCTTTTCTTTTCTTTTCTTTTCTTTTCTTTTCTTTTCTTTTCTTTTCTTTTCTTTTCTTTTCTTTTCTTTTCTTTTCTTTTCTTTTCTTTTCTTTTCTTTTCTTTTCTTTTCTTTTCTTTTCTTTTCTTTTCTTTTCTTTTCTTTTCTTTTCTTTTCTTTTCTTTTCTTTTCTTTTCTTTTCTTTTCTTTTCTTTTCTTTTCTTTTCTTTTCTTTTCTTTTCTTTTCTTTTCTTTTCTTTTCTTTTCTTTTCTTTTCTTTTCTTTTCTTTTCTTTTCTTTTCTTTTCTTTTCTTTTCTTTTCTTTTCTTTTCTTTTCTTTTCTTTTCTTTTCTTTTCTTTTCTTTTCTTTTCTTTTCTTTTCTTTTCTTTTCTTTTCTTTTCTTTTCTTTTCTTTTCTTTTCTTTTCTTTTCTTTTCTTTTCTTTTCTTTTCTTTTCTTTTCTTTTCTTTTCTTTTCTTTTCTTTTCTTTTCTTTTCTTTTCTTTTCTTTTCTTTTCTTTTCTTTTCTTTTCTTTTCTTTTCTTTTCTTTTCTTTTCTTTTCTTTTCTTTTCTTTTCTTTTCTTTTCTTTTCTTTTCTTTTCTTTTCTTTTCTTTTCTTTTCTTTTCTTTTCTTTTCTTCCTTCCCTTCCCTTCCTCCCTTCCCTTCCCTTCCCTTCCCTTCCCTTCCCTTCCCTCTTTATTTTTTTTCCACTGAGATTTAATCTTTGTGTCTGTATATTCATGAACTGGTTTATAATCAGTCACCAGCCACTCATGAAAACAGGTATGGATTTCCTGATTCAGGACTTCACAGGTATACAGGGAAGAAATGTGCCTTAAGGCTCTTTTACCTTTTCACATAAATTATTTGTAGTTCTAAAGACAGTCAGATCAACAGTTTCAGTGGTACCATAATGATTATTACTGCCCCAAAATACTGCTCTAAATATTTGTGTTATTTGTGTTCTGGGATAAGACTTTCTTTGTAAGCTTTAGAATTGTTTGCCAGTCTTTGGTTTTTTGGCATTTTTTACCCTCAGAGTAGTGATTTGTACTTTCATGGTCAAGAAGTGAATTCAAATTGAATAACTAAATTCCCCTAAAAATCCTCATAAATTCTCTATAGCTTACAAATTATGCCCTTTTGTATTTAAGAACCATAACAAGACAAGTAATGAAGCAGAAGACACTGGAAAATGAGATCAATGAGAACACTACAGGAGAAGCTGATAGATAATTCAAAATGTGGAGAGAAAGCATATTGGAACACTATCCATCTCTCTACATGAAGTCATTCCTAAAAACTCTGTCATCTCTTAGCTCACATAACAGTCATATAAGAGCACCTGTTTGAGATACTTGCTTCTGAACCTCTATCTTCTTTCATAGCATTCACAGGTTTCATCAAAAAGTCTAAGAGTTTACTAAAATATTTTTCACTTACCTGTCAGAGGATCTTTGGACTGGGATATTTAAAAATTGAAGATCAGTTCTAAAAGAAATTTTAAAGCAAACCATCCTCCAAAGCCCCTGAAGTTTTTCAGATGTAAGTCTGTTTTAATTTCTCAGATCTCTTCAGTTCCTCTGGCAAACCTTCCCCAGCACTGAAAAGTCCAACTACATGCAGAACCCATAAATACAGAAAGAATCTTGGTGCTGGAGCGTCACTGAAGAGACCAAGTTACTGCCTACAGTCATGATACCCACAACTGACTGAGGAAACAATGACTCCCACTACCTCTGGAGAACCTACATTTATGAGTTTTTCTGTGGAATGATCTCTGTGAAGCATGTCATGGATCTCTGCTTCTTCAGCGGGACTTCTCCAAAATCTCAGTTTGAGAAAAATTTGAGAATTTTCAGGGAAACATCAACCTTTCATGTTTTTCATATGACATCACCTCTTAATCATATTCGAGGTCCTAGAGCACTTTAAGGATTCTGTATTTAGCACAGATTTTCCCAAAATGGTAGCTGTTATAAGTTAAATGCCTGTCACCTATCTATTCAACCTCTGCTTTTTGGATATGATACAGCATGGAATCCAGCTGCTCCATATGTACTGTGCTGTGCAGACACAAATTCCAGTACTTTTGTGAAACTGGCTGCATTATACAGTTGTTTTCCTCAAAGAAAGAAGGTTTAGACAGATTAGGAGAGAATTAATGGACTTACTGAGCACGGACTGTGTGACAAGTTCTGAAAGTATCCACAGGGAGCTAGATGAGGAGTTCACAGGAGGTCTGGTGATTCCCTGAAGGAGTGAGTTGGTGTGATCTGTATGTGCACAAGTTTCTTCTGAACCAAATGGTAGTTATTCTTTTAGAAAACCAAGTTTCTGGACCTTCCACTCAGGCACAGGGCGATTGCAAGCTGTCTGACCTGCCATGGTGGAATCAGATGTGTGAGTCCAGGCAGCAGGAGTGCTGCAGTGATGCAGTGTGTCTGGCCTGCCTTCAAAGGGGGCCAGTCTGAACAAGGTCATCATGGGAAAACACAGGGTATTGTCACATGGATTACGAACAGATATAAACTCAGTATGATAAATAACCAAATGATGGCTAGCATTATATATTTTGTGGAAGAATCCTTTTTTTGGCAAAAGCCCTGTCAAAACTGGCTGCTCCTGCCCAAGGAGATGATCTGGCAGAAATATCTTCAAAACATGTATACCCTCTAATGGATATGGTTACAAGATTTTAATCCAAACATATAAATACTGAAAGGAGTGGCAATAAACCTGACTTCATAAAATAGTATTTATTTTAAATATATTAAACATAAGTAGCATCCATGACAGCACAGAAAATGTCTGGATTTGGGGTGTTTGACACTGTAATTCAGACATACAATACCTCAGGCTTATTGGTGTTTCTTTGAGACATCAGGGACAGCAATGACCACAGTCCCAGTGCCAGATCCAGCTATAGGGAAAATCAGAGAAACACAACTGCATGGAAAATTGATGTGTGAAGGAACATACGTAAAGACATTTGAAAACAATTTCACCAAACGTGCTACTATTCAGTAAACTGAAGTCATGTAAATGTGTTTTTTGTTGGGCTGCAGCATACATATGAAATCTGAATTTGTCATAGGGAAAAAAAGCCCACTATCTATGCAATATGATTTGGCCTTTTTTCTTCTTTTTTTGTTATGCTGTTTGACCTTCTGCTACTCTTTGATCTAGACCAGTACAAATTTATCTGATCTGTGTGGGTTTCATAGGTGCTGTTAATCATCCACTGTTGGAATCAGTTTTATGATACAGGCACCATGTTGGACTGCCATGAATAAAAAGAAGAAAATCTCAAGGAATAAACAATTTAGTGCTGCCATTCATTGTACTGGATTCTCTTTGAAACATCTTCTTTGGGAAATGGAATCTAAATTGTTCTACCCTAAAGCAGAGTATAAGGATTTTTATTTGCATTGGGGAGCTGAAGGTACATGAACCAGCAATAGATGAGGAAAAGTGCCAGACAGAGAAAACTGTCAAAAGTAAAGACATTTGATCGGTTTAAGAAAAAGTCAGAAGGAGCACAAGAGACTTAGGTCAACTCCTCAGTATTGTATTTAAGCTTATTTCCTGGTGGATTAGATGAAATTCAAGCTACTCTGAACTCAGGTTATGTTATGTTTTTCTTCTTACATGGAGCATGCACAGTTTTCATTCCTCCAGAGGACAAGTGAGCTGTCAATTAGCAGAGGGTATGACCTCTGCTCGCACTGCAATGTTTTAGCAGGGGTAGAGCCGCTGGAGTATGGAAAGCAGCAAAGGATCTGGAAGCAATTTTTATGCTAAAATAATCTCCATGGTTTTCATCCTGAAGTTTACATATTTTTACCCTCAATGTGATGTTTTTAGGGAGTGTACTGATAGAATCTGCAAATTTTTTTTCTCTATATTGTTGTCTTAATGGCCAGTTAGGCCAGGCCAGCAGATTTAGCTGGGGAGAAAGTATGCTGCAATTTCATCTGGCCCAGTAACATCCCAAAAAGCCAAACAGAATACAAAAATACACAAATCACAATTCAGTCAAGACTTACTGTATTTGCTTTGTCCTTTGCTGCACACTGATCACCATATTGGTCTTTCCTGTGGATCTAACAGGTCCTTGTTAAGGAAGGATAAACCAAGTTGAAGAAAGTTTATAAACATTGAAGGAGAACATTTCTGGGAGAGGCTTCTAATTAGAGGAGAATGGGCCCAAAATCTGAAATGGCTGATAGTATTTTTATTATAAAGTGAGACTAATCCCAGATCCTGTAATTCAAGCATGTGATTAAGGTTTCCAGTGCTTGCCTTGCTGGTAGATGCAAGTGAGGGTGGAAGAGATTTGGTTATGTATGTTTATTCCACATATCCAGTGCTTTAAAATAAAACTCTATTTTAGGGGTTTTGACCACATGCAGAGCACAGAATGAAATTTGTGATTTTGGTTT
Source organism: Erpornis zantholeuca (assembly GCA_013400515.1). Classification (NCBI taxonomy): domain Eukaryota; kingdom Metazoa; phylum Chordata; class Aves; order Passeriformes; family Timaliidae; genus Erpornis; species Erpornis zantholeuca. The sequence goes on along the minus strand of VZTN01029225.1, from coordinate 109,382 downwards.
GGTTTTTTTTTCACTCCAGATATATAACTTGGCTTTGATGAAAAGTGAGGAGGAATTTTCTTTCTCTGGAAGACTGAAAACTAGCCACAGCTAGTGGGACATTTCATTGGCATCCACAGTGATAGTACACTGTGTTTTGGTCAGTGGTACATGTCTTCTTATGCATTCAAGACTAAAACAACTGTGTTATAGGACACGGGGAGGAGTTTTTTCCCCCCTTATACCATCAGGGTCTATTGATTTGTGGTTTTTTCCTTCTGAGGAGGAAGGAGGTATTGAGGTCCACTTCCTAGGATCATATGGTCATTTTTGCTCCAGACATGCCCTCATATTCTGAATTGGAAGTCCTCTCATCCTGAAGGCAGAAATTTTGTGCAATTCTAGTCATTATTCTAAAGGAATGAAGACTGGTACATGGGGTCAGGGAGGGTTTCATGTCTTTTGGTTTGGAGAAACCTGGACCATATTGATCCAGCTGGTGTCTTACTGTCATCTGACTCAGCAAAGCAAAATTAGCAAACAGAATTAGACCCATCATGGGTGGAACATTTTGAGAATCATCCACAAGAATTTAGAAGGTGATGAACTTAAAAGGGTTCACTTTTGGATGCTGCTCACCTGAAACAACACAGCTTTAGAGACTGTATTTAACCAGATACACATCTTTGTTTAAAATACAGACTATACTTCTGTCAGCTATGATTGTATGTGTTGGTTTCTCAATTCAAATGTCTGAACTAGAAAAGCAATTGATCTACGGTTTTCTCAGTAGGGTTACTGCAGCAATGCTTAACGTTCTAGGCTGGTCTCCCACATTTTTGAAAGGAGTGTCATGTGTTTGTTTAGACTAACAGTATAAGGTCAGTGAGATTGCTCATGTGTTAAAACTTAACACATTGCTGAATTCAGTCTCCCAGCAATCTGAGATTTGCCTATCTGACAGACAGCCAGCTTTGCTCTTTGGAGATATTTAGGCTGTTGGTCCCCTGGCTTAAAAAGAGAGAGTCGGTTTCAGGACAGTGCTTATGAAAATCCTGGCTTAGAATTCACTTTCAGCTTTAGTGAAAAAACCCAGGTTTTTACCTTAAAACCATGTTGAAAAGTGGATTTTTGTTTTTACTCAGAGAAGCCTAAAATGTTGACAGGAGGCACTTGCATTAATATGATTTCAAGTTCATAACTGAGTCTGGCTGGACCAATTTTCTTTGTTTCTATTAATTGTGCATTTTGCATAATTTATATGTAGACATTATGGAAATATAAAGTATAAATATATGTATAAATATACGTATATATACACAAAAATATTATCGCCCTATTTAATATAACAGGCTTTATCATAATTATAAATAGACCTAAAGAAGCAATTAGGGAAAGTATGGTTAAAAATTGACTGAAATGTCAAACTGATGAGTCAAGCTTTGTGTTTATCTCTTCATTGACCCAAAACACTAGGGATAATACAGAATAATGTCAACCAATCAGGCTGCATGTGAAAATGATTCCTCGTGATTCACCAAGACTGCTGAAAACAACAGTCATTACCAATGAACCCATCTAATGAACATATGCACATATTCTTCCTGACTGGCTTTAAATGATGAACAATGGTTTTCCACCTGCCCCTCCTACCAAAGCACTGATCCCATTTCTCAGTTTTAAAGAGCACTCCTCCACACAAAACCCCCTGGAGTTTGAATGAGGAGATTTCAGTACATTTTGACAAAAATATACAACACCTGGCTCCTCAGTGCTTTTTGTAGGCAGCCCTGCATGTGTTCAACCAGAGCTCTGTGTGGAGAATCTCTACAGGACATGGTCGTAAGAACATGTGGAATATATATGGATGTTTACTCAGATTCATTCTTGTAAGAGCAGAGATGTGTACTTGAAGAAAGACCAGAAAATGGTAGGGAGCAGGTTGATTTGTAGTAGCTTTAACCAGCACATGCTGAATTAACACAGTCAGAGGTACAGAGAGGGCAGATACATTAGTTGTGCAACTTTTCCATGGTTACAGTCTCTGTCTGGTGTGTAAAGAAGGACATTAAAGCAGCTCTCTGATGGTTCTGCACCTGCTGGGAATGTGTCTCTACAGGTGGAATCTCTGGAGTCTTGTTAAGGCAGCTCTTAATTTCTTCACTGTTTTAGAGAGAATCAGAACCTGTGCTTCTGACCTCTGGCTTTAAGAAACATAAATTGTATTATTTCTCAGCAGGGGGTTGGCCAATGTTTATTTCCTGGATTAATAATTTTTAGTATTCACCTCCTCAAACAAATGTTTTACATCTTGAGTGAGGCAAATAAATATGCACACCAAGAAAAATTCCTTGTGACCCTTTTCTTCAATCTGTGCAGCCAAAGATGGCTATATGAGAACTACAGCTCTAATGTGTGTTCATAAAATCTTTCATTTATTATTTATGTAATTATTTGCAGAGTGCTGTTGCCATGACAACTTTTACACACGGTGAGATAAATCCTTACACAGACAGTAGTCACGACTCCCAACACTGTCACATGAAGGTAAGTCTACATGAACATTTCAGGCTTTCCCAGATTTTTCTAAAGTAGTTATCGATATTAAAATTACTTTCTCCTGCTAAATTAGAGAAAATAGCCTCATTTTAGCCTAAATTCCTTAAGAAACAGAGCTTAAGGAATAATTTTTCCATCCATTTGTCTGCTTATCCTCTCCTAATATCCTTCAAATCTATCGGCGTAATTTCAATTACCTTTCACTATGATATTTCCAAGATAGTTAAATCTGGCACACTTCATGGAAAGTGGTTGTATACAGCTGCAAGACTCCTAAAATAATGTGCCACAGAACTAAATACTCCACCATGACAGTGAACGTGGTGAGATCGTTTTGTACACTAGTTCAGATAGCATCAAACTGGCCAAAACGTAAGTTATTTTTGTTGTAACTAAAGGGGAGTCAAGGCAGAAAAGGTGGAGCTGTGGGAAGGTGGAGCTGTGGGAAGATGGAGGTATAAAGGGTTCTGGTGGAGAGTAGAGATGTGGCAGGCAGGACATGAGGAATGTTCTTGTAATGATGGGGCTGTGGGATTGCAGGACACAAAATTAAACAAAGGCTTCATTGAATTCTGTCACTCAAGAGCAATGGTTTCCAAGTTATACAGCCTAGAGCAACCTCCAGTTTGGGGAACTAGATCTTAGCAATATCTCAGGCAGTCTAGGCTGCTTGGCTCCTCCAATCTCACTCTTTGGATCAGAGACTTCCAGGCATAATGAATTACAAACACTACACGTGCAGGGGTTAGGAACTTCCTGTCAGACAGTCCAGGCAGTCACCTGGCACCACAGCCCTGTGCTTTGGTAGTGATAATGCAAGGCAGACTTTATCCTGGGACAACATGAAATGGATTTTCACCCATGGACTGAAAGAAATTAAGCTCTTCTAATTTTCACAGCTTCTTGCCACGCAACAGTGACACCAAAATCCACCAGAATCTCTCCAGGCTTCTCAGCATCCATTGGATTTATAGGGATCAGGTCTCACATTTGGAAATTACGGTATGGCTTTGTTTGGAAATGCAATATCATGATAGACATGAATGTTAGACAGATTTTTGAGAAATTCTATAAATGTGTATGCACTCACTCATGTTAGTTGCTCCGAAGTGTGAGGATTGAGGGAGACACATTCTTTGAATGCTTAAATATGAACAATTCCAATCACAACATTCCAAACCAAATGAAAAAAAAGGTCATTCTTTTGCACCACAGTGCCTAAAATAGTATTCTGTGTATCCTCACTTAACTGACTTTACTGCAGATATTGGTCCCCTATTGTCTGTGATGCAGGTTCAGAATCTTTAAAAGTCATTCCAGCTTTAGATGTCTGTACATGAGAGTTTGACACCTGTGATCAACCATTTTATTTTAATTTTATTATTATTCACTACAGAACATGTCAAAAGTCTTAGAGTGTATCAGAAGGCTGGAAAATAGTGTGGATTGACCATGGTTAGGTGCCAGATGCCCACAAAAGGCGCTTTATCACTCCCCTCCTGGGCAGGGCAGGACTGGGTGGCTCAACATCACATTAGATGATGATGAAGAAGGGCAGGTTTCTTTTGGCATCTTAATCTATCCACTCTACTCCTTAAATTCTGCCTTGAAACACATTACATTTAACACTCTTTCTCTTAACACTCTCTTCCACTCTTAAGGAAGTTTGGCAGTCAAAGATGAGTGATTCATGCACTGCATGATTTTTCAATAAAATTAAAGTCCTGAAATTATCTAAATTTGAATGGAACTAAATAAAACATCTTCTAAGAGCACAAAGTAAACCAAATAGCCAAACAACTGTGTGAGAAATTTTCAGGCAATGCAGAAATAGCCAATAAAACCAGCCCATCCAGGCTGCCAAGAAGCCAGATGCTGTGATAGGAAGAGCATTTTTCACAGCTTTCAGTCAGTGTCACATGATTTCCAGCTGAGGAAAGAAAGAAGGCACTCTAATGGTATTCATTTTTTAAGGTTGGTGACACCTTAAGTGTTTAATTTCCTAATATTTTTCTTTAAATTTTGACAGGAATTTGAGAATAATTAAAAGCCCTTCTGATATCTGGGTCTGATTTTGGTGGCCTCATACTTATCCTCATTCAATTTTATTACCAGATTACCATAAATGTCATCATAATTCATGAACTAGACACTATTTGAACAGGAATGGGCCAGGACTGAAGTAGAAAGGGTTTTGGAAATCAGGCTATTAGGTACTTAAGCAAGCTTTGTCCTATAGTTCTTCCACAACTTTTTGGCACTATGCCTGGCTTGAGCTAGCACTGATAATATTTCATTTTCTTAAGCACCACCTTCATTTACAATTTTTTCTAAAATGAAATAATGCACTCAATCTGTAAGTGGAACATATTTTATCTGTGTATGTGTTCATTCCTCTCTACATGCAGTTCATAGACTTTCAGGAGTAGGCAAATAGAATTAATATTTGGCATGAAAACAGTGAAAAATATTTGGAACAATCTACAAGATCAGATTAGTTTAACCTGATTTTTTAACTAGCTACAATTATGATATCTTTGGTTTTATTTATCTGTGTGGTTTGTGCTACTGAAAAAGCCATAGAACAGAAAAAAGGAGAAAGAAATTGGAGTTGCTTTCCTATTCTCACAAACATGACACTTCACTAAATTTGATTGCCACATAAGGAGTTTGCACACTTTGACACATATTTCTGAGGGTAGTCCTGGGGATTCTAGGACAGAGAATACCATCTTAATGGAAAGTCAGCTTGCTGAAAAGCAGCACTGCTTTAGGACAGGATAACAGCCTCCTAGATAAGCAGATTTTTTGAAAGTGTCAACAGATAAGGCAACAAAGGTTGGCATACTTCCTGGACACTTTCAGCTAAGGCATCAATTTCCTTTTTGTCTTTGCAAAAACTTTTCATTATAAATTTTGGAAAGCTTCCAACAGGATTTGGATTTAGACCTAGCTTTCCCAAACAGAAATAGATTCTCCTACCTGCAACACTCATGTTAGTATAATGAAGGCCACTTTTACTGCTAGTAGGCTTTTAGGAATTAGTCACTGAACAAACCACCTGTAACCCTCAATTACTTTCATCCCTCCTGTATTCTGAATGAGAAAAATCTTATTATAGACATGGAGAATGTTGAAAGAAGAATGGAGCATGCCTGCTGAGCCAGAGAGAGTGAAGCAAAATAATAAAGACATATTTTCCCTAATCTTAGCTGAGAGGTCATGCATCACCATAATTAAACACAGAATGTTACTGTTGCTTAAGGAAGAAAAGTATGCTGCAAAATTAACAACATAAAATTCTTACATACATCTTCTGAAGAACAGAAGAATATTCCTCCCTGTCAGTTCAAGGGCATTTCTCAGGAGTCTTTCAGCTGAAAGAATGACAGTCTTTCTCCAGTACTTGACATTCCTACTTTAAACTGCAGCAAGAAATGCATCTCCTTTCACAGGAAAGCATATTCCTTCAAAAAGGATGAATGTGAAGGTGAGAATTAGTGAAGAGCCTATGCCAGGTGAAAGAAGTGCAGAAAATGGTGGAAATCATTTAATTCATATTAACTAGTTACACTTAGTGATGGAAAATGGAAGGACCTTTTTTTTTATCCCAACCTCAGTCATGGAAATAACAAGTGTAAATAAATGGCTTTTGTTTTCTTTTTCATCTTTCTCCTGCCAACAGCATTCCCACAGCTGCAAAAAGCTTTCACATCTCTCTCCCAGAGAAACCCAAAGGCAACACATGACCTGGATTGATCACGCTGGCATGCCAATGCAAATGCCAATTGCAGTTGCTATGTTGTATCAGTTAAATCAACACACCAGTTGATCTGCTGGGTAACAAATTCAAAAAGCTCTTCTCCCTGAAGAGAATAAAGTCTGAGTGTTGTTTTCTGTTCTTTTGTGTACTCGTTGGTGTAAGCATGCACCCTTCTCTTGGGAACAGCAGTAGAAACCAAGCTACTCAAACTGTGCTTGAACTACATTGACACCTCTACAGAGATAAGAGGCTGTGATGAGCTCTCTTTTGCTATGATTCTCAGATTATTCCTGAAAGTACATGTTGTCACAGCAACGTACCATCTTTCACAGGAATGACATAATCTCTCCATTGGAAAGACTTTTAAAAACAAGATTGCACTCCATTCACCTCCTAAGACAATCTCTCAATGACTCTCAGAAACTGAATGCTCCCAGGGGCAGCATCCGTANCAGAAACTGAATGCTCCCAGGACCAGCATCCGTAGCAGGGTGTGTTTCCTTGCATTGTAAGAGGTTCTGGTTGTTATCCACCTTTCTGCTGGAACAAACACTTCTCAGCATTCATTGATATCATTGTGGAATACTGGCAAATTAAGATATAAATGGTTTAACCTTGGACCCTGCACCAGAAAAAAAAAGCACTTTAGGCTGAAAAGATAGATTTTCAAAGTGACAATCACCTTGTGACACATAAATTGTGTGAGAACTCACTATCCAAGTGTGTTGTTTGGTTTCGAATGGAGAGAGTAATTTCAGTGAATTATTCCACTTAGGAATACCTCTCTTTGTTGTCCACCCCAATCCTTCCCTCAGTGGATTTCCATCATGGGGATGATGCTGCTAGGCAGCCAGGGACCCTGTCCAGAGCACCACAACCACAGAGAGCACTAATTGCTGCTGAGCACCAAGTGGCTCAGAGGGGTTCAGTTTGGTGTTGACCAAACTCATATGTCTGGAAGAGACTTTGCTGGCTCAGCCAGTGCAATCACCTTGTCATAAGGCAAATCAATGATACTGGCAGATACTCATCTCCTATGTTCTTAAAGAATCTCAAGCTTGCCCAAGCAGGTCAGTTAATTTTTAATCTATTCCTAGAAAAGACACATGTTCGTATGACATTACATCGGTCTTTCTGCTAGTTTAGTGCATTACTTCTTGTATGCCTAGCATGGTCATGGAGCACTGGTTCTTCTTCACCCTTTCAGTAGCATTTTCCACCTTTGAAAATTGTTGTCCCATCTTCCCTCAGGCTCCTCTTTGCAAGCTAAACTTCCTCTAGTTCAGATTTTCATTGTAAATCATGAATCATTTCTAGATGTCTTGACTGATCTGAAAGAGAGCATTTGATGCAGCAACTCTGAGAAATTTAACTTGAAACGAATTATCATTTTAGTATTTTCAAAGTAAATTTTTGTTTGTTTTTTCTTTTTTTCTTAATTTCATAAGTATTTTATGATTTCATATCCCAATATGGGATGAAAAGAAGTGTAGGAATATCTGAATTTCACTTGGAAATGAAATTTTAGCATCTAGGTGACACTTGTGGGTGGTTTTCCTCCCTGCAGCTTCAGGTCATAGGACAATGTACATGAACATGCAGGTTGTTAGGCTAAAACTGAAAGATGGAACCAATGACTGAATTTGAAAATATCTGTGCCATTGATTGATGTTGTTGATTGATACTGTAGTAGTCAGGTTATTATAGATTACATGCAAAATCTGTTTTGGAGAGTTATTTTTAATGGGTGAATCTTGTATATCCCTAACTTCACTGTGCATAAATTGGCAGCACCACCTGAAAACTTGTCTTGCAGCTCCCTGGGGTGCAAACTGCCTCTCTCTCTGAGCCAGGGCTTTAACATGGTTCAGGTGCTCATTTCCATGACTACAGTTCTAAGCTTGACCTCTGGCATTTCTGACCCTAATCTTGAGCTTCATTATTTTTATAATAGGGGTCTAAATCCATGTACTTCTTGACAGAGCTGTTTTCATCATTGTAGATCTGAATTTTGAACCTATTTAAGCCTCACCTTGTCACCTGCTTACCATTTAATATGAAGAGTACTGGGAGAAATGTTGTAAGCATTTCAATATCTTCCAAGCCAATGCCCACCAGAATACTGAATTGGCTGAAAATTAGTTGTTTGCTACTGGTTTTGGATTAGGGTTTAATTCTGCAGCATATAATTCATGTTCTTATAAGTGAAGTCTGGGGATGTGTGACTGGAAATACGATAGTGCAGAAACATTTTTTTTGAGTGGAAGCTGAGAGTTTGGCTTAGATTTTTGTGTGACCCCTAGATATTTAACTATTATCTTTACAATTTCTCCAGTTTCACTCTTGCTTCTGGTCCTGTCTGTTTCTTTACAGAGCAACTCACACATGTTAATCCAGCAGAAAACCATCTTAAAAAATCCACTTAATTTGCTGAAGTGGCTCAGGAGGGTGTTGGGCAGTAGTGGCACAAGAGTCAACTTTCCTTGTGTGAAACTTCATCTGTGGATTAAGGATTAAGTAAAACCTGGCACTTTGAAACCCTTGGCAACCTTAGGGCTAGCAACATCAAGATAAGGTCCCTTGCATGCAGTAAGCTCTTGTTACTGTAAGGATGACTGCTTTGAAATATGCTTATTTTCTCTGTTGTGGCATGCTGCTTTTGTTCAGAATTATCTCCAATTACCAGCTTTCCATTTATAAACAATACTTCCCCTTCATTTCTCACATCCTCCTGGACATTTCCTTCTCAGATTCTTCAGTACTCATCTGCTACCCCATGTGATGTTAAATGGCTCTCACAATACTAGAAAGAGCCCTCTGGAGTACTAAGTTAAACAGTAGCAGGTAGCTGAAAATTAGCAGTAATGTACTTAACCAGGGATGTGCAAAAGAGAACGTGACTTCACTTATTGCTAAAAAAATAGTTGCTAAAGATATACCTCAGCTATTTTGCTTATAATTTATTTTTAGATGCAACGCATCCATAGAATAGTTTTGGGATTGATTTGATCAAGCGTAGGTCTTCTACAGCACAGCTAGTCACTACAGAGTTCCTTCACAGCTAGTGGAGAGAATTTCTCTTATTAGACAGCAATTCACAACATCCTTGTGTAAACCAGGTCATCTGAATTGTATCCTTAAATTCTATAGCCTGTAAAGGGAAGACATAGCTGTTAGTTTAGACACAGTAATATTTTACTATGGTAATACAAAGCCAGAGAAAGACAGGCTGCAATTTTTTAACTTGATGTAATGTCTCTCATGAGGCCAGCTAAGTGTTTTTGAAAAAATGACACCAGATTTTGGGCGAGACGTTTTTTCAGGTATAAAAAAAAATATGACGATTTTAGAGGAAAACAGAAACTGAGAACAATATCTCAGCATTTACTTAGAAAGAGATGCAAAATTAAGTCTCTAGCCGAGGTCCTTGCTCTGCCAATTAGTTTCCAGTGGTGTGTATAAGAGTGGTGAAGACAAAAGATGGTCTTGTAGGATAGAGAAGAGTAGAACCCACAGACTGGGGACAGGGTTGTCAAGTCTGTCAAGAGAAGCAAAAGCAGGGGAAGGGGAGCTCACAGACCAGTGATAATTGCCTTCCTCCACATGAATGACAATGGCAATTCAAGTAATGACCAAGAAGTGATTTGAATATCTGTTCTCTCTCTGTCTGGTTGCAGCTCTCTGGGTTGTTATGTCCTGTCTATTAGGCAGGACATTGAATAAAACCTGAAAATAGCTGAGAAAAGGAGAGATGTTTGCCCTCTCATGGTGCCATGCCTTCTTCAGTAGACTACAAAACTCTGGTAAATACTCTCTGGGGATTCTTTTGTCTGTTTACTTCTCCATCCAATCTCAGACCAGCATGAGAAGGTGAACTGGTGCCTCATGCTGGGGTCTGCAGGCAGTCCACCTGGCAGGAGATAGTCTGGGGATAGGAGAAAACCCAAGGAACAAATGGACTTTAGAAAAAATAGAATCACAGAATGGTTTGGGTTGGAAAGGACCTTAATGAAATCTGGTTCCAACCCCCCTCTGACATGGAAAGGGTCACTTTCCCCTAAACAAGATAGCCCAATGGGATCAGTCTTTGGGACAGTGACAGCTCTACATGGTGCTGAGTGACAGTGCTCAGCCTGGAAAGCAAAAGATCCTGCTTGGATCTATGGGAACCCATGGAGTTGCCTTTGTAAATTACTGACATGTACTCACAAGGCTCTGTGATTCTGTGCCCACACGGAGCAGAGTCACCCACTGGGGTGGCTCTTTAGAGCTGCAGCTGCTCAGTCAGAAGCCACTCCAGGTGACTTGGAGAGATGAAGCTTCTCACTGAAATGCCTCTGCACTCTCTGTCTGCTTGTTCGGCAGCAAACCTGACCAACCATCAAAATTAAACTACTTCTTTAAAATCCATAATCCAATTTACAATATAATTTGCATTTAGTAAATGTTTGTTAATTGTTAATGAGACAACAGTTGGTAAATATGAATTATTTAAGGCCTGACAAATATGATTTGATGGCTACTTGGCCAAATTTTCAAGGGAATAATTATACAGATAGTGAATTAGAGCAAGTTGCATGCTTCTGTCTGTAGAAGCTGGTTAATCAGAGGGCTAACTAAACATTCTGTGGTACAAATTTGACCACACATGCTTTTGGCTATGCATGGATCCTTAAGTAAATTTAAAGTCTCTGAGCAAATCATTCAGAGATTTAACAAATATATCTTAATCTCTACAATGAAATAATTCCATTTTAACAATTTTTCACTCTAGCAGATTATATTTTGTTTCAGGTTTTTCTCTTTTATTGTTATAGAAGAAATATACTCTCATTTATAAAGTATTTATTTTAGGTTAATAAATATCTTAATAAACCTTATATTAAATGTACAAAGTATTTAAGGGCTACTAAAACAAACAAACAAATAAAATCTCTGGAAAGCTATAATCTCGAATCAAGTTTATTTAGGCCACAGTTTTGTTTAGATTTTCATCACCACTTTTGCATACTAATGTTTGTAATGGGCTTCAAGAACAGGTATCCAAGAGCTGAGGATCTCATTAATGAATCTTTTACATCTGCTAGCTCTGCGATTCCACCACTGGCTATTGAATAATGTATTAAACTTTTCCAGGCTCTTTCTGTTTGCTTGATGAGAGCTGCAACTGTTTCTTCATTTTCATTTATTCCCCACATTTGAGTAAGGCCACATTACAACCAGATGCTGCTGGGGTTTACCAACAGAAAAATAATAATCAATAGATCAGAGAACTCGCCTATATTTACCTTTCCACAGAAAACAAGGGAAAAGCATCTAGCAGCTGCTGGTTGTCAGTGTCCATGTAACATATGCCTACATGAAGAGGAAAATTCCAGCTACTATGTATGGAGAGCTACTGTCTTATCTTCCACTAGGAAATGCTAGTTTGTTTCAAGGGAAGCAGAGTTGTTAGCAGGGGCACTTGGTGATCTGTGCTCATTTCCACTATTCTGTCTTTGTTGTAATTTTCAGGTAAGCTTGCACTCATCATATTTTGATCATGTAAGTATTGTAATGGAAATCAGTTATAGGTGGAAAACATCCTTTTCTGTTAATATTGTTTTTCATTATTATTTAAGTGCTAAGCAAGAGACCTGGATACTTATAACTCGAGTGCAACAAAAGAGATTGTAAATGAGCTATAAGTAAAGATATTGGGAATTAGAAGCTTGGGAAGGTATGGCAGAGCAGCCACTTTGTCACACAGTATATTCACTTGAAAAACATGGGGATAAAAGGCTCCCAGAAATTAAGTTTTGCAAAGAAAGAATGTGGCTGACATGCTTGTGAGGAGGAGAAGTGGATGTGATTTTTACCTAAGAGGTTGGGAAATGATCAGCTAAATGCTGTAGAGGAGAAAATATCTGGGGTTGAAAATTGTCTAAATAGCCAGGTAGAGTGAGAACATGGAAGGTGGGATAGATCAAGCATGTTAGAGCAAACCTGTGAGTCCTGAGAACATAAATATCTTAATAAAATATCGTGAGAAATATTTTAGTCTTCCAGCCAAATCAGACCATATTTATGGGAGGAAAAAGGACATGTCTCTAGCCAGTTAATAATGATTATGACAATGTGAAGGGAATTAGAACCTTTCTCCAGCCACTTAAAAACATCCATGACAATGTGTAAAGGAATTAGTCTATTGCGTAAACCCAGCTAGAATGCCAGTAACATGAAAATAATTTGCATTCTGCAGTCAAGAAAGGAGAAATGTACCCATGCACCCAGTATGCTCATACATATCATGAACATGTTGAATGCTAAAGCAGAGTCAAGGAGGACAGCTTGTATTTACTTTTGAAAGCCTATTTTCATCAGGGTCTAGTCTCTCAATTTTTATATCCATTCAGGACCCAGCATTGTGAAAGAACAATATTTTTCAAATTCAGATCTGAGGGAAGTGGACACCAGAATATGTAGCTATTGCACTGCACTGCATTAGCACAGCTAATCAGGAATGATCTCCCCCCTTCAAGGAGACAGAAAGACCACAGAAAACTAGGCTAAAATGTGCTCTTGGGCCTGAAGAAGTTTTACAGCTCCAGAAACATTCATCACTGGTAACTCAAGGCTAATAGCTGTGAGATTTCTAATAGGAATATTTTGCTTCAACATTCAAATGACCTGAGGTTTAACAATGTTTCATTGCCTCTGAATTTGATATCTGGAGAAAGGATGTAAAACCCTCCCTTAACTCATTCCGTGCCATTTCTGTAGATGTTTTAGTTTAATGAGAGAGACTCGTGGATCTGTAGATTTGCACAAAAAAGGGAAAAATCCTGAAAAAAATACAGCCATAGTCCCATGCTTTTGTGTGTCTTTTGGGGGGGTTTTGTTTTGTTTTTAATGAAAATTATCCCCAAGCTTAAAAAAATGTACATTTTAGGGAACAGATGTACATTCAGATGTACAGTCAGATGTAGGTCATTGCATAGTCCTGGAAACACATTTTCTAATTTTGCCATTAAAGTTATATGGAGCCATTTGGCTTAGACGTAGATTCTGGGGATGATTAAAATCTTTGGAGTGATTCTTCAGTGAGTTAAATTCAAAAGGATTTCATCCAGGAAGATGAAATGAAGCTAAATGATTGTCTAAATAGCCATATTTTTTGCCACAATAGCTCATCTGACTTGAGGGTACTATTACCAGAAGGATAACCAAGAGCAATTATTAATGATGAACATTTTGGGGGAAATTCACACACAAGACCCACTTGAAATAAGTTCATGTTTATCATTCCCTGTCTTTTCCATGCTTAATTAAATTAATATAAATACTTCAACAAGGGATGAAGCATGATACTGAAGTGAAATAAGTTGTGGCATCTCAAATGTTCCATTAAATCTTCCAGGAGGCAAAAGACAAAGCAAAATGAAAACCAGATACTGCCTCTCATACGAGTGTCACAAGTCAATTCTTGTGTGGTTTTTTTTTTGTGGTTTTAATCAGACCTTGCTGATAAACCCTGTTTCTCTTCTATCAGTTACCTTCCACTCCTGAAATTTTCCCTACAAATCTGCAAGACTAAACAGAGACTATGATGCAAGCCTATATATATGAACACAACAAAATATGACCCTAATAAAAATAGCCATCCTGGCCCTTCTGCCTTTTGTACCCAAGAAGCCAGTACCAGAGCAGTATACCTTTTTCACAGTATTTGGTATCTTTCTTGGAGACACCAAAGTAGAATTTAAATTTGGACTGTTGGAAAGACAAGGCATTTTTATCTGTGGTGATTTTTGTAGCTATTGCATTCACTTTTCTCATTGCCCATAACTTTACAATATCAAATAGTGCATTTCATGTTTCTTAATGAGGGCTTTGCATTAAGGCTGAAGTGCTTTGAACTCTGTATGCTTCCTTTCAGCACAGCATGGATCCTTGGCAGAAAGTCTACTGATCACTAGGAAGACCGAGACAAAAGAACATTAGGGCAAATTAGGGCATTCTTGTGGAAGCTACGTTTTGTCTCTTACCACCAGTGAAGACTATATTTTATTTGCTGAGTACATCAAGCTGTGCTGCTAAAAGTAATGTGATTGTGGATCTGCCTGCAGCTCCTTTTTTCTACAAACTCCATCTCATTCACAGGAGCTGCATGGAGTAACATAGTCCAGGAAACCAAGGGCTCTAAGCAGCATGCATTAAAGTGGGGAGAAGAGGAGAAAGTCAAGTCATTTGCCAAAGCTTGGAGCAAAGCAGTGGCAAATGTCTTGCTAGAGTTTAGGGATATTTTGCTGCAGACTTTTGTTTGTCTAGTAACCTGTGGTCTTTTAAAAGTGCTTTGGTGGCTTCTGACCTTCAAGCAGATAAGGTTTATTGAAAGAGAAATCATCATGCAATAAAAGATATGGCCGAAATCAAACCAAAGCAGTAATAGAAAAGACACTAATTTGCAAGCACAACAAGAAGAAGCATGATTGCAAATCAACCCTGCTCGAATATTACAGGGAGTTTTCTTGAAATAATTCTGGTCTAATTCATGAGAGATACTGTCCCAAGAGTCTTTTCCTCTGCCCTCACTTCTCCACAGCACTATGCCAAATGGTGACCATGCTAACCCATTTCAGTTACCTTGCAGTTTCCCAAGGAACTGAACTGAGAGCACTCTTATGACCTAGGGATTCAATTATCCTAATTATCTTAATTAAGTGGTTCTTTTACATCTAGAACACAGGAAAGGGAACCACATGTTTGCATCTATATTTAACCAGAAAATTTTGCTAATTTGAAAACTCTGCAGTAATACACCGCTGACACAATAAAAGTTACTGCTACTGGTCAGTCCTCAGAGACATCTTTTGACTGCCATGAATCACAGAGAGGGAGTTCAAATGGTTATCCCAGATGTAAAAAAACCCCAGTGAACACCCAACCTTTTTAATAAACCAGACAGGAGTGATTTCTTTCACTGCAATCTGCAGAAACATATGCCTCTGCAGGACAGAGTCAAACAGGATAGTGAATGACATCTTTCTGTAGGCAATGTGACTGGTATTTTAAACTTCTTTCCTTTTAGGGTGGTCATCTACAGCTGTCTAATATTAAACCACAGCCAGGGAATCTTGCCCAGCCATTTCCAATGGAGCCCCTGAGCAAGAATGGAAGGATTTTATTATTTGGCTCCCCAATGGGGAACTTTGTGCCCAGAATGAGCTGAAAAACAATAAGAGTTTTTATTGTCACTGTTGGAAAAAATTATAAAACAGACCAACTCTTGTTACTCTCATAGAACAAGAATGAGAGAATATGTTGTATTTTTACTGTATTGGCAATATTTTCAGTTTCTGAGAACTTTTGGTGACCAGAAAACTGGGCTAGAGGGAATTCTAGGTCAGGTTAGAGTATTTAACCATGTGGTCAGGTCATACAAATCCAACTTACAACTTCAACTTACCATGTGGTAGAGTTATACTTCAGGTTTTCTTTTACATTCAGATGTGTTTTAGCAAGAATCATTTTGTTTCACCTCTCTGAGTCCTGATGTTACATTTTTTTACTCTCTCAGTGTCTCAGGAGATCAGATTTTTCTTGAAACTCTTTGACTAAATATTACCAAAACTAATGATCTGTCAGAAAGTTTGAAGTAGAAATAGAAATGAAGATGGCTGCAAAATCACACTTGCAGTAGACTTTAATATTTTTAAATTAACTCCCATTTTAACTGGGTCTGGTGTTGGAGCCTTACAGAAGGTATGACTATCATTTACCATTAGTAGACATCCGGCTGTATTATCAAGGGAAAAGGGTAAACCGCAACTCATTATTCTCTGAGATAAAGAACTGAAAGATACTGAACAGAGGAACTTGAGACCAACCCAAAACAGATGTTGGAAACGTAGGGATAAAGTAAGAGGAGCCTTAACCCCAAAAATGTGCTGACCAATATACTAAAGGAAGGATAAAAAAATCAAACCAAAACAAGACCCCTGTAGTGGCTGAAATGAAACTGTGGTGGGTTGATGCTGGCTGAGTGCCAGGCATCCACCAGAGCTGCTATATCAGTGTGCTCTGTGGCTGTACAAGGGAGAGAAAATATACTGAAGAGTTCATAGGTTGAGATAGGGACTGGGAGAAACCATTTACCAAATATTGTCACTGGCAAAACAGGACGGAATTAGAGATATTAATTGAATTTATTGCTAACAAAATCAAAGCAGAATAATGAGAAGTAAAATAAGACATCAAAAAACACCTTTCCTCCATCCCTGGGGAATGGGGATTATGGTCAGTTCATCACCCATGGTTTCCCCCACTGCTCAGGGAGAGGAGTCATTCCCCTGCTGCACCATGGGGTTCCCGCCATGGGAGAGAGTTCTCCATGAGCTTCTCGGACGTGAGTCCATCTCACAGACAACAGTCCTTCCCAAACTGCTGCAACTGAGTCACTCTTGCATGGGGTGCAGTTCTTCAAGGACAGGCTGCTCTAGCAGGGCCTCTTCTCTCCATGGGCCTCCCTCAGCGTCACAGCCTCCTCTCAGGCATCCACATGCTCCGGCATGGATCTCCTCCATGGGCTGCAGGGGGATCTTTGCATGGCCATGGGTCTCCTCCATGGGCTGCAGGGGGATCTTTGCATGGCCATGGGTCTCCTCCATGGGCTGCAGGGGGATCTCTGCACAGCCATGGATCTCCTCCATGGGCTGCAGGGGGATCTCTGCACAGCCAGGCTGCAGGGGGATCTCTGCACGGCCATGGATCTCCTCCGTGGGCTGCAGGGGGATCTCTGCACAGCCATGGATCTCCTCCGTGGGCTGCAGGGGGATCTCTGCACAGCCATGGATCTCCATGGGCTGCAAGGGAGCAGCTGCTTCACCATGGGCTGCACCACGGGCTGCAGAGGAAGCCCAGCTCCTCCCCCTCCTTCACTGACCTTGGTGTGTGCAGAGCTGTTTTTATCACATATTCTCACCTCGCTCTTTTCTGGGTGCAATTACAACTGCACCACAACGTTTTCTCTTTCTTCTTAAACAGGTTATCACAGAGGTATTACCACCATTTCTGACTGTCCCAGCTTTGATCAGCAGCACATCTGTCTTTGGAGCTACCAAGGATTGGCTCTGCCAGGCAGGGAGGAAGCTTCTGGCAGCTTCCCACTGAAGCCACCCCTGTCGCCCCCCTTGCTACCAAGGCTTGGCAATGCAAACCTAAGACAGAAACATGCACATGCCGTTTAGGAAGACCCAGAAAACATCCTGAAATGGAAGAAATTCTTAAGTGACCCAATCTTGGCTCTATTTTAAGGATTTTTACTCCCAGTTTCAGGATTCAGCCTGTCTAATTCTTCCAATGTATGCATGAACAGGATGGAGTAAATGAAAAGTCTGATTTTCCAAAATTGCAGTGTGTGCAAGTTATTGCAGCATGGAAGGGAATCAGAATTTAAAACAGTTTACTTTTGTTTCATTTAAGTAGAAATGACTGTGAAAGGTGTAAGACAATTTAAAAACCACTCAAATCCAAAGCAACAGCTTCACTGCTGCCTACCAGAAGACACAGAGATTTTGAAATACCTTTTAATTTAGAATATCTGTTTATTTACCTGAATATTTTTAAGAGAAAACAGAGAAGCAAAAGCGAATGACTGCCCCAAGTATTCTGAAGATGTGGTTTTTTCAGCTTTATGCATGGACTGTCCTTCTTAGATGTGAGAATGCCACATGGGAGTGACAGGTCAGAAGAATATATCTTTCTGTAAACATAAAGGGCTTGAAGATCTCGACCTGTTTAGATATCAAAAAGAAAATTGAGAAGTGTTTTGATTACAGTATATGAGTACCTCATGGGGAGAAAATACCAAAGGAGTCTTTTGTATAGCTGAGAAGAGACTTAGCAAGAATCAGTGATGGGAATAAAAGGCTGAGAAATTCACATCGTTAATGACTTTACCTCTAGTGAAAGAAAAGGTATGTGGGAACTGAAACAAAGTCCTAACCAGACACTGGAATTTATTCTTCAAGTAAGAGAGCAGCTTTCTCTACAAAGTGTTCTTTGCTTGTTACACAGAATATAAGGGAAATGGGGTGCAATATAACAGCCACAGTACACAGAAAATTACTTCAAGCTTTATATGGGGTGCATACAGCTGGGCTAAATCCTGCTTAAAATTTAAAACTTTAGTGTTCTATGTCTCTGAGCCTGAGCAAAGCATCCAAGATCTCCCCTTGGAGACATGGCTCTTACATGCCACTGAGGAGCCTCATATCCGTCAATACCTCCATGTTAGTCCATCTGCCCCATTGTCTTGTCCTGATGTTCATACCATGGCCAGCTTTTAATGTCCTCCAAAAATACCTTCCTTATGGATGATGCAGTTTTATCAGGGTCAGTTTAGCAGCTACCTTTTGTTCAGTGGTCTATAGCACATGCCCAGGACATGGGACATTGCCCATTCCAAGCCCAAGAAGATAGCTACTATGTTCACAACTTCTGAATGTGTCATAGTCATAACAAGACTGGGACTGAGTCACAGACAGGGTCTGTTGGCCTGAGGAAGATACAGACTGACTCCTTTGCCTTGGGTAGTGGGAGGAATCCCAATTCCTCTTCCCAGTGTGCTTCTGGCACCTGGGCCACTAAATTTTGTTGGGAATCACAGAATGACAGAATGGGTAAGTTTGGAAAGGTCCACAGGGACACCTGAACAGTAGAGATGTTTTTCCCCAGGATCAGGTGGAACTTCCTGTGCATCAATTTCTGCCCATTGCCACTTGTGGTGCTTGGCACCACCAAGCAGATCCTGGCTTCCTCCACCCTTTGGACACCCTCCCTTTAGATGCTTATAGATATTGATAAGGTCCCCTCTCAACACAGAAATGTGAAAATACTTCTGGAAAGAGTGGCTTGGGATAGCCCTCTGTTCCAGGCATGCTCATACAAATACCTACATGAGGCAGGAAATCTCCATGTAGGACCCATGTGAGGTTACACACTTTTTGAAAGTTATGCATGAGTTACTTCTGTTATGCAAAACTTTCATTGCAGCAGTGGAGTATGAGTCACATGTTTCACATTGCCCTTCACAGCAGAGCACAGTACCTAACAGGGAAGAAAAAGCTCTTCCCAGTCCTGCATTAGCTTTTATATGAGAGGGCTTTTTCTTGTGCAACTTAGAGGAAGAGAAGGTAATTCATGTAATTATATCTAAGGTTCTTACTATTTTCTGCAACTGATATGGTAACAGATTGTCAGACACTGGGCATGTGTGTGCTTCATGTTCTTTTCTATTCAGTTAATCAATAAAAGTAATTATGAGAACAATTTCCATGTCAAAGACAGAATGTGTTGCCTTTTCACACTGAAATACACTGGAGGTGGGGGATGGTGCTAGCATAAATCAGTAATTTTAAGATATGGAAAAACAGAAATGGATGTGTTCAGTCTTGGATAAACTGACAAGAAAAAAAGAGGGAAATGAGTAGAATGCATCAAAACTGAGTCGGTTACCTTAACTGCTTTTTAAATGAGGTGTGTCTCATCCTGTGCTGGTAAGAATGTTGACCAAGCCTCCACTGCTACCAAATCCCACTATATCTACCAAAACATGTGTTGCACTTTTAACCCCAAAATCACGTACACTTTCGGGGATACCCTCGCTAAAGGAAATAATATTTCTTAAGTTAATCAGACTCACAATGGCCAGACTGGCACATAATTTCTCTGTATCTCAGTCATGGCCAAAAATCTGGGTGAAAAAACAGGTATCAGACTAGGAAATTATAAGTGGGATGGGTAAAACATGTCTTTGTAATAGATCAAACATATGCATCTGATTATATTTGGACAATGGACAATGGACCACACTAATGTTGCTGGGCTGGGGAGTATTTCCAAGAGTGTGGTGTTTCAGAGCCTGGCTGAAAAGGAAAACTTGAGGAAAAGTACAACAAATTATAACAGAGAGGAGGACAGTTTGAGGGTATTGAAGTTGCCAGCAGGAAAGACAAGCAAGGCTCTTTTATTCTTTGTTTATGAGTTTGACAGAGGTAATGAGAAAGCAAGTGGATGTAATCCTTTCAGTTGCATGAGTGTGGCTGGGGATTTCTCTGTGTTGTGATATGCAGGTATCTTGTATTAACTCAGCCCTCAACTAAATTCCACTTAGCCACTTTCTCAAACCATCCCCATGGTGGCATGGGAAGAAGAATCAGATAAAAGTAAAAAAAAAAAAAAAAAACCCACACCAAAATTCATGCCTTGTGATAGAACAGTTTAATAATTGAAACAATATAAAATTATACAAATAATAATAAAAAATGAGGAGAAAGAGAAATAAAACCCAAGAACAAACCCAAGCAATTCATGATACAGTTTCTCACCACCCAATGACCAATTCCTGCCCTGTTTCCAGTGATCCCCCAGCAATTGTTTCCTCCAGACCAACCTCCCTTTTGTATACTGAGCTTGACATTTTGTGGTATGGAATATCCCTTTGGCTGGTTTGGGCCAGCTGTGCTCCCACATGGCAACTTGTGCAGCTCCTCACTGACAGAGCATGGGGAAAGGAAAAGTCCTTGACAAGTCCACTACTTGGCAACAACCAAAACATCAGTGTGCTGTCAACATTATTCTCACACTGAGTCCAAAACACAGCACTTTACCAGCCACTAGGAAGAAAATGAACTCTACATCAGCTGAAACCAGGACAATAGGATCCAAGTTCAAGAGAAGGGCATGCTTTAGGTGTAATGAGCCAAGAATAATGTCAGGTCTCAGAAACCAAGTAGAAATTTTTCTCCCACAAATGCTTATGTAAGAAACTGATTACAAAAAGCAAACACACAAGTTAGTTTACTTTCTTTGGAGCAAATTCATTATGTTAATGCTTGCTGAAAAGTAAGAAGCAGTTTTATATCAATTTTTTATATTTCCCAGTGCAGATGTGCTGTCCACAAGAGGTTGTCCTTCAGAAATTTATCAGAGTCCTAATCCTTTGGCTTTCACCACTCTTTTCCACAGATACCTACAATAAATGCATTGAAGTCTGAGACATGCCTAGATTTTGTGCCTTCTCAGCAGAGAGGAATAAACACTTACAGGACACAAGCCATCTCCTCCTAAGTGGATTGCTGGAGAAGATCAGATGAATCATAAGCCAAAAGTGCTTATTTCTCTTTATTGACTGTAAAGGCAGTTGATGGTAGTGCAGGCTCATCCATATGCTGCTATGTGTGTCATTTTCTGTGAAAAGCTCAAACAATTTATTAATCACCCTCAAATTGTCAGTACTAGAATTAAGCAGAAAAAGGCTTTGGAGCACTCAGGCACTCAGGTATTTGCTTTCATTCTAACTTGGAAATGAAGAACAAAATGTCTGAAATAACCTGTAAGAGAGAATGAAGGGCCCTCACAGAGTCTGAAGGATCTCTATATCTGAGGATATATATACAAACGAGATTTCCAGGCAGGCTACTGAAAGATCAAGGAGATAGAGGGCAAAAAAACAGTCACATGATGCCCATATTCTGATGGGGAAATAATCACATTAGAAATCTTACCTTTTGCTGTTTTTGCCATATTTCCTGGTGTTGTCCTCCTTCAGAGGTAAACAAAAAAACCTTTCTAGTTTCGTGATGCACCTGAATTTATTCTTTTATACCAAAACTATTACCTTCCCTCTCTGGAGGACTGAAAGACAGAGGGACTGGCAGATGTTATAGATATGTAATTTGGAAGGCAAACTATTAATTTACTAATGATGGGCTGATGATGCTTCCGCCTACCCTCTCTTGGGAAGTGGTTTTGAGGTCCTATCATACCCGATACTAAGACCACTGTGTCTTACAGATTGAAGGCAACTGTGAACTTTAATTAAGCCCCTTTAATTAAGCAAACTATTAATTTACTAATGATGGGCTGATGATGCTTCCGCCTACCCTCTCTTGGGAAGTGGTTTTGAGGTCCTATCATACCCAATACTAAGACCACTGTGTCTTACAGATTGAAGGCAACTGTGAACTTTAATTAAGCCCTGAGCCTTATTTCACCATGAACAACTAAAACTGGGGAGGGAATAGAAGAGAAGGTGGATAGCAGTGGAAATAATTAAGAAAGAAAAGTGGAAAGCATGGTGAGACAGCACTAAAAGTGGCTTTAGCAGATATGTGTATGACATAATTTGAAGTCCCTGGAAAAGTCCAATTTCCTCCAGTGAAGGAATTTTCCCCACAGGTGGCTCTGCTGACAGAAGCAGGATGCCCTTTGGTCAAGCTTCTCATCTGCATATCCAAATGCTACCTCAGGCAGCCATGGTTCAGTCATGGTGTTGCTAAAGCAGCTTGTGCATCCCTGGAGTAAGATAAACATGGGTGGGAGGAAAAGGCATAACCTGACAAAGAAACAAATCTCATCATGTCTGGGTATATCTCAGGACCATCTGGCTGCCATGTAGAGCTGGGAAGGGTATAAAATCATTTGTTGGGAAGGGTATGTACTCAATTTCAGTACATAGCATGTACTGAAATTCATGGTATAGCAGTCATCTCTCCACAGCGGTCAAAGAGAGACACTCAGCGTGGCATGCCTCTGGGCCCAACATCAGATCATGGGCAACAACAGAAACGGGAAAATATTTCATCCTAAAGTACGTGCAACAAGAAAAAGACTTTAGGAACATTAAGTCCCCCACTCTAACTTTTTGTAAGTGAAATACTTAGCTAATAAAATTGTCTGTATTTGTCATACAAGGGAAGCAGTTATTGTAAAATTACTTAACTACTAGCAAGACTTTTTTGTCTGTTTAATTCAAAGGAAAAAGTGTAATCACACCATTATTAACTGAAATGATGTTAAAAAAAATTAATCCAGTCAGGGTTCTTTTTCTAAGGTTCTCAGCTAAACCAGATTTCATTCCAGAAGACAGCAAAGTTTTGGGCACTCAGTGAGTTGGAAACAGAGGCAATATACATAAAATCTCAGTATCCTAAAAGCTTTTAATTGTTGGACTTTTTGCTCCTGTTGCTAGCCTCAATCAATTTTCATTTGAAAAGGTGTTTGTAAGGCCCTCTTGAGACTGAAACCCCACTGTAATTATGGCACAATAATATTCAATACATATATTCAAATGAAATATGAATGGAAACTCCCCAGTCGAAGAATGACAATGCAGTTATTTCCTTCTTGTCTAAAAACATTAATCCCCTTAATTGTAATCTACGGAGGAAGGAAATATAAATAAAAGTTTTGCATTCTCCCCCAAAAAAGTAACACCACAAAACCACAAACCAACCAAACCAAAATCCAAACAACTAAAAACACCAAACAAACGAGCAACTTCAGACAAATAAAAAACCTGTTAAAACAATGAAAAATAAGTTCTCAGTGCACAAAGAAGGCTGCAGGCATAGCATGCAACCTGTTCTTTTGTTCCTTGGCATCAATGGACTTGTACTGACAAGGGGCATCAAGATCAAAGATCAGCTCCAAACCATTTAGCATTGCTTGACAGTTCAAACCAATGGGATACAGGCTGCATGGCTAAAGACATGCATGGAAGAAATTGTTGAATATTTTCTGCAACCATAACCTGAACACTAGGCCTACAGAGGGGGTCAGGCTGCAGCCTTGAGCTCCCATAAGTGGGTTTTGGAAAATAATAACACCAGTTCTCATTCCTGTCATTTCTGAACCTTCCAGATCCTTCCTGATATCTGTAACAATGTCAGAGTTGATGAGCCTCCCTGCTGGCAGAGAAAAGTCATGTATGACAGGCACATAATGTCATTGGACCAAGAGAAAGTCAGGTGTATTGCTCTACCTGTGGGACAGAAGCTGCCTAGTGTATTCAGAGGGAGTTTAAAAGAAATTTTAAAGTCTGTGCACTCCTTCTGGATAGCCAGCATGAACACCAAGTCCCCTGAAACCCTTCAACATCTACACTGGGTCACAGAAGTTGATGGTCATCACCAACATACATAAAGGAATCTGACTGAGAACATATAACCCTTATAAAAATTACAGTTTTGCAGGAACAACTATTTCAGTTGTTCAGGTATGAGAGAAGTAATTTTGCCCTGTCTTTCAGGTAAATGCTCCCTTAGAGGCTTTCTTTTAAGACTGTTATTTGAACACTCCTAAAATATAGACCCTTAGTTCTGTGATGAACTTGGAATTGGATGCAATGAGCCTTATGGGTCAACTTAATATTCTATGAATCTATGAAAAATATTAACACCATTGCTTACTTTTGCATAGAAAAGAGGTGGAAATGAAAAGTTTCATCAGAACTCAGCAGACCACACTCATAACTCTCCTGACCCCAGGGAAGAATAAAGATTTGTACTACTAATCATAACTATTGTTTATGTTTTGATAATATGCCATCCTGTGGGAGCTGAGTCACTGAAAACTGGATCTTACTTGTCTTAAAAATGTTATCAGCTTTACAGTGGATTGCTGCTAAATTTTGCAGGTTTGCAGTGAAAATTGATATTAGGGAGCAAAGCAGCAAAATGAGTTTATATGTGACAGAGATATGAAAGCAGTATAAAAGCTTTTGGAAGCTTACCAGAGGGAAGAAAGCAGGTCCACTCATAAATAAGGAAGACATGAAATTAATAATGTTTCAGAAGTGACTGAGATAACTTACAGTGGTATCAAGCCTGTCATCAGTAAAAATATACATCAAAAAGTTGAAATATTAGGTACAGAGAAAAGTTATTCAAATACATTTGGAAATCTGAATGCATACAATCCAGATGGTCTTGAGCATATCTTAGCGCAATCACCTCCCAGAGTTATATAAGCTGTAGGCTTCACCTACTCTTGAAAGTTACAGCAATAAAATTGATGATGTGGCCCTATAATTGAGCATGATTGAATTACTGCAGGTAGGCAAGTTACTTCATGCCAGCTGAGCCATAGTGACTGGCTCTGTGTGCTCTCCACTAAGTAATGTCTATTGCTTTCACTAGCAACATAAAACCAATTTACAGAAACTGAAGCTAAAAAGCAGGGCNTGCTTTTCTTTCAGCAAATTGTGGATAAAAACATTTTGAAAATCAGTGAATTAATCAAAATATGGCTCTCGTTATCCCCATGCTAGACAGTACATGAACTGCTAAAGAACAAACAATGGCCAGAAGATTTATTTTCTAGAAGGGTTAAAATTAAGCAATTCAACAAATATTTGTAAATTTACTTAAATACTAACCATCCCATTTCACAAGGTCTTATCTGGAAAAAAAAATAGAATTACCCTGGATAGAAGATACCTTCTCTATCAAAAGCCTGGAAAAAAGCTTT
>VZTN01029225.1:72751-83504 GCA_013400515.1 Erpornis zantholeuca | reverse complement strand
GTTTCAAGTAAACTATAAGTCGAGAGGCGTAAGTAGGTGGGGTAAAACTAAGATAAAAGTAAATTACTTAAGAAGTTAATAAAAAGAAATACTCCTGTGACCTTCAGACTAGGAAGGAATACTCTTTGGGAATACTCTGTGAAAGAGAACCTTTTAAGAATTAAGGGCAGGGGAAAAAAATAATGTAGAAAACAGCTCACCTTCTCTATCAAAAGCCTGGAAAAAAGCTTTAAATACCAGAATAAGTTTCAGGAGCATTGTATTTGTACATTACTGACATTGGAGAACTTTCTCTTAAACTGAGCACCTTGCAATGAGAAAGTAAACAGCACATTATTGAAAGCCTGCTGGTCATACTGCACAGAAATTTGTATTAGAGTAACCCAATCAAGAACCAGCTTAGTACCATAAATATAGGTAAAGAGAGAATAAAAGGGATTTAGGGAGATTTAAAAGCCAGATTCAACTGAAGATTACCCCTACTAATCTAACATATGTTCAGGATGAAAAGAAGAAAAAAATGAGAGGCAACAATGCAGAAATGTGTTATGGTAGCTGAAAATACTTGTGCAAATTGATGCTGTATTTGCAAGTGCTTGGTGCACAGCACACAATATGTCTGGGTCTGTATTCTCAAACAGTGTCTTTAAGCTATGATGCTCAACTCATGTATTTTAAGAAGAGAAAGATGCCAACAAGTTTTAGGAAGCAGACAAAACATTGTGAGACTGAAGGATATAGGAACATTTGAGGCATCTCATTTAATGAAGAAATGAAAAAACAGAACAGAAGAAAAGAAAGGGTAGTAAGTGGCAACTGCTTGAAGGAAGTAGAAGCCTAAAGAAGGTAAATGGAGCTAAGAAATTGAAAAAATGGATTAGACATTAGGGACGTAAAATGGTAAATGAGTGTTGTTTTAAAAATTTTTTATATTGTTACCTTCTGAAATCTGCAGGTAATCAAAGATCTTTGACTTGTTGTTTTCCTGGAGACCAAAGTCATCCTGGTCAAGTCTTTAGTATGAGCCACATACTGGCAGCGAGCAGGTTAATGGAATCTAACAAATCTTCATTTTTCCATTAATTTTACCAGCGGTTTTTCTCATTCTGTACCAAAGTCTCCCCAGAGGTCCAGTTATGAGATATATAAAATTAAAAAGCTTCTCATGTTTTTTCAAGATAACCACAGTTCTGTGAATATACGTTGCCTGATCCGTAAGATTTTCCCTTATTGGGGAGTGATGTTTCCAACTGGTTGCAGGTATAAAGCAGGTCCTTTCCTTTCTTTTTCTTTCCAATGGGTTTAGAATGAGTAAATTTTCCAAATCCACATTTCATTAGCTTCTCCTTCTTCAGCAGTTCTTTCAACATCTCAAATTTCTCGTTCCTATTGCAGTGACAATATTTTCTCCATAATAATGTTCATAATTTTTTCCTTTTCTAGCTTTCTCCAAACTCAAGCAATCTATCCAAAATTTTACACATACATTTTTCTGACAGACCATACCCCAAAAAAGTCATAGAGAAAATCAGCCAGCTTATTTATTAGGAGCTGTACCTTAAAAAAAAAAAAAAAAGAAAAAAGAAAAAATCAGGAGGACTTCAGTCTTTGAAAAACATGTTTTGAAAGATGAGCATGTCTCCAAAATTACAGTATATAAGCCCAGAATCTGCTAGATTCAGCAAAATCTAAGCATGATCTGGTGCCTCTGGCTGAGTCAAAACAGTGGAGAAATCTTTTTACAGACTTGAACAGTCCAGATTTTTATGAAGGTGTCTCCAGTGAAAACAGGTTAGGAATGACATCACTGTGTGCTGTGGCTCTCATATGGGCTGTGCAGTTGGGAAGGTAAAGGGAAAGGGCAGGTGCCCCAGTGCAGACCAGCCTGAAATCCACAGACTGCTCAGATGCTGAGCTGAATGCATGTTTTAGAATTTCTCATTGTAAAATTAAATAATTTTCAAGGTTTCTCACAAAGTAACATAACATGTTGAAATTGTTCTAGTTTCCCTTAATTCAAGGTCTTTTTACTTCTGTCTCTGTATTATTCAATTTTTTCTTATTGTATAACTATTGAGGAGATTTGTAATTAACATTCCTTGGTTTTTTGGGTTTTTTTTTTTTTTTTTCTAGATCTAAAGATCTTTTCTGGTCAGCAGTGAGTAGCTTGACAAAGGCATATTTCTTATTTCACCATCTATAGGGGTGTGCATCAGCACCATTTTACAATACCTACACGTATGACAGCAGTGCCAGAACTCCAGACACTGCCCTCCTGGAGCATCTGGTGCCATTTGGAATCCCCTGGGGCGTCTGAACAATCTACACAAGTCAGGCAGTGAGGACACAATGCCCAGGGGAGAGCTGGGCTGTTGTGAAGTAACAACAGCTGGGACACCCCAGTGGACTCGATGATCCTGGAAGTCTTTTCCAGCCTCACTGATCCTATGATCCTAAGTGACCATAACTGCTACATTTAGACAATAGGACAGCTCTCCAGGCTCTCTAGCCAGCACTGAATCCTTTGGAAGCTTGGGTATTTGGTGCAAGTATAGAAACTTAAATTTAAGTGTCTTAATCTGGAAATTATTGCCACTTAATTTAGGCACTTCATGCTGTGTAAGGTACTCTGGTATACTTAAGAACCCTCATGGGGAAAACAGGTGTATCAAAAGGCACACATGTAACTTAGGCCACAGTGGAAAAACAACTGAAGGTCAAGTGGGGTCCCTGAAATGTCTGACATGGCAGTAGAAATCTAAATTTAGTCAGCTGAATTGACCCTGGATATCTGTGATAACTGAATAACTTTTAAAACTCTTATTTTATTTCTTTTACTAAAAACCCCAAACAAAACAAACAAACAAACAAAAAACCCAAACGTATCAGACACCTTGGATTCACTTCTGTAATCCAATGCTATCTGAGATGATCAGGCTGTCCCACCTGCGCTGCCACTCCAGGTGGAAACAGATCTCCATAAGGATGTCTTAAGTACCCTTGAATCTCCCAGATGACAAAGAATGCCTGTATCATTTACTGAATGAGGCTCTCTTGGACTGCTTTTCTTCTTGTCCTAAGTTTGAAGTCTAAAACAAAGTAGACAAAATACACTTCAACAGTGACAAGATTGTCTAACTTGTCTAGAGGGGATTTTTTCATATAATTTAGCCATATAACACCTGAAATTAATCCCATGTAGGGTGTCAGACTATTCTTAAATAAATGTTGCTCCTAAAGATTAAAGCAATGTTTTGGCAGGTTTTTTACCTACAAAGTTCTCCAGGTAAGAGTTTGAAATGTCAAGTGTAAAATGCATGAAAAATGCAAAATCAAGGACACTAGAAAATCATATAAAAATATACAAGTCAAAATAGCTCTATGTCATAACATTAACATTTAGAATTTTGAAATCTGTAAACTTTCCAAAATAAAAATGTCAAGACATTTTCTTTTTTAATTTCTCCACAGTAACTTTTGCAAAATTATTATCAGGAAATGTTTTGAAAATGGATTTTTGACAGCTCCAGATTTTGAAGAAAATAAGACTAAGATAATAAATGCAAAAGAACTACCAATATGGCATTCCCATCAGCTCCCCAGTATCATGCTGCATAGCTCTTTCTACAGGCTACAGAGTAATTGGGACTCAGTCACCATGATTGGTAGGTGGGTGGCTATTACAGATTTCACCAGTTCTCAGTTTTCTTTTAATGAACATGATCATTAGTTTTGATATCTCATGACATATCCTGCTTATGGGTACGTCAGGGAAATCAAAAATTAGTGTAACTATCAGTAGAAGTTTTAGAGGAGATGATCATCATAGGGAAACACAAATAACAGGATAGGAAGGAAAGAAGAAAGTACAGTGACATTTTCAGAGGTGTTTAATTATTGGCCTAATAATGGTCTCGCTGGAGGAAGTAGTAAATATCCTACTTTTTAAAAAGCCAGAATGTTACACATTTTGGAAAAAATCTTAACATATTGGGGAGAGATGGAAAGAAGATGAGAGGGCTTAAGTATGAGCTCATTTGACTTCAGAGGCTGAGGGAATGGAAGGCTTCCAACACAGGAAATGCATGGGTGAAAGAAGATGGAAGTTTCTTTCAAGACTTCCCTATGTGGGAAACACATATGTAAAAGAAGATGGAAATTTCTTCTCCACACCAATTTCCTTTTGAGTTATGATGGCTTAGATGTGAAGAGTTGCTTCAGCTTTGAGCCAGGAGTAGAATTGAGGTTCAGTGTTTGATGTGCCTTGCAATGCAGTAAAGGAGCACTTACTGTGCAGGCAATGGACTGCAGAAGGTGTGTGTTCCCACAGATATATTGGTATTGATGTACTGGTGGGCTAGGAACTCATTGAAGAGGACATTGCAAAGCAATGCTTGAGCTCCACCTTCCTCATTGGCTCCATCTCTCTGCAGAGGACTGGCATTGTCCTCACATGATCTCCTCCAAGGCTGTTATGGCTGGAGATAGATATATATCAGTACAATGGGCTTCTTGTTTCAGTTTCTTTTAAGAAGGTCCAAAGATGGTTGATGTGTAGATGGGACTTAATGGTTTTTTATTTTCTTTCTCTGCAAAGAAAGATGGTGCTTTCTTACCTCTTGCTGAGATCAACTTGTATTCTCAAATTGCCTGAGCTGACATTTTTCTGGTGCCAGTAATGGCATCCAGCTTCTCACTCCTTAACCTCTTTCCACTTAGCCTATCAATACACTATATATTTATCCATTCATTTATTTCCTCTTACTCAAGATAGCAATTATTTGTACTGGAACAATTTGTGTCTTTGGAATGTATTTTAACATAGCAGATGAAATAAGAGTCTTCTGAATGAAGACTTCTAGTTTTGAGTTCAATTGTAAAATTCACCAAGCAGAAGCAGAATGAGACCCTGAAGCCCAAAGGTAATACAACAAGAGCAAGCTAAAGAGAGGAGTGCCCTTTAATTATTAAGCCTTCGTTTCCTCTCTCACCACCATAGTATTAAAACCTAGCAAAGACATGTAAATTAAAAATAAATACTCTGTAGTTCAAGGCATTCATTTAACCTTGATACAGAGGAGTCTCTCTAGGGATAAAGACTGGGATTTTTTTTAATTACAGGCTGCTAATTCAGTGGATGCTCAATATAAATTAGAGCCATCTTTGTGCATTAAAAACCTATAGATGATGTTCCCAGGGCATCGTTTTCTCATCTTCAGCAAGAGTGGTGACATCTCTGCCACCTTTAGGATGTTTGCTCAGCCAGAGTGGAACTTGGCACCCAACCCTGTCCCTCTAACCATATGGCAGGGAATGGGACTGCTGTGCCTCAGAGAGTGATGGATCTTCTTGTTTCTGCGCCATCTCTGTATTTTATATGCATGAGGATGGAGATGGGAAAATCACTACATCCGTCAGAATCCCTGTCCAAATGATGTGTACACATCCTCATCAAAATACTGTTTTTTGCCAGTCAGAAGCAGTTGACAGTGGCAGCAAATTAATACAAATTCTAGCTCAAAAGGAAAAACAACAATTAGAAATAGAATTTTCAGGTGAGGCCAGAAATATTTCCTTCCTATGTAGGCTGTGATGTTAAAAAGTGGCACATAAATGTGTTTAGCTCAGTAAGAATTCATACCCTTCTGCCTGCGCCCTTAGTTTCTCACTGTTAGTAATTGTGACAATCCCTACTCTTTTATCAACAAGAGACTGAGACAATGCCCATATTGAGCACTATTTTAGAAAATTAATAAGAAATTGCTACTGAGGTGGGAACTGAACTCTATCTTAAGCTGTGTGCTAGTGCTTAATCCTTCAAACTAAAAGCCGCAGAGATTTTGTTACTCTCCCACTGTTAATCCCACAGATTTCTCATCTGTGTTACAGATGAGAAATCTACAGTTGACTGTTCTGGAGGTATGCTAGAAAGGTCTTATCACAGTGTATTAACCTACTAAATATAGCATTCTGTTGCCTGGAACAGAGTGCAGGCTTCCTGGTAACTAACAACAATGTTCCTATCACTTGTCATGCTTTGTCTGGACTTTGGCCTTCCTGGAAATTTGTTTTAGCTAATACCAGCAATTCTTAAGATAGCTTACTTTGATTTGGCTTTTGCTTAGTATGATACAGATAAAGGTATAACACTTTTTGCTATATGTATACTTATAGTATAATCTACTAATAGGAATAACAAAGAGTTCTTTCACGCAGAATGAGTTTTGAGCCCAGGAAGAATTACAGCTTGGAGGACTATAGGCTTGGGAATATAAAAGAAAACCTTGAAAACATAGGCAAAGTTCCCAGGGCTGTAAGTAGCTCACCAGTACTCAGTTACAAGTCATCAGAGGAGTGTAACCCTGAGAGTTGGGTGAAATGGTTTTAGAAGGGACTTCTATCTGAGATTGTAAATTGTGTTATTGAGAGTAAATTTACTCATAACACAGAGCTGCAGATCAATGAAGAAAGAAAAGGGATTGAAATTTCTTGGCAAACATGCAAAAATTATCCCAGACTTTCTAAGGATGAGAAGGAAGAAATGACCAGTGTTGCATTCCAATTGGAGAAGGACTTGTTTGCAAATTCCCAACACCAAGCAACTTCAGGACCCTTGGGGCATTGATGGGTACCAAAGAAATGTTGTTATTTAAAAATTTTGTATATATCATTTAAGGCTATGTACTTTGAAGTATTTGTGTTAGGATCATCATAACTGTACTAATAATTCTTTGACTGGACTATTAAGAATAATTAGAATAACAATAAGTTATTGTGTTTGCCTGTACAATATGTCCATTTGCCCATAGAAAGACTTTAAGCATAACAAATTAGTGAGAATTCAAGCAAGCTATTCTGTTACTTTGATGCAACAAGCTGTTAACACTGTGCATCCCAGAAGCTCTTGTGCACTTTTCAAACACTTAAGGAGTGCAGCTTCCTGTTGCCTTTCTGCTCATTTCACCATGGCAGGATGATGCGATTTTTTTGACATAAAGTTGGCAAGAGAGAAATTGAAAGACTCAGAACCATAAGCGAGAAGAAGGAGCAAGAGACTGGATGACTAACTACTTCATCCCACTTGCCACAGCCCTTAAATTAATATCTTTTGCAGGGTAGTAGAAATGTCACAGAGTTATGGACGATTGGTGAAGTTCCGCTGAGTCACCCTGATCTTGTAGTACCAGCAGCTCCATCCTGAGCCATGCTATGCTCCTGCTAAAAGGTGCTGTTCAGCAAGCTGTGAGGCTCTGAAGGAGCAGGGCCACTGCAGTAAGCTAGCATTGACTGTGGAGCAGCCCAACTGGTCCAGTGCTGGGTAAATAAGCTTCCCAAGAGGCTGGCCAGGCCACTGTGCCCACTGGTTTACCTCTGTGTGTCTCAGTGTTGTGAAGTGTACAACATCATATACTGTGTCTGGATGAATGTGTGCTCCACAACACTCTGGGCATCATTTAGGAAGAGCACCCTGCTCTGGTCTGTTAGGTTGTTTGTAGGAGAGATAGTCTGACCCTGCTGTCAGGGAGGAGGAAGGGGAGTAGTGTTGTGGTGGCCCAGCCACCTCAAGGCTGTGGCAGTTAAGTGTCCATCAGGCACTTGCCATCCAGTGGGTGGCGCCCTAGTCCTAACTGCCCAACTGCCTAACGGCCTAACTGCCTCTCCTGGTCTAGAAAGATCTTTGCTCTTTGATTTATGATTGGCTCCCATTTGTAACTCCCGCCTCCCTGTTCTTCCCATTGGTTGTTGCTACATTGTACCTGCCCCTTTGCCTGTACCCCATTGGTTCTTCCCTTGCTACCCCCATATAAAAACCCCTGCAAACCCCAGGCCCAAGCCTTGGGTCCCGGAACTCTCCACTGAATAAAATTTGCTGGAACCCACGAAGGTCCTTTCCCGCTCATTGCCACCAACGCAGCTAAGCAGCAATCCAGTGTATGTGTGCAATCGTGTGTGTGTGTGCATGCAGCACCTACAGAGCACCTCAAGCAGGAGACGCTTCTGGAAGGTTGCGGCGTCCCTGCCACTGACTCCCCACACAGTGCTGCCGCGACAGAGTAGAAGGCCACAACTGCTGGAATTGTGAAGGGCCAAAGCCTTGCTAAAAGTTGTGGTAAATTTATTTTAGAAATCTGGAATCTTCATCTTATTACAACATACCACCTTTTCCTTGTACACAAGATTGATGTGGGGGATGTGACGGTACGAAGCTCAGAGGCAGAACTTATTCCCTATGTGGTAACAGATGGTGTCTGATCCAGGGATCCTTGCCAGGAGTTCATCAGCTCTGTGTTTGGGTAGCTTAAGTCACTGTCTGTGAGATCAGCTTGTTGGCAGAGTGAAGAGCAGCACTGTCCCCATGGCCTGCTGCACATTTCAGATGCTGCAAGTGACTGATGCAGCTGAAGGTAGGCCAGCTGCTCCACTGGATCCTACCTAGCCTTAGGCAAACTTGGGGGATTGCATAAGTGACAGCAGCCTCGGGGGAAGGAAAGTGCAATGCAATACATGTTCCACAAACACCATGGGGTCTCTGCCTTGTCCACAATCTCTCCATTCTCTCCTTAATTTGTCTCCCCTTCACCAGTCATCTTTGCAGAGAACAAATTCCTCTCTTGATCATGCTGAGACCAAGAGCAAAATGCCCAATCTAATGTGTTTACAATAGGTGCTCCCTAATCTCTTTCCTTGGCCCAAAGTAACTTCTTTTGTAAGAAACATTATTGTAGTGAAGAGGGCATACAGAACTCTTATTCCATGCTAACAATCATCCATTTCTATCCTTTCCAAACAGCAAATTCACCAGAGGGATGTGGAAAGAGAGACACATGTGAGTACCCCTAGACCTCACTGGAACAATACCTGCCATGGGAGAGGTCCTCAGATTGTCCAAACTCCTGAAAACAGGTGAATCTTGCAGTTTGCTTCAGCTTTAAGGGCAACAGGGGACAGGAGTATTCTGGTCAAGAAACTGGACTAATAGTGGAATACAGTCTATCCAATTTTGGTCCAGTGCAAGCATGGTGATAATATGAAGTATGAGAAAGCTACTATTCTTTCAAAAGGAAGCTAATTTGCAGAAGGGTACATCAATCAGCCAGGCCACAGGTAATACCTGGGACACAGTAACAAGATATATCTGTCCCACTGGAAGAAGAAAAAAGCTCAGAAAAATATTTGGTTTGGCTTGTCTTTTCTTTTTGAATAGAAGCCCACCCCTTTTTCATAGGACACTTCTGAGATTATTTCTTTATTTTGCTTGAGATTTGAATAAAGTTCATTCTTGTAAGGACTAGCTTGGTTTTTGTGTTCACATATGTAACTGATTGCCAGACAAGTGATCCTTGATTAGCAAGGCCAGCTCAAATTAGTCATAGCCATCATCACAGTCAGCTGGGGCTGCTGCAGCACCATCTAGAATTCACCTAGAATGTTCCCTTAGAATAACAACACTTCTGCACACCAGCACTGGCATTTTGCAAGGGAAGCCAAGAAACAGCATCTCTATCTATGATCCATACTGGAATTAGCAGAGGAAGAAAAGACCTTTGAGTCCTAGAGGGGTGTGTCCATGAGACCAAGTGCTATACATTCCTGAGTACAACACCTGAGGTATTTATTCACTAAATAATCACTGGAAATGTTGAGATAGTGTTATGTTAGATGTGGTTTTCAAGAGCTGTGAGAATGTCATAGAAGGTCATGGAGGATAGTCCTGGATTAAGTGACAATGTTTTTTTTAAAGAGAGCAAACTTCAGTAAACTAGGAATGCTGATTAGGAAATTCAAATGACCTCAGAAACTAGGGACTAGAATGCTGAAGTTATTTAGGATTTATTTGGATCAAAGTTACAAAAAACAGCCAGGAATGTGCATGACAAGCAAGTTGCAGGCTTCTTTGCTTTAGTAATCTCTCCCTCCTTCTCAAGAGAGGTATTAGAAAGAAGCTGAGAGCTTGGAAGGAGTGAAAAAGGCTAGATCAGCTCAGGCTATGACTGCATTACTTGGCTGTGGGCACTTCCAAGTTCCTTTGTCTGGGTATATGCTTCTGATGTATCCCAAATCCCATCCCTTCTTCTTCCTCCAAATGCACTCTGATTACTATGACAAGGCAAGTTTTAAGAAATACCAGATTAGAGTCACTGCAGGACCAGCATCCCTGAACAAAATCCTGGTAAGTCTGTCCATGGTGAAAGCAAGCTGGAATCAGGTGATATATGGATACAGCAACAATTTGCCATGATGGAGACAACTTAGGTTTAATCTTAAACCAAGATATAGAAGATTATTCAGCTGTCAGATATGGAGACCAAGAAGAGAAATGGACAATAGTGAATACATATACATGGAAAAAATTTAGGGCTGTTCTTGATTTACCCTAGATAACACATTCTACAATGGTGAGCAGTGGTGAGAAATGACTTTTGGAGACAGAGCAGCCAGAATGAGGACAGGAAAATGGAAGTCATCACAAGGAAATTGAAACACTGCTTACACTACACTGACAGCAGTAGTACAAATATTTTTTAACAGATGTATCAGGTTGGCTAATAAGTAGTCTAACCTTTCAGGACAGCAAACTCATCTTCTATAGAGAGAAGTATGTATCAGGATGTTCCCCACCATGGGAGGACTTATCTGTTTTGCCTATCAGCTGGTGCGATAGCTCAGGACATCTTCCCCCTCACATGAATGTGCTAATTGGTCCAGTAGTGAATTATCTCTGGCACCATGGAGGTGACATTCCCAGCTGACA
>VZTN01029225.1:48205-72015 GCA_013400515.1 Erpornis zantholeuca | reverse complement strand
AGAATTTGCTGTAAGAATTTTTTCTTTACTTGCAGTTTCTTGTAGACTCATCTTGGATAATATTCCTGCAAAGGAAGCAGTTTACAATTTACAATTAGTCCTACTTTGACCTGGGCTGTGCTGCAAGACAGCAAGAATAGAGCCAAGAATAGTTCCAGCTCAGGACTGGGAAGCACTCAATGATGATACAAGAGTCAACTGACAGCCCAATGAGTTTCCACAGATTTCCATTACTTTTGGCTATATACTTTTAAGATTATTAGAGTTAGAATAGTACTTCCTTTCTCCCAAGGTTTGAAAAATTGTGATGGTTTGGAAAAAAACCCTTTGAGGGCTTGTTATGTTGAAGCCACTGTGCTTCAAATCACATTGTCCTCACTGTGGCAAGTTAATTCTTTGATGTTACTTGCATTGGTCTTCACAAGTTTGCTTCCTAGGCAGAGCCAGCCAAAGAGTCAGAAGGCAGGAGAATTTTCAGGCTTCTCTCACAATCCCCACTACTCTGTGGCTTCCTAGACCTGGTCCATGGGCATGGTGAATTGAAGAAAACCTAGGAAAAGAGGAGAAGATTAGCAGTCTAAATTAGATGTTGGTCATGGCGAGTGGGGTTGAAGTAGCCCACTTCCATAAGCATTTGATAAGTACACTTGTGTGTTTAAAGGACTTGCATTTACCTACTGCCATAGCCTATGCTGGAGGGGCTGATGGGTTTGCTAAAGAGATGTCAGTAGCAATAGAGATCTGAATGGTATTGTCAT
The DNA here is from genome assembly GCA_013400515.1 of Erpornis zantholeuca. NCBI lineage: Eukaryota > Metazoa > Chordata > Aves > Passeriformes > Timaliidae > Erpornis > Erpornis zantholeuca. Next base: position 71,257 of record VZTN01029225.1, on the reverse strand, counting down.
AAGTGATAGCTGTTCATCGGGTGATCCATTATTGCACAAGACAGCACCTCCAGTGACTGTGTTCCTTCATATATGTGATTTTAGTTGCTTTCCAATGAATTATGTATGAGGTGGATATCCCAAAGTACCCTTTGCAGATAGGTTAGGGAAATTTACTTTCATACTAGAGCCTTGTAATGAACTCTCAGCTCACATCATCACCAAGATATTAATAGTGGCATTTACTTTCTCCTATTACAGGAGGCACTCACCTATATGAAATATATATATATAGTGTAAGTATATTTATTTCAGTCATCTCACATGTATTTTAAACTGAATTAAAGTGGTGTAGTTCATGTAAACATCTCCTTTTATTGTGAAAGACACAGGTTTCTGTTTTAGCCAGTCATAAAAAAAAAAAAAGTTCAATTTTTACCCTGCTGAAGAGTATGAAACAAAGTATTCCACATGTTGGAAGCTAACCTGTGAAACGGGGATTATACTTTTAGGGGTAAAGTCATAGCAGAGTTGAATACATTGACAGTGTTATTACATAGCACCTCTGTGGGATAAACACAAGATAGTCTTGCTTCTGCACTAATCTCTTGCAGCCAACAGACAATAAACCCGAGGTTATTACTTGCTCTGAGCTACAATAGCTTTTGAAAACAAACTAATGACATCTCTGGGAATCCATCTCTACTTTCCTGTTGGTGTTAATGCATAACATATGTATATTTTCTCAATCAATAGGCTTAGTACTCCTGACACCCTCACAAAAGTTTAGCCAAGTAGGAGTCTTTCAGAAGTGAGGTTTCCTGCTAAGTGTAATCCAATCTACTCATTGTCTATAGTCCTAAGACATTTATTAGAGTCATGATTTTTAAAGATTTAACCATCCTTTGGAATACATCACCATATCCTTGCTGTGATTGTGTAAGAAACCTGAAAGGAACCCTATATTATTAATTGATTTTCATAAATTTGAAAGCAATTTCCATATCTCTCTTTGTCATTTTATTTTAGGAAAGTGCTTCTAAACATAAAAAAAGACTCCAAATATCATGAGGTTTTCCATGATAGAAAATGCTGCAATTTCTATATGGCTATCCCACAGATTCTTTCAATTCTTTGGTGTAAATTTAATTAATTATAAGGTCTACCAAGACCAGTTTCTTTTGTCTCTCTCTGGAGTGGGGGAGAGTAGCATCTTGTGGTTTTCTGTCTAGTGGGAGTGCTAAATTGGGGAATATTACTCCTAAACCATGACAGCCACCATGCTTGACCTTTATCTATAGCATTGGTATGGAGACATCTGCAGTGAGAATTTCAGGAAAACATGGAGTGACCAGCTATTTTGTGCTTTAAATAAGAAATAAGAAGTTGTCCAACGACAGCAGAAGGTAGTTCTCAACAGTCAGAAATGTCCTTCTGGTGATATTTGACCTTCACCCCCACTCATGTGGAATCCCGGCAAAAAAATTATAATATTTCTACAAGAAAAAAGTGGTTATTTTTGGTAGTCTGAAAAATCCAGGTTTTATCATGACCAAGGAAGGGAGAATATGCCTTTTCTTTTATTTTTTTACACTTTGATATAGTTAGAAAAAGGACAGAGAAATTTTCAGATACACCAGCACTTTTCAGATTTGAAGCATAAATATGAGCCCCTTTGTTTTCCTCATGCTCTGGTGGCATAAAATATTCTCTGTGTAACAGCAGATAGGCTTGGAAAGGTCCATGAAGGACTGGATGATTAATGTGCCTTCCTAAAGGGAAGTCGACCATACTGCTAAGAAGAAAACTGTCTTGATGTAGTGGCTTCAGTTACCCAGAGCAAGTCCTATGTCAGGAGTGATTGAGAAGAGTGGATAGTTTTATTAAAAAAAGAAAAGTAAAAAAAAAGAGGGGTCTTTTAGAGTCAGTTCTGGATGACATTAAATGAAGGAACACAACACTAAAGGGATATCACTGGGGTTTGAGAAAAACATAAATGCAAGCTGAAATGCAGCAGTCGGTATAACCTACAGACCAAGGAAAGACAACTTATTCCCACCTCTACTTTCTGCTAAAAGCAAAATTTTTCAAACCGTAAAGAGTTGATGCACTGGCTAACTATGAAGCATGAGCATATTTTTGGTATCTATTGGAAGGAGGAGCACAGCAGAAGAAATGCTAGCACTTTTCTACTATGACAAGGAGTTATGCATTTATTAAAAATGGATGTTAGTACTGGCACTCTTAGGTCACATTACCAGACTTTATTGAGTGAGACTCTTGAAGTCAGCCAGAGTGAATGAGCAGCAGGCAGTGGGAAGGGGGCTGCCAACTTGGTTCTGCAGAGAACCAGTGCTTTCTGTACTGGTCCAGTTAAGTTTTTTAATGCTTAGCTGGAGCTATGAGACCAGAGCCTCTAGAGAGATGTAAGCTCACTGCTTATTTGTATTTCATTCCTCTGAATATTTTCTACAGATGAAATAACGTCAAGCAGGCTAACACGTGTAAATCATACCATCTTTCATATTTTGGGGGATTAAGGTAGATATTCTGATGGTGAGATGGCCTTGAAACTCTTCACAGGTCTTTTTAACCCACCTCATTTTGTTTTGTAACTTATCTTCCTACCACCTATCCCTAGCAGTCAGATTGGAATACCTTAAGATGGAATAGAGAAAAAATTTATTTCCTTGGGATTTTTCATTTTTTTTACTGAATCTAAAGCCTAAAATAATTCATAGAAGGTGCTTTGCAAAAACTTTTTACTACAAGTATTTAATTTTACGATTTGGACTGAGCCATGCAAATACATAAGACATATATTGAAAAGAGACATTCAGAGAACCCCAAGAGATTCAGTATTCAGTAAGCATTCCTTTGGTAGAAAACAGATAGCAAAATTTGACGCAATCACATTTTAAAACTCACAGTTTATGGAAAGACTGACAAAAAAATTACAGGTTTCTCTAGGGAGATTTTACAGTCAAAACTTAACCCTAACAAAAGTAACAGATTTTAATACCAATTTTCTCCTCCTTCCCTATAACTTTTAAAGAAATCTGTTTCAGGTAGGTTTTATAGGGTCTCAGTCCATCAAAAAAATTATCAAGGTAACCATGACATCGAAGTCTGGAACTTGGAACGGAGAGAACCAATAAGCACCATATATCATTGTTCCAAGCCTAAATCCCATTCAGCATTTCATAGTATATGCAGCAAAATTGGTTCTTCAGTCAGTTGCCTGTATTCTTGTCTGCCCTCTGATTTTTTCAAATATTTTTGCTGCTCCTCCAGAGATACTAGCCATTCCTTGAATGCTATTTATCCATAGACTCTTAATATAAATAAAAATCTTGTCCCTCCCATAATTTGTCTTAGAGATTTTAATTAAAAGAGTCCCCTTCCTGCTAAAATATCTTTATCATTTAATCTGCCATTGCTATGATTTGAATAACTATCTAACTGGAAACATGTCTTTTGAATCAGTGGGAAGGGATGATTGAGTTGAATGCATTCATCTCACCTGCAAGAAGAAGTAGATGCTTTTGAAATGCAGTCACTGGATCTTTTTGGTTTGTTGCTTCCTTTGAGTGACAGCTATGATAGTATTTTATAGGCGGATTTAAATCAAGGCTTAGAATATACAGATCTTTCCTTGAAATCAAGAAGTCTGCATGTGCAAGCCCTTAAGCCATGGAAGGCACTTGTCCACTTGAAACCAAGAGATCAATTTGCCTTTCAAAATATGCTCTTTCATGGAGCTCATAGTGGCTTTAATGATGTGCTGACGTTACATGCACCCCTAAATTTTAACTAACAACGCCTTAAGAACACCCATATATTTTAGCTTCAAAAAGCTAACTTCAAGAGAGTTGTACAGTTCAAAGCCCATATATTTTAGCTTCAAAAAGCTAACTTCAAGAGAATTGTACAGTTCAAAGCAATCTATTTCATTCTATTCAGTAAAGCTAAGCTTCCAGAGTATAAAAGTTATATGGTGCAAGCAGTGAGATACGAGTTTTCTGTTATTCCTTTAAAACACTACAGGCTCACCTTAACAGCCAAGACACAATTCTTTCTGTACTTGCTACTATTGATAGGGTAGATATATTTGGTATTTTATGCTGCTCTGAAACAAACAAAAGAGAAAGCAAAGTTTTTCTTGATGTGTGGATTGCACTCTTGTATAAAATGCTTTCATTTATTTGGTCATTTAAGGAAGGAGCAAACACCCACTTAAAATCAGCTGGTAATTGCTTTCTGCTGAGTGACTCACCCTGCAAATCTGTGGACCTTATGGTTGAGTCTCCAACTTCTAATTTTTTTCTCAAGTTGCCCTGAGTGTTCAGAGGTGAGCCTGAGAAGTCTGTGTTGTATCATGTGTTGTTTGATGCTGTTTGTTTTTATGAGGCACTGGATGACATTAAAGGTGTCATCCACATTGCTGTTGAAGGCAGCAAACAGCTATTTTCTCCTAGTCATCTCTTCTCACTACCTTTTCCATCAGGCTCTCCATCGAGCAGTAATCCAGTTACCTTCAGCAACAGGAAAGGGGGCAGTTTGCCAGCACAGAGGTGTTGGGACATGGATTGGCATAAGAGGGTTTCAGTATTTCTGTGCAGCAGAATCCTCTAGCTGCTGAAAACATTTGCACCATCGCAATCAGATCCGAAGAAATTAAACCCATTAAGTTATTTCAGAGTGACAAGAAGTGCTGTCCTTTTGAACTGAAAAGGTTTTGGCACTGGGTGGGCTGCAGATGTGGTTTCAGTGAAAAGACACCAGGAACTGCTCCATGTCACACAGGGCCAGTTCCAGACAGACTACTCACTGCCCAAAGCTGAGCCCATCAGTGACTGTGCAGGGCCTCATGGCAGAACAGGTGGAGATGCCTTGAAGAAAGCTGAAGCCTACAGAGGGGCCATGCTGGAGCTGTAGCCCACAGAGAGAACTCCATGTAGCAGCAGGTTTTCAGGCAGAACCTGCAACCCATGAGGGACCAGGGGCAGCTTCTGAAGGACTCCACCCCATTGAAAAGGACCCACACTAGACCAGAACTGCATCCTGTGGAAAGGACCCATACAGGAGAAAGCTGCCAAGAACTGTATCCTGTGGGAGGAACTACATGTGGGAGCAGGGGAACAGCACGAGAAGGAAAGACTGGCATACACAACGTGTTATGAACTAACCATAACCACAATTCCCCATTCCTGTGGTCTGCTAAGGGGAGAAAAGTCAGCAGTGAATTTGAGGCTGGGAAGAATTGGAGGTGTGGGGCAAGTGTTTCTAGTTTTGGTTTTGCTTTTTTTATTTCTCTCTGTCCTACTCTGTTGACAAATGGAAATAAATCAAATTAAAAATTTCCCCAAATCAAGTCTATTTGCCCATGATGGCAATTGGTGAGTGATATTCTTGTCCTTACCTCAACCCATGATTTTTTTCTTTTTATTGTAGTTTCTACCTCTGTCTTGTGAGAAGTGTGAGTGGGAAAATGGCTAGAGGGGCAGCTGTCATTCAGCTAACTTTAATCTACCACGATCCTTTGAGGTGTAGAAAGTAATTATTAATGCTTACAATTTTTAGATGTAGTTCTTGGGTAAAGATGGTCTCCTAACAACACCTGAATTCTCCTATGCTAGCACCCTTTGCTCATCATCCCAGCCACCTCCTCCACATTCTCATCTTCTTCCAACAGCCCACAAATACAGGGCAGCCAAAATAAATCTGTTCCTTCTTACAAAATTTCCATTCCGCCTACCCTTCTTTTTACTTAAACCACTTATCTGCAAGGTCTCAACTAATCTTCCCTATGGAATTGCTCAGTAGGTCCTGAGAACTGTGTTGAGCTCTGCTAGAGCTGCTAGCTCTGCTAGACCTTGCTTTATTCCATGCCTCAGCACGTCTTGATTTCTGTACTTACTTGCAAAGTGGACCAGTGCAAACTCTTGGTCTACTCTGAACCTTGGTTATACTTTTAAGGCAGAGTGAGAAAGAAATCTATCTTAGGACCTTTGTTCAGACATTAGCTCGAGGTTTCAGGGTTCTCCTTCCATTCATATTACATATGCCAGTGCTTGAAGTGACAGGAGAAAGCAAGGTTATTTCCTCGGAGAATCCAAGAAGGAAGGCTATACTCCCAATTACTGCAATTTTGTCTGTAACTGTTTTGTGATAACTTTATTCCCTTCTCATTATCTCCAGGTGGTGTGATCCCTGCATTCCATTCAAGATGGCTAGAACTAGCCAGGTTCCAAGGAGCATGAAAAACACCTTGAATGACAGGGCTCTTTATAAACGAAATCAGATATGCTTTTGTTTCCCAGATGTATATAGAATAGGAAAGTCAGGTGGGAGAGAACTGTCCCAGGAATTAGTATGTGGCTGAAAGTGAAGCAGCCAGCAGTAAATGTCACCCAGACACGTACAGGAACAAAGTGTGGGAGAGAAATGAGTCATTCTGGAGCAGTAGAAGTAACAGAATCTTAGTTAAGCACTTTAATACCATCTGGGGTGGACTTTCTCCTCAGCACCTCATATTGAGTCCTCCTTTTGTATACAATTGGTAACTATTAAGAAGATTTGAATGAAATATTAATCAATTTTAAACTGTTCTACAGAGAGAACAGTTCTTGGCATGGCTGCCATGCCAAGAAAATTTTAACAATGGAAAACCATTTGACAGATTGGGAGTGGAACGCAGATATGCAAGGTGCTGCTTGAGAAAGGATCAAAAACACTGTTCAACTTTAATCTAGCCTGGTACATATTCTGGCAAAAAATACCCTCAAACTTTCATACCTTAATTGCAGAGGTCTGGAAAAACATGTTTTCATAGCATGAAGGGATATATGCTGGAACTGCTTTTGCTAAAACTATTTGATCAACATCAGAACAACGGAATTATTCAAATGTAGTTTATGTTTACTGTGAAGAGACTCCTTGAGCACTTTCCTCAGGGATGCAAAAATCTGTCTGTGTTGCAGTGAAACACATGATGGAAGGTTCTGTAAACACTCAAGCTTGCTTTACAAAATGCAGTAGAATATTGATATTGCCTTTCCAAATACTCTCCTTCAGTCCCAAGCTGACTTACAGCCTACACTAATTCACAAATTGCAGAAGTTGTCACTGCACTGCCAACTTTTCTATTATAAGCTAGACATGAATATACTTAAATTATGCTAAGGCCACATCTTTGGTTGCAGCAAAACTTGCTGTAAAACAGTAATGACATATAATCAAGAAAGTCCCTTTCTTTGTCACAGAACTGTCCACCCTGGTGGACCCTGCCAGTTTTCAGGGTGTTTGGAATGAAGTCCAGAGATTGTATGTCTTGATCTTCAAGGCTTGCCTATCACAAGGAAATTTGCACAAGGAGAGTTACTTACAATACTAGGGCAAAAGTAGAGAGCAAACTGCCCTAGTGCATGTCCTGCATCAACAGCAGTCAGGATTGCAAGGAGCTGTTGAGACAGGGCTTTTCATTACCATGCTCAAATATACAGTTTTGATTTTAACTAACAAGATCCAAAAGTAAGGCTCAAATCTGTTAAATACAGGAGGGAGGATGTAAAGCTGTGTGAAAAGATGATTTATTGGTGTGGATGGTCAGAAGGGTGTGAGAACTGATCCACAGAAAGAAAACCAGAGAGGGAAGATCAATTTGTTTATGAATATCAGTTTCAGAATTGATGAAGAATTAATACACTTTCCAATGTATTCCAATGTATTTCCAATGTATGTCTCATAGCTGATTGACATTTTAAATAAATAATACCAAGGTTGCAACGTGAACTCAACCCTTTAAAGACCCTAATGAAACTACAAGAGCATACACTGCCTTACTGGAATCCCTCATGCCTAGCAAGGTAATGATTAAGACAATAGAACTCTCAGTACTTTCCCTACATAACTGACCACTAAGTCAATGAATAATCACCTTGCTCCAATTCCTTAGGAATAATAAGCTTAAAATAAGTTTAGGAATAGACTTATAAATGATAATTAAAATAGGACAACGCATTTCTGATAAAACTCTCCTCACTACAGAGAGCACTTGGATTATGAGTTACATGTCTTTTGATCACACTTTGTCTTTTTTACTTTGCACTGTAGGAGCAACACTATATCTTCTGCTGGTCTGAAAAACACCCAGAATATTTTGGGTCCTAACACCATTAAAACAATGCTAATAATGAAACTGGATGAAAGTTCTAGACCAGCACTGTAGTTTGAGATCCTAGAACACGATGCCAGGTATAGATATTGACCAGAATTTTACTCAATTTTCACCCCTATACATCCACAAGAAATCCATTACTATTTGCAGAAATACTTCAGATGTCTTTAAATTTTCACCTGAATTCCTGAAGTCAGAATTTGACCCTGACTGATAGATAATATTAGATCAGGAATAAGAGTGCAATAAATCATAAACCAGAGAGAGGGAAATTTGGTTTCTCACCAATGAATTTAAGAAAGTGTACTCTAAAGTAAGGGTCTTCGTATTATTCACTTCCAATTAGATTATTTTCCTCTTATATCTCCTCCCAATATCATGCTGGCATGTAATTTTCACCCACTTTTACCTACTACATGTAGAGAGGGGAATGAATCTTTCTCAGGGCTATGCAGAACTGAAATTTAGGTCAGGAATCTGACAATATTCTCCTTATATAATGGACTGCTTTTTACAGCTTATTGATCTGTGTGTAGAAGTGGGATAAACAGGTGAGTCACTTCAGATGTTGGTGCCTGGACAGGCTTAATTGTGCAGCACATTCTCACCCTGATTTCCTTAAAATACACAGGTACCATTCACGTTTGCTCAATACAAAGATTTAATTTATTGTCCCCACCTTTCCTCTCTTCCCTGATGCTGTGGAACATTTGAAAGAAGTTTGGTTTAAATAAACAGACACACAAAGTCAGATGAAAAAGAAGAATCTCTTTGTGAGCTCCTCACGGTCGTATTTTCCACCCTCTTCCTTTTGCAAAGTCACAGGACTGGAGGCCAGGCAGATGGGAACTTTCTCTTTTATTCATGTATTTACATCTCACTGGCATTTTTAGAGACCATGTTTGATAGTCTTGAATATTGATCATTGGCCACATTAAGTTGCTTTTTTTATACTCCTTGCTCTTACTCATGTGCGTGCTCTCACTTTAAGATGAAAAGACATCAGTCCAGAGAAAAATCTACTCAAAGAGAACATGAGGTGGAAATAAGGGAGTGATGCTTACTTGGTGGTCATCATATTTATTCACCCTGTTCAATATCATTTACAAAACATGCAGCAGACAAAAAGAAAGAAGCAGAATAGCAAGAAGTAACTGCCAGTCTGATTTCTATTCAATGCTGTAAATACAGGGAGGGGAAAAAATATCCACATTTGCATTTAATTCCTTCAGCTAATTCATCTGACTAAAAGTGCATAAATCTTCTTGCTCTCCCTGGCTTCTTCAGTTTTGCATCAGTGACTCTTCACCTTGATCACACTTCCCAGCAGTGTAATCAAGAATTACCAGTAATTATTCTAGAAAGTGCTTTATGGATCTCCATTGCCTCCTTCATGTTTTCCTGCTACTCATCTTTCATGGGGACCTGTCTTGTGTGTTCTGCAGACAGACTTTGTTTCACCACACACACCTTCTGCAAGAGTGGAAAAATCTCTTTGCTGAAAGATGATAAAAATCTGATTATACAGACATATCCAAGTATTATGGCAACTTTCCCCACAGTAACAGGATACTTATGATTATTGAAAATATGGAGGTTTATAGGAATCTCATGAAAAATACTCAGCCTATTTTGGGGATTGGTTGAATAATGAATATGTCTCACACAAGATTCTCAAGTCCAGCTTATGGGTTCAGCTGAAGGTTACCTGGATGATAAAATAGGTCAGAAGGTTGAAAACAAAGCACTACCTAAAGCATTTTGGTGTCTTTCATTCATGGTCTAGACAATGGAAAATATTCAGAAATACAGTCCTCTCTCCCTCTCTTTAATTTTTAAATGCATGGAATTTTAGAGTTTGTGAATCCAGATTCTGCTTTCCATATATAAGTTAAACCTTTGAAAATTTCTGTGATCAGACAAGCCAATCCAATAAAACAATGTACACATAAAATGCTAAATATGCTGAAGTCAGGGAAATATGTATGTTACAGGGTCTGTGCAGTACAATATCATTGTAAGTTCACTGGAAGAGTAATTTGACTTCATGAATGCAATATATCACTGCCACAAACATGGCTCTAATACCCAATTCTGAGGAGTGCCAAATGCCACCTAGAAAATGCTGGCAGGCTGTTGACAAATATGTTCAGCCCAGAAGATTGAGTCCTGAGGGCAGACGGTGTCTTTACAAAGGCAGTTCAATCACTGCACCGTCTGAGCCGTCATTACACATTGCTTTCTGAAACAGTATTTGTCAGCCTCTAACTACCTTTAATTATCTTTTGTTTCCTGCAATGGGGCTCAGAAAAAAAATTGTTAGCAAGGCTGTGTGTATTTATGCCTGCCAAAATCTCCCTGCAGCTATTTCCAAACTGAATTTTTAAAAAAAATTCTTTAGACTGATGCCTGTAATGTCCATGCAAACCAATAGGAAGAGCTGACTGAGTGACAGAACTATAAAGTTGTTCCCATTGAACTGAGGTCTGACCTTACAGCTCCAACCCTCTTAACTCATCCTATAACTCTACATCCTAGCTGCTGTTGGGCTTGGGACCAAGGATCTGGACACTGGGCCGATCTGCAAGGTCTTGTGTGCAGTGCTCCCAGGATGGTGTGACCACTGTCAGTTGTCTCAGGGAAGGGAGGCGCTCCATTCCTTTCACTAGGACCTATACCTTAAACTGTGCCACTGCCTCCAGCCCTGCAAACATAATTGCAATCTCGTCCTCATTGCAGGGTGTGTTAAGCAGTCTCCAAGGGTCTATGTCCACACCAGCCTCAAGCTCCCCCAAAGACTGACTCTGTGAAGCTTCCTCAGTGTCGGACATTCCACTGTAATCCTGCCACAATCACAGTGCTTACACCCCTTCTGCTGCTGGGCACAAGGGTGTACCTGTGGCATGGCATCCTTAGATGTGCCTGGAGCAGCTGCAGGTGTTTTCATTCCAGCCTGACTCACCTGGAATGAGCTGACCACATCCTGCGATGACCACCCTGCAGCTTTGTGTAAGGCAATGCATTGCATCAAAGAGAATGTGTGAATTTACAGAATAAAAACAATTACTTGGACCGTGCTGGTCTACCCGCATTTCCCACGGCTCCATTAGTCTTGCCTGTGGCAGCTAAAGTCATGTGTTCTTGCCAGGCTGGCAAAGCAAAGGCTGGCAAACCTGGACCCACTTACATGGACTTGGTCTGCCTGATGTGCCCAGACCAATGGAATGTCCTCAATTTTCCCTGAAAACCCTTCTGGAGTTTGGTCATGCCAGGGGGTCCAAGAGAACCTTTTAAGCGCAGGGAAATAAAAAATGATGAAGGGGGAATTCGAACCCCTCACCTCATACAGGTGGTGTGAGTTCCCTGGGGTACAGCAGGAGACAAGGTGACACTGTAGATATATAATTGTTTCCCCGTGAGGACCAGAAAGAGTGGCTGTTGCCCAGGACAAAGACATCAGGCAAGATCACTGGGACACTTACATTGTGAGGTGTACCAGATAAACTGAGATTTTTTTTTAAGACATATGCCAGGCATGAATGCACAAGTCCACTGGAGTGGGAGAGGAGCAGGTAGGAGCTATGCTGTTTGGAATATGTAATGGCTTCTGCAATGTTTTTCAAGCACGGGATACTCTTAAACATGTTTGTTGAATCAACCCAGAGGACATTTCAAGGCTCAAATGTTTGTCCTAACTTGTGAACAGGAATATCCCTGGAGGTTCTCCTCAGGAAAGGTTGACAATCAACAGGGATTCCAAAATTCAGAACGAACCAGTATTACAATAATGTTATTGGAGCTCTTTGAAGTGATACATGGAAATCTTCACAGATGCAAGACTTTGTGTATTAAAACCATGTTCATGATATGAATAGTTATGTACTTTTAGGGCAAAACCTTTTGGCTTATCAGTCTATGCTTAGAAGAAAATTTTTGCTTTTTTTCCTCTGTGGAAAGGTAGAATGAACCAGTGAGGAACAAACACACACACACACAAAATATTTCAAAAGCTAGCTGCCTTCAAAAGATTTTTTTAACTTACTTTGGGGAAAAAATAACTCCATAAAACCTATTTGTTTTGTTGCCATGGGATGATGTTTTTGAGGAATTATAGAACCATTCGAAAAACTCAATCAGTTTGCAGTAAAATGAAGTGCTGAGTCAATGTAGCATAGTTAAAAAGCTCTGACAGCATAAAACTAGAGTCAGCATGAAAAGTACAGACTTGCCTATTATGAATTTATAATGAACAAAAATTAATTCTGTTTTAGATATCTATTTAATGGATATTCTCAATACACAGCTGTTCACTATGCCTTTGAGAAGATGGTATGTTTATCTTTTCATTTTTAGCAGTACACAGGAGCTCTTCAGCTCTGTGCATGTCAGGAAGAATATTCCTTGATATACAGAATATAGGTGAATTAAATTTTTCTTTAAACAAAGAAATAAAAACTTCCTGATTCGTTAAGGGGGTTCATTACTCCCTTAGCCTTCGATCACTTACTGTATTTAATGCTTTCCTTTGTCTTTCCAATTCTTCCTGCAAAAGAATTCTACCCTGCCAAAAAGAAACACCAACTTTACTGTGGTGGCTCCAGAAAAAATGGCCTCAGGAGGTTAGATGACCAGCCTATGCTTCTAGAATTTTTTTTACTTGATATTTTATCTTTGATATTAAACCACGCCCTGATTAGGTTTTCTTATATTGTTTCTCTGTCCATCATTGTTTTGTTTCCCATGTATCAAGTGGGTCCATGTGAACCCCATGATGTTCAGCAAGGCCAGCTGCAAGGTCCTGTGCCTGGGGGGGGTACCCTTGGTATCAACACAGGCTGGGAGAAGAACAGATCCAGAGCAGCCCTGCCAAGCAGGACTTGCGGGTACTGGTGGATGAAAGGCTGGACATGAGCCAGAAACATGTTCTTGAAGCCCAGAAAGGCACCAGTGTCCTGGGCTTCATCCAAAGCAGCATGAGCATCAGGGCAAGAGAGGTGATTCCCCTCCTCTACCTGCTCTCATGAGACCCCACCTGCAGCACTGCACCCATCTCTGGGGTCCTCAACACAATAATGACACAGACCTGTCGGAGTGAGTCCAGAGAAGTGGGTCCAATGATCAGAGGGAACTTTTCCTATGCAAACAGACTGAGAGAGATGGGATTGTTCAGCCTTGAGAACCTACCAAAAGCCCTCCCTGACGCCTTTTTAGTACTTAAAGGGGTCTTATAAGAAAGACATGGGCATTTTGGCATGGCCTGTTGTGATAGGACGAGGGGTAGCTGTTGTAAACTGAAGAATGGTCTACATATAAGGAAGAAACTTTTTACAAACAGGTAACAGGTTGCCCAGAGAGATGACAGATGTCCCAACCCTAAAAACATTCAAGGTCAGGTTGGATGGGGCTCTGACCTGATTAAATTGAAGATGTCCATGGCAATGGAGTTGGACTAGATGACCTCTAAAGGACCCTTCTAAAGGCCCAAACTATTCTATAACTGGATGATTCTATGAATAGCAAAACTGTTTTCCCTAGAATAGAGTTGAAGGAATTTCTTGTGAACTTATGATTCATTTGGGTTCAACTGGAAGACCAGGCTTTTATAAGCCATCTGAGGCAGACTTTGTCTTTCATGTCATTTGTGTGAGCAGTTGCCAGAGTCCATGGCAAGTGAGTTGGAAAGATGATGCTTATTACTCACGCTAATTTCTTTGACCGCCCCAAGCTTGCCATAAACAGCTGGTGTAATAGAAAGATCCATAGCCCATGTCTGATTTCACATCAGCCAAGAGACACAGAGTAATAGGGCTGTTTAGTATTTTCCTAGCATATACTTCTAACCCATAACTGTTGTCAGAATGTGCACTGGTATGCCGTGCCCTCACATTTAGTATGACAATGTGTCCTGATATTTTGTAATGGTTGCTAACAGTGGAAGAGTACATGCAGAAATCTGTGAAGATTGGCAGCAGATACCTGAAGAGAAAAATATTCCTTTACAATCAAATTTGGATTATATGTGCTACAGTATATACTGTTAAACCCTTGCTCTTCAAGCAAACAAAAACCTACACAAGTCATACCAAATTTTCTATCAAGAACAGAATGATATAGGGGATTTCCTACAAAGTGGTACCTCTTCTCTGGTAAATTGAATGAGCCAAAAATACAAAAAGTATCCTGTCAGAAGCACAGAAAATTGCCTAAGAATCAGAAAATTAGCAAAGAAACAGCAGTATCCCCCCTGTATACTTCATTGTATCCACAAGTACTGAATCCTGGCTTTATAAAGTGTTTATGGTCTTTCTTCTGCCTAAAAACACAAAGGTAGTATAGAGTGGTTTTTTGATTGATAAATTGCCCTTTCAAAAGCCCATTTTCATTTAAAAGTATACACTTTTCTCAGGAAACCACATCTTTACTATGTGTTTTCATTTTTGATGGATGATTCTGTAATGAGTTCCCTTTCTCTTCCCAGGGCTTGAGTGGTATGAAGGCATAGGGCTTTGTTTACTGTTACTGTTTACTGAATCCACAAGACTCTGTACAAGAAATTTGAGGAAAAAAGTTCTGTCTGTAATAAATCTATTTATTTTCTATTTCTATTTAAAAATTCTCTATTCATCACTATTGGTGAATATTTTTCTGGTTTAGAGAAAGAAATTGGCATATGTTAGAAACTGGATAATACAAAAGTTCTTCAGTCAGATCTCAGCATCTTTTCTTATATGTTGCAGCTGTAGTTATCCTGAGTCTGGACTATGGGATTTTGTTCTACATTGCCCCTCCAGCTCTTGGATTTCTCTCTCAACAATGGGATGCTAATTTCAGTTTTGTACTTTGGGTCCTTCTGCTAAAGCTGAGTGTGTGTCCTGGGTTATAATGTAAGATGTGTCCAGGGGGGTGTATTCTATCACCATCTTCAGGTTTCTGTTAAAACCAGGTGGGAGAGCCCTCCCTGCCTCCTCCCTCTGTGTTATCTTTTGTTAATGGCCCATCAGTGCCGGGCACATGACTCAGAGATAACTGGCTCCTGGACTATCTCCTGTTAATGGCCCATCAGGCCTTATCTCATGACTCACCATCTCATTGTGAGATACCTCTACCCAGGGGTGGAGTCAAGCATCCCATTTTGGCTATAATTGAGGTTTTGAAGACTCCAGTTTAGCTTTTCTCCACTGGATTCCCAGCGGATAGGAGCTACACACCTACCATTGGACTTTCTGAGGAAGACTGGACCCCTTTTTACTGGATCACTGCCTCAGCTGAACTGCATCCATCATTTCAGAGGACTGCAGCCACCATCCCTTTGGACTGCTACTGCTACCCTGACTAACAGGGTGCCAGGTTGTATCTGACTCTGTCAGTTTAAACCAGTGTGTTTATTTCTTTGTTTTGTTTTGTTTTTCTTTCCTTTCCCTGCCTTTATTCTAATTTTCTTAATAAATTATTATTCTGACTTGGTGTCTCCCACTGGTTTGTCTTTTTCAAACCAAAACAGTGTGCTAATCCCTTCTGTCAACAAAGGCCTGGTACAGAGCAATGCTGTAAATGTATTTGTTATGAATGTGCTCAATGCAAGAAAATAATAATTTTATAAGGTGATTTTACTTCTATTTTAACATTATAACACTCTATATTGTGTGGATTTCACCCAAGTGGAAAATTGACGAATCAATAAGATGAACACAATTTTTGTGCAATAAGTCTGGCCTCATCCAGGGCATGACTCCAGATGCTTGGATGCATTGGAGGCTGCTTGTGGAGATGAAAGGGTAGGTCAGGTTCTCTTAGCTCTTAGCTTCTTCTGATAGACTGTGTAGGATAGGGTGACTTAGTGAAGCACAAGACCCTTCCAAACTCATCATAAAAGATGTGTTAAGTGGATGCTGCTGAGAGAATAATCAGCACGTCTCCCATCCATCCTTTCACCGCCGCCCCTTGGCACACGGCTCATCCTTTGTGCAGGTCTAGCCAGCTGATGGTTTGCCAGCAAAGGGGATTTTGCAGCTGTGTTGTGCTGCTGAAGTCTCCAGCAGTGCCCCTGGCTGACCTTCTGCCTCAAGGTCCTTCTGATAATCTAAGACACCAGATGCCAGCCTGGAGACTGAAAAAAAATTATAACAGAGAAATTAATTTTGCCGAGAAAAAAGGAAAGAGGGATTTTCTGTCCAGTTTCCGTGAGTGAGTGCTACATGCAGAACATACACTGGCTGTAAGATCTTGGTTTGTCAGATCCATGGGATCTTTCATTTATTTTGTTCTAATAAACCATCAGTGTGAAAATAGACTGATGAGTCAGACCATGCTGACAAGAACGTCTTCTGAAGTGGCTAAGGAACCAGCAGAGACCTTGATGATTTCAGAAAATTTTTGATCAGGCTTTAAGCTACCGTGAATAAAAGCTTTAAAATATGCCTCCAAACTAATGGTTGATGCAATGGGGATATGAAGAAGATTTAACATCCCAACAAGTGTGGGGTGAAGGACACAAGGCTTACACTACATGTTTCCAGCCTGCTGGGATACTTTCGTGAACATAAAGAATGTTGATGAGGGAATTAACCAGGTGAGATGGAGAGTGCTGTCTCCACAGAATAAGGGAAGTCTCAGAGATGACACTGCCACACTTAAAATTTTTCTCAACAAATGAAATAAATTGGAAAATCCTAGGTTTATTTTTTTAAATGAATCTGCAAGGACACACACACACAAAAGGTAGCTATAAACCTAGCCTGATATATTTGCAGTCCCCACTGATCCTCAATTTGAGATATCACAATACAACCTTTTCCTCTGGGGCAGGATTTTCAGAAGTGCTCAGTGTTCTGTAAACCTTCTGTTGTGTGAAGTGAATGACAAATATGAAATGTAGATTTGCTTTGAGGGAAGATGGGAAAAGGTCAGTAAGTGGGGATATAACCCCATGACAATATGCAAATACTGGACAGTGTGTTTTACGTCACGTGGAAAATGGCTCTTCATCCACACTGGATCTTTGTCTCTGCAGATACCTGTGGAAGCTGAGTTGGGCCCAGTAATGAACCTATTTGTAAATCCCCAAGTGCATTTTTACCACAGCTGGATAAATACATGTGCAAGTACCTAGTGTGAAATAGTCTGAGATTAAAATGAAACTAACTCATACAGTTATGACTGTACAAAATTGCCATAGTTTTATGTCTCCTTATTTTTGCAATTTCCCATGTGAAATGTTAAGGTTTCCTCAAGATATAGTTTCTTCTTTTGAAGATATTGCATAAACTCTTAGATGTAAACGTTTAAAAGGCTCTTCCCTCCATTCACAATGTATCTTTTGTCTAAATGGTTCTATCTCAGATCTTATAAAAGGGACCTTACTGGTGATCCTTTAGTGTGAAAAATGAAGGTAGTTCATATTTTTTACAGTGCAGGCACTTTTCTCTTAATAATGCTGTGCAGTAATAAGGATCTTTGCAGTGCTGCAGTGGTGAGATGTATGCTCAGGATAACAGAGGATGCCTACCTCGAACCTTAGGAGATTTTGTGCTTTAAAATAAGGCTACATCCAGGAGCATGCTGGGACTATGAATATTTATTTATAATGTGGCTTTAGCTCACCAGTGCATTTCCCTTAAGAGAGGAATACTTTCTTGAGGGACATCTATTGTTTGAACAACACTATGGTATACACTTCTCTACTTTGTCCCTGTAGTCACTACACAGTGCAAGATTATACTGAAAAATCACAGAGTATTTCTTATCTTGCATACCAAAATTTTAAGGGAAGTAGGTGAAAAAGTGCACCAGACCAATAAAGGAAAATTGACTGCAGAAATATAGTACAAACAACTTTTTAAAACCAGGTTATCTCTTCTAGTTTTTTAAAGTTACTTTTCATGTTTGTATGTCAGCACCAACTTCTTAAGAGAAAAAATTCTTGGGCCTCCTGTTATATTGCACTGATGCCAGTAATAGGGATTTAAACTGTCTTGTGTTGAACTTGGCCTTGAGCTACATTTCTCCGAGGAGGTACAAGGGGTCGTACCCAGAGCCATACATGTGACTGTCTCTGAGGGGAGTGTTGGGGAAAGATGACAAAGAGAACACTTCTAAGACCATGTTCCCCTCACTTCTGGTCACTGTTACACTGGACAAGATTAAATAGGATCAATCAGCCAACCTCAAAGTAAAACTAAGCTGTAGAGGTGGTACAGGAGCCAACTGTCTGCCAGTGCACAAAAGTGCTACTTCTATCTATAAAGTGTCAAACTGATGAGTCACCTTGTCATCATTACATAGAAAATTACTAAGTTTCTTAAATATGTCAGCTAATCTATTGAAGCTTGATTTAATGGCAATCGGTATAATCTATTATACATCACATTAATCCATTAACGAAAGAAACAGCTGCAACTCAACTGGCTCTGCTTTTATCTGCATTCAAATGGTGAGTTTGTAAAGAGTGCCCAATAAAATGTGACTATTTATCAAGCCATAATTGTTCTGCTCAGCATTTAAGGCATTGTTCATTAATAGTCTTCCATTGTGTACTTTAATTGGGCTCTGAGCAGATGAGTGGCATGCCTATGCAGAGTGATTAATTAATAGTTTTTCAGATATTATTTTAACCACATAGCTTAAATGATTGAAAACTTTCCTTTCATAATGGGTATAGGCACCTGCATAATGTGTGCTGAAGCTGTTACTCCAGTGGCAGAGCTTCTAGTTACATTCAAGCAAGTATTAGCCATTTCAGTCAGGCAAAGAGCATAATCAAAATGACTGGGCTGTCTCATATGATTAATCTGAGGAGATACAATCTGTGACTGAAATGGATAACTACGGAACTACTCCTTCACACACATCTCTGACATATTCTACATTTAATGACTAAGAGGATGGGCTGAAAACTTTAAATTCACCTCACCAAACATAGAAACATTTCCCCAAACTGAGTTTCCTTTAGAAGCAACAGGAAGAATAGGCACTTTTAAAGTGTGACTCACCATATTACAGGTGCCTAGAATAGCTCACATAAGTTGTGTGCTAATAGTACTGGTTTTGCTCTTTTGATTACAATTGTATCATCTGACTAGCTTAGGTGTAAACATCTCTGCTGTAATTGTTTAAAATTAATGGTGAGCGTATGGACAGACTGAAGGATGGGGGTGGAGAAGTAGTGGATTTGCTAGTAGTGTCCTTCTTGGGCACCTGGACAGTGTCACAACTGCAGTGCCACAACAGCACTGACTATAGATACACATGGCACGTGGTCTTTCCTTCCACACTGGCATTGAGATGGCCTGGCCCACGGCTCTGCAAGCTGTTGCCTTGGTCACAACACTCGTTTCATCTTGCAGCCAGACAAACTCCTCTTTTTAGCATTTCCCCTGACACCTGTTCTCTTCTCCTGACATTGCTCTGCAGCTCGTGGGGGCAGTTCAGAAAGTGGCATTTGTCACTGCCCCTGCTTTCCACCAAGGCTCCCACTTCTGAAAATGCCAGGCTGAAAACCTTGCTCAGGAAGACATGAGAGGGAGTGGTTCCCTTTCTCCTACTGGTAAGCAAATACAGTTTGCACAGCAAAAATTCTGTCCAAGAGCAGCAGTCCCTCCTTATCTCAAATATGACCATCAGTTCCCTAGCCCTACTTGTTCTTTAGCAATCTTTTGTAGATTTTCAGTTGCATTTTCACTAACACAACCAAAATGCATTCACAAGTCTCCATCTCTCCTTTTTCAATCTCCTTTCTCCACTTTCTCCTCCTAGCCATTGCTGAGCTGCTTTTCAAACTTTTCATGTAAGGTGATCATAGAGCTCCAGCAAGACTACTAAGACAACAAGAACATATACAAATACATGCAGTTTGCCTCTTACTGAGGAATGTTTGTGGGGATGCTGTGGTTTCAAGCCCAGCTGGAGATCAAACATCACACAGCTGCTCGTCCAATATTTCCTTTCTTCCTCCCTGCCAACCCTGGTGGATTTGGGAGGAGAATCAAAGTTCAACCTGTATGTTGGGATAAGGACAGTTTAATAATTTAAAATAAAGGAAACTATAAAAATAATGGTAAATAATAATAACGATGGTAATAAAAGGAAGAAACCAAGTGCTGGACAATACAGTTGCACACCACCAGCTGACCAATGTCAGACACCCTTTCCTGAACACAGACTGGCCTCTTCCAGGTAACTCCCCCTAGTTCATATGCTAGGCATTCTGTTCTATGGTGTGGAATATGCCTTTGGTCAGGGTCCCCTGTCCCAGCTATGCTTCCCTCTCACTGGCAGAGCATGAGACAAGGAAAAAAAGTCCTTGGCTTTGGATAAACAAGACTTAGCAAAAAACCCAAATCAGTGTGTTATCAGCACCATTCTCATTCCAACTCCAAAACACAGCACTGTGACAGCTACTGAGAAGAAATTAATTCTACCCTAGCTAAAAACCAGGACAGAGGAGGTAATAATATTCCTTATTAGGACAGTTAATGCAGTTACAAAAATTACAGAAGACTTTGGGCATACAGCTCTCTCTCTGAGCTGCTGTTCGGGTTACATTGTGTTGATTTAATATTGGGAAAAAACTACAGGGTTTTACCATTAGTCCTTATTCCACACCCAATACTTTAACAAACAATCAATGATGGCCTCTCCCACCTCCCAAGGAGTGTATAGTCAAAGATTATTTATGTTCCACAAAAAAAATGTCCTTTTGTTCCTTGTCCTGTTTCCTGTCTCTTTAATCTGCTATGATCTGTTAGCACAAGAGAGAATTAATGGTTCAATTTAGGCTTTAAGCCTTCTTTTCATAAATTCTTAATTGAATGTGAATTTTAGGAATGCAAGAAATGCAGAATGAGGATTTCAATCTGTAGTTTGAGGTAGAAAGGTCTCAGGCTTGTCTGCAACTTGGGCAAATTAATACATTTAAGAAGTGAAGTCTTTGTGGAGTTATGTAAATTTACACCAGATACATAAGTCTGTTTGGTTTGTTGTTTTGTTTGGGTTTGGGTTTTTTGCTTTTGTTTTGGTTTTATTGGTTTTTTGTCTGCTTTTCTATCCATAGTGTAATGTGTGTATTTTACAAGTCTCAAGAAGGACTTACCTGTGAAATTCTGTGGGCAATGACACTCATTTATACAAGTGATCCAGTGGGATCACTAAGGCTAAGAATTTGCCAGCCAAGGATGTAGTTTTATTCTGATGCTGCAAGAATCCATTCAGTGGGCCTTTGATGCTATTTTGGGCCCAGTTTGATGTTGTATTCTAACAGTGCTGTGGCTTTTGCTTTTTCATGGTGGGGAAAGCAGAAACAAAGCCAAAATTATGAAAAGGAACGTAATTAGAGCATATAGACGAAAATGACTAAGGGATTTTTCTGATCAATGAAAGAGAGGGGAAATCAGATGGATTCTCTGTCACTTTTACATCTTCTTCTTATCTTGTTCTTCTTATCAGTGTCCCACTTCCTTCACTTGTTGTTTCTCTTTTGTCTCCCAATGCTTTTCACTTATATTCTCTCTTCTTAGGTAACATCAAGTATGGACAGGTAATGCAGACTCTCGCGCTATCTGCCACCAGAGTTCATTCTTCTGGTGTGCTCTGCCCTTGTCCCACACTGGGATGATTTGTCTGTTTCAAAGTCCTGTCTGTTCCACATGTCCTTTGAGGGTCCACCCATGGATGTCCTAGTTTCATGATCATTAACTGCTTTAATAAAAATCCACATTTATAAAGAGTAAACAAAGATTAAAGGGTCTTATCTTCACTAATTCAGATGTTGATGACCTGTAGCTTTGGAGTGATTCCAGCTTATGGGTTTGGTGTCTGCCCTAGCCAAGGTTCAGCTTCACACAGGAATGAGGTCCAGGGACATACAAACTTTTTCATTCAGTACTACTCAGCACCGATTTGTAAACAATTGTGCAGGCTAGAAATGAGTCATGATGTTCTCCAAAGCCTTCTCAGTGCTTTCAAATGGACTGTAAGAACCAGTTTGTAAGGTGCCCCACAGTGTGCTCTCACCCCTCAGAATTGTCATTCCCTCTGTGGAATGCCTTCCCTTTGACAGCTCTTCGATGTTTCATCATGTTTGTGCCTGTCTATTGTCAGAGACTCTGAACAGTCATATTGTAGGTGTGTGCTGCAATAGGAGATGGTCAGCTGTGCTCCCAGTCCCTCCTATTGATCCTGGACAACCACAGAGAAACCCAGAGCTTTTTCTGGCTCTTCATACTTTGCTGTAATTTGTTTTAGTTTTTTCAATAGTCTGCAAATGGCAAAAACACAAAGAAAATCCAGTTAATCTTAATATCAGGACACTTGTTCACCAGTGCCTTTCTTTGCTTTCCCAAGTCTTTTACTTTGCTTTCAGCAAACTTCCTACAGCAGCATTCACTGCACAATTACAAATGAATTCCCTGATATGTGTGTTGAATAAACTAGGTGTTTTTTGAAACATGGGATATTATGAAACAATTAAGATGGCAGCATAGATACAGAAAGTGTAAAAGCAGCATGAAAACTATGTTAGGCATTTGCTGATTTCCAAATTTTTGATTCGGCAACTTATGCTGAGGATTTCTTTTACTGTGAGGGTATGAGATGAGCATAATTTCCTCTGCTGTTTTAATAGGAGGCAGTAGGAAGCCTAGCAGCACTTCAGAGCATATCAGTGTAGGAACTTCCAAATAAACTGCTGCCACCTAATGCAAAGGACTAACCCAAGGAGAAGCTGTCACCCTGCACCACACTGGGCTGATGAGCCACCTGCTCCCTGAGAGCATGCCTGGTGCACTGCTCTGCTGCATCACCTGAGGTGAGCTTCCTTTGGTGGCTTTGGGGACCCTCAGTGAGACTGGAATGCTTATGTCTCATCTTTGGCATGAGCTGGAATCACAATTCAAATATGG
>VZTN01029225.1:314-47569 GCA_013400515.1 Erpornis zantholeuca | reverse complement strand
TTAAATTCATTGTAACCAAAGATGTTTATTGGAAAAGTGTTGAATTTTAGATGGTGTTCACAGTGGATAAACAAACTCAGTATTCAAAACAAAGCCAGAGAAGGCAAAAAAACCCTCCTGGGTTTTAGTCTAAGCAAGGCTCAGTGGAATATGCCTCTATGATGGTGCAGGGATCTCCAGACTACAACATGAAGTAGCAGAGCAGTCAGTTTGCTCTGAGACCTGAGCTGGTATCTGTGTGACTGCTGTGATGCCTGATTTGAGGTTTTGCATTTGGACTGGTGCAGATGTGAACTGATGTGCAGTAGCTGAATTGCTGGATGTTGATACCTTCATTAGTTCTGCTGGTTTCAGATAATTACTTGTGGGAGTCAAAGGATCATATTGGAAGATGATTCGGGCTCAGTTGCACTACAATCTTTTATTGTTATCTATTACTGATTAATAGATAAAGGACATTACAGAATGTATGAATAAATATGAATAAAACATGTTAAGCTAAATCCATGTGTGTCAGGCTGCAAAATTCTTTGTAGAAAGAGTAGGCTTTTTAAGGAGGTTATTTTTGTTTGTTTTGATATATGTCACAAAAATAAAAATGTGAAAGACAATGCTTGTAGTATTGATTTTGGTGTTTGTTTGAGGGCATGATGAAAAGTCTGTCAGGGCCTTGAGGTCATTAATATGCCTTATTGGGCCCCAACCAACCTCACCTGGGGCTTTCATCCCCACCCTTGTTCCTGAACCCAGGTGCTGTTTTTTTTCAGCCCTCAGCATCCATTCTCTGCCCACTGTGTCAAAGGGGCACTGGTCTCCAGCTCAGCCACAGCCATCCCTCTGCCTGGCCATGGAACCTGCTGATCTGGACTCTGACCCATGGGCTGACCTCCTGGCTTGACCTAGGACTTGTCACTGTGGACTTGACTGGGAGATTACTGTCTGTCTTACTCCTTTGAAGGTTTTCATCAGACCTGATCTCAATCTTTTGATTGACTCCCTTGCTTGACTCAGTATCTGCCTCATCACTACACTCAGACTTATATCCAAACTCTTGGTCCAAGCTGGCTGCTCTCTCAGGATGTGCCATGCACTTCTGCCTCTTGGATACTGCAGAAGGCTCCTACCATGCTAAATGGGTTTTCAACCCCAGTTCTCTTGTTCTTTGGGAGCAGCCATCCCTCATTTCTCCCTGACAGCTGGCTGGTCAATCTGTGATATTTAAAAAGTGGTAAATAAAAATATAATTTTGTTTTACAAGATTGGATGTCGTTTTCCTTCTGACAGAAGTATTTGAAATTAGGGGTTTGAAAACGCATTTTCAATCACAATTACAGTGTCAGCCCTGTGAAGTTACAATCACCGTAAGAGCAATTGTTGAATATATTCTATTATAGAGGAGAACTTCTGAGCCAATTAATAGAAGAAAACTGTTAAGTTGAAGAATCAGAGCTTGTATGAAGATCAAACCAATTAATTGTTTAGAGTTTCTCTATTTATTTAAAGCTTGCATAAAAGTTTGAACACCATATGAACCCAATTGATCCTGTGAAACATTTGGATAACAAAGCTGCATGGTCATTACCAAAGCAGGTCAGGCTACAGCCAGCAATCTCATCCATTCTCTCAATCCATCCATTCCCCAAATGTACCTTTTTGAGGAATTTTACCTTTTTTTTTTTTTCTTCAAGCTAAAGCTGAGTCTCTGCACTGCCAGGTTGTCATCAGCATTGCCGAGTCAGCCATGGAGCTCACCACACAGCAGTCTCTTCTGACGTTTTGCCTCAGAGATCTAATTGGTTTTGCTTATTTTATGCTGTGGGAATTAGGGAAAAAAACGGCAGCCCACTGCTCAGTGTTTGTTTCCTCTTCCCAAGAGGCACCTAGATTAAATTTTTTAGAAGCTCAAGGTACAGTTTTAATAATATCTTACAGCTGAAGAAGCTCCTCAGTTAGCTGGAGAGCAGTGGCTCTTTATCAGTCCCACTCCCTCTTGCTGCTCTAGCTTTTGGCGAGATCACTATCTTCTTGCAGTGATGAAAGAGAATATTAAGTACATACATCAAAATGAAAGACATGATAAGTCGTTTTTTATCTTAGAGTTTATTAAGACTCTTCATCCCTGATTTATTAAGAGTGATGCTTTTAATTGATAGTAGTGAAAATTAAATCTCTGTCATAATAGATCATATTAATATCTCCTTGTATCCAAGACTAAAACTTAAAAACCTATTATTTACTTCTTATAAGGAATACTGTGCTGCATGTTTTCATATGGGAAGCCAGTCTTTTAGGTTGTACTTGCAGATTTAGAGTGGCAGTACAGAAATGGGGGGAGATAATTCAGATATACTGGTACAATGAGAAGCCAACTAGAAATTTGCGAATTAGGCAGGCAGGTGAGAGAATGTTATGAAAGACAAAGATTGAGACATAATTATCAGGCAGATATGCAGAGAAGTAAGTAGAATTCAGTAGTCTGGATCTTCACAATATTACAGGAACAGTTTCATCTCTTTCTGGTAACACCTTCCCTGTTTTTCCCTCATATATTAAGTCTAGAATCTGTCAGGAAGAATAATGTAGGGAGATTAGGACTTGCAGGGAAAAAGTGCCTCGAAAACATCCAAGGTCCAAGGTACTCAGGAATCCATAGATTTGTTTTGGCATCCAAACTGCCATCAAATAAGTTCAGAATGATGGACCTGTGTTTCATACTTGCAAACTTCTCACTTTTATGGAAATGCATAAAATAACCTGATTAATAACCACAGCACTGCTCCACTGTGTCCAAAACCCACAAGCACTTAACTTTGTCAGTGTCAGCATTTGATAACAGCTGGCTAATTTAATCTTTGGGATAAGGCTAAGGTTATTCACATGGGTCTACTGAAACTTTGAGCAAAATGCTGAAACTATTACCTGTTCCCTGGAAGCTCTGAGAACATTCATACCTCCCACTCAAAGAAAGTTACCTGATATCATGTAGAGTGGCCTTAAACACTAATTTGGTTATTCCCATTTTTATCACTTCCATACTACCCTGCCACTGATATCACTGGCTGCTCCCTTGGAGGCTGGCTCTTGCTTTTGTAGTCACACAGAGAAGGATTTCTTTGAGGGCATTACCATGGGGATTTTCTGGGTACAAGAAAATGCAGGAATGCAGCAAGAGCCCAGCTCCAAAAAAGTGATTACACTTCCATGTGCCTCAAGGAGAAGCAATATGCATTACCCTGGATTGTCAGAGAATCTTTTGTCAGCAGGACGAGGGCACAGCCAGACGTTCTATGAGCTTTTATTTATTTATTTATTTCATGCATCAGCCTCATGTACACAAGAGAAGGTACACGGCTCACGTCTGCTGACATCCCAAAGTTTCTTAGTCACAGAACATTCTTAAAAGCTTTTTAGCCAATAGCAAGTTTCTAAAGTTTACAGACAGATGTTCTAACCAGTCACTAGAAAGTGCACATACACTTGTTACAGACAATGCTTGCTTGTATACCTTCTATGAACAAACAATATACCCTTATTAAGCTTAAAACATCAGTATCTTTGCTAAGCACATTTTCTGCAGCTTCAAGACTTCTCTGAGCCAAGCCTAGAGACACTAACCCTTGTCTTACTCTCCTTGCTCCTCGATAAATGTATCTACTTCTATGTTCCTGCTTTTGCAGTTACAGCTAAAACTAAAATCTTTGCTTTATTTCCAAAACCTGCTCTTTCCCACAGACTCTGAAAGCTTTCTTGCTTTTGTGTTTCCCAAACTGGATAACTTTTCTTTTCTCCAATAGATACTTAAGACATTTATTCTGAAGTGAAATTTGGAAACTTATTCCACATTTATTCTGAAGCAGATTTCTGTTCTATAACTCAGTTCTTTCTGAGTGATAATTTTATCTAAGAGGAATGAATATATGGTTGCCAATGAAAGCAACCTGATCACAAGCATAGAACAAGCAGGATTAGAAGAGAGATCCTCAGCCACCAAGTCTGCTGCCTTGCTGTCACAGAAAAACCTGTCATTTAAAGATAGCAGTGCAGTTTAGCAAAGGAGGCACAGTCCTGCTGATGGTTTTATCTACACCACTGTCTTAGAAAGACAGATTGGTTTCCAATCATTTCTGTCATCAAAAAATGGACTTAAAATATTTTCAATTGGGCTACTCTTGCAGTATCTTTTTCCAGAAGCAAAGGTTGCATCTTAAACCTTTTAGTTTTCCAATAGGCGCAAAGGCAGCAAGCCAAGCTCCTGAGGGCTTTCTTCCCAGTGACTTACTCCTTTCTGGCATGCTAAGAGCTAGTGTTGTGCTGGTCTTAGGCCCTCGTTCCTAAGTATTAACCTCCAAGTTTGCTTACCCTGAAAAGGAGACTCAGCTTGGCAGGTGACAGCAGGCACTCTCTGTATGAGCTTTTCACGCTGTAGTTGCAAACTTGGTTAGAAAACTGAGTATTGTAAGCATAGGTTCTCTGGTCCTGCTGCTGCTACTGGCAGCCATTGAAGGCAAACTGCCTTGTCTTGTGCAATTTGTATTTAGTTTAATCTTTTTGACACAATAACCCGATTATTGTGTTTAATCAACACAAGCTTCTGATCACTACTTTTGGCATTAAAAAAAAAAAAAACGGAAATAAATAATACACTTTTAAATTGAAAGCTTTTCTTTCCCCAGGCTCAACTTCAGACACTCACTCTTCTCTCATCTTCACATCAAATTCTCTTATTTTCGCTGTGGTTACACTCAGACTTCCCCAATGCCTTCTGTGAAGAGGTAGAGGGAGCGCAGGTTGTTTGGATTGTGTGCATGATGGTTTTGGCTTGTTGTGCCATGCCTGCTGGTTTCTTTCTGCTAATTCTGCTTCTTACTAGCTTTCCTCTACTCTGCTGTGGGTCACCAATGGCTGCAGTCCCTTGGGGATGTCCTTGCCCTAGCATCTCTCACACCTTGGTCAGAGCTGGCTAGACCCATTATGTGCATCCCGGGCAGTTCCTATCCTCCCTTTCCACACAGGGCACCTGCTGCCCAAACCTGATACACCCAGAGGAGGTTATTCCAGAGCAGCATACCTCTAGGGGCACACTTTCTCTTCTCCTTTAATCCTAGTTTTGTTGGTGTCTAATTAATTTCTCTTAAAACGCAACCCTTTAGCTTCAGTGGTTATTCCCCCGTTCCAAGTGTTCAGCTGGGATTTGAACCAAAGGAAAAAGGAGGAAATTTACAGCAAGCCCCAATATTGTGTTTTGGCCAGGTATTGGTGGTACAAGCAGCATTTTAAGTGTTCACACACAGTGGTGTTTTAGTCATTAGCCATTTTCGATGTCTGACATTTAAAGTAGGTATTTATGGTAACTTTATGGTGACTGCTTATTAAGATTGGCCCTTAAAGAAACTGATAGGGAGGACCCAGTGGAGAATACTGCAATGAGTATATGATTTTAAGAATAAGTACTTATGGCAGAGGGATCTTCAATAGGAATTTTTTTTTTGCAGAATCCTTGTGGCTTGATATAAATTGATTGAAGCATTTGTCACAGCCAGATTTGGAAAAGAAAATTCCCCAAAAGAAGTTTACATAAAACATATATTTATGAAAATCATATGCTGACAGAAACAGCCCATGGATTGCCATGCCATTTCCCCTTTCATTCTTTCAGCTTTTAAAAGATATGTATTTACATATTCTGCCTTTTCCCAGTGATTTCTCATACAGGTTGACAATAAGACTCACACGTCCCTGTCTGCCTTTTCTTTGCTTTTGCATTTCATTTTGCCATTGTGTTTGAAGTGGAATAATATACTCTGGCATAGATTGTGTTTTCTGTTACTTTTGATTACTCACCAAATCATTCTGCAGTGTTCTTTGGGTTTTTTTCCTAATTATTTGGTTTGATCTCTGCTTGGGGAATAGGCCATTCTTTGCTGTGCTGTCCTGAAAATAATTGCATTTGCAGTGATTGTTTTCTAATAACAGTTCTGTAGAATAAGTGCTTCAAGGCCAAATCCAGCTGTATTTATGAGAACAAAAGAATTTTGCCCAAATAATAATTGAGTGAGGACTTTGTGTGTTGGTTCATTATTTGTAAAATATTTATACACCCTATGACAGCTACTATATATCTTCACTTCTCCAGGACAATAAGGAGCAACTATCATGTCAAACCAGCTGTTATAACATTGTCATCCAATCTGGGCAGCATAGTGCCTTGGTATGGACATGAGGCTTTCCAGATATTCATGAGAGCTGATGGCTCAGGCAGGGGGGACATAGCTGGAGTAGATGTCATTCTGTAAGATACAGGGGTTTTTTTTTTTTAATTGTAGTGACAGTCCAAGTCAATTGTGACACTTTTGACAACACCGAAAATCTATTTGTTTTCCCTAAAGTATTCTCATTTATTTTATGCTGGGAATATTCAAGCTCATAGAAAGCTAATGAGAAAGAATGAGAGTGTTTTAACTGGGTTCTCAGCATGTATTTGGGTTTTGAATAATACCTAGTGATTATGTGGCATTCAAAATGTTGCAGAGGTTGGTGGCTAGGTATCCTGCAGTGCCACTCTTCCTGACATTCATTTTGAGCAGAGTTCATAACAGTTCAGACAAAGGCTTTGCACTGATATTAGTGGTGAGTCTGAGCAAATAAATCCTCCACAGAACAAAAACACTGTAATTCTCCAGCTCCTCTTTATTCTTGTGCTACAATTAACATTCAGAGTATTATTTTCCATGGTGTAGTTTTCATTTTTAATGTACACTTTGTGGAATATTGAATATTTCAATACATGCTTTTTCCAAGTTTTCTCTTGTGAGCTGCATAAATCTAACACATAAGATCTGTCCTTAATAAACTATGCCATTCCAGTGCACCAGTGTCATTCTTTTAATATATCTTGTGGGTTTAATTCTTCCTTTTTATATTCTATAACCTATAAGAGAACAGTTCAAGAATTTTTTAAAGTTGCTTTAAGAAAGAGGTTTTGCTTCTTAGAGAAGTCAAGAATTAAGTATGATACTGTGTGTTATATCTGGAGAATTATCCTTCTGAAGAATTATTGTGACAAGATGTAAAATAAATGAAATCAATTAGTAAAGATCAAATATACTGGTTTTGAATACAGAAAATAAACCAAATGGAAATAGAGCTTCCAGAACTCAGTTCTTCAGGTGGCATCAATTACACTGGTTTATTATGATTATTTGTCAATTACAGTTATTTATTTAGGGTCAACTACAGTTATTTAATTCTGTACCACGAGGAGATAGAATATAATCTCTCTCTTTGGCAACTGCCCTGGTTTCGACTGGGATAGAGCTCATTTTCTTAGTAGTTGGTCCAGTGCTGTGGTTTGGATTCAGTATGACAATAATGCTGATAACATCTGATGTGTGTAATACTGATGTTGCTCTGCAGAGCTTACCCTAAGTTAAGCACTATTCAATTTCCCTTGGTCCATCAGTGAGGAGCTGCACAAGAAACCAGGAAGGAGCAAAGATGAGACAGCTGATTCAAATGATCCAGAGGGATATTCCATACCACAGAACATCTTGTCCACAATACAAACTGAAGGGAGTTGGCTGGGAGATGTTGATCAGTTTTTGAGGACCAGCTGGGCATCAGTCAGCAGGTAGTGAGCAATTGTACCAGGCACCACTTGTTTTTCTTGGGTTTTAAACCCTTCTCTCTNGCAACTGCCCTGGTTTCGACTGGGATAGAGCTCATTTTCTTAGTAGTTGGTCCAGTGCTGTGGTTTGGATTCAGTATGACAATAATGCTGATAACATCTGATGTGTGTAATACTGATGTTGCTCTGCAGAGCTTACCCTAAGTTAAGCACTATTCAATTTCCCTTGGTCCATCAGTGAGGAGCTGCACAAGAAACCAGGAAGGAGCAAAGATGAGACAGCTGATTCAAATGATCCAGAGGGATATTCCATACCACAGAACATCTTGTCCACAATACAAACTGAAGGGAGTTGGCTGGGAGATGCTGATCAGTTTTTGAGGACCAGCTGGGCATCAGTCAGCAGGTATTGAGCAATTGTACCAGGCACCACTTGTTTTTCTTGGGTTTTAAACCCTTCTCTCTCTTTTTTTTTTTTTTATTGTTATTGGGGTTTTTTTATTAGATTTGTTAGCATTATGAGTATATTTTACTTTGTTTCGATGATCAAACTGTTCTTATCTGAACCCATGAGTTTCATGTTTTTCCTGATTCTCTTCCCCATGGCAGGGGGCAGGAGTTGAGTGAGAGAGTGGCTGTGTGGTACTTTGGTGGCTGGGGCTGAACCAGCACGGCAGTCACACTCAAATCAATGTGCATTTATGTACAAGAAATGAGTTACAACCCCACATTTGCACTTCAGTTTGAGTGTAAGTGTAACAGCAGTTGAGTGATTCTTAGACACTACAGTGACAAACTCATTGCCAATTCAATATACTGATCATCATTTTGACATCAACCAATTGATCTGCTTGCACATACAACATCCAGAGAAGTTCTATTGATTAATGTGTCATCAGTACTATTAAGGTGCAGTGGCTTGTTCAGGTTATCAGAAACCCAGAAAGAATTATAAATTTGGATATAATTAAGGTTGAATGTTATCCATAGTCTGTGTCTTTTCCTCTCCCCTCTTAACAAATCTGGCTGCTCCTTTTATTTTGTTATACTGATTTTACATGTGCTTCTCTCCTTGCTCACTTCATAAACCTATTTTTCCATCAGCCAGCAGAGATATAGTCTGTAATGAGAAAGTTGCTACTTTTGATCATTTTATGAGTTAACTCTGATTAATGTTCATGGGTGTTCTATGAAAAGCAATAGGACAGATTTTATCCCTAATTTTAGGATAAACAATTAAATGCTTAGGTATGCCTTCCTCAAGTAAACCTTCCAGTGACATAAGTTACAAAAAAATACATCAGCCAAACAAAGAAAGAAGACTATGAGGATTGGATTTATTGCTACATATTTATCCTGGTATCACTTATTACTGCAGTGGCCAGAGCCTTGCTGGTAACTACCTATTGATATTCAAGAACACTCTGGGTTTGGGCCCCAAACAGTGTAAAATGTGATTCTACATTCTCTTAATTGCAGCCAAAGTCTTCTTTGGATCTTCTGGCACTTTTGCTTTAGCTATCAGTCCTACATGGACCTAAAATCATAAACTCAGCCTTTTTTAGCCCCCAACTCCAGTTGTAACCCCTGAAGACTCCACAGGATTAAAAGCAATCCTTTTTTACTGCTTCATCCTCTGTTTTATAGGTTATCCTATCAAGAGGGGTTTAAACCATGTATTACAGAGAATTTATAATGATTTCATATGGGTTTGTTCTTCAATTTAGATACAGTGAGAGATGTAAAGGTCAATCCAAATAACGAACTTCTGCATGCCTTTTCTTTTGTTACCTTGCTATTTTGGAGCATTCCCTGGGTTGCTGTGGCAGTAATTTGTAATTTCAGACTTCACCCAAAAAGAAGTCCCCAATGAGGGACATTTTCTTTATCTGAAGATCTTATATATTTTCTTATATGTGTCACCAAACTTTAAAAAAATCCTCACTACATTAATATTTTTGTAGCAGAGTATATGAGGGTATAAACTCCTTCGTTGCCCGAAAAAGGCTCTGGTTTTAATGGCATAGTATTGAAGTGTAGCAATGCTCTGTTGTCAGAAATGGCTAAATGTAAATATATCTCTCCAAATCTCTTGCATCCTGCAAAAAAATATGAAAGAGTTCAGCTCTACATTTGAAATGGTCTCTGGAAAGAAAATAGAACTTAGAATTTGAAGAAATGTTGAGAAAAACACTAATCCATGTGATGATGAAACATCTTGAAGAATCAGACATGGTCTTTCATGTACCTTATCTTTTCTGTTGTTGAATATTGTAATATATTCAGCAAATATTCCTGATAGATTTTGACCATCTCTACCTGGTAAATGACTCTTCACTGAATAATTTATTCAAATATTAATGACAAATCAGACCAAATAAATTGTGGGTTCAATATTTTTTCAGTGTAGTCGCTGCCCCTAAAACCTATTACAGGTTTTAATTTACAATACATACAGTTATATATAACAATTCAACAAGCACCATGAATTATGGAAATACAATTTTATCAAAGGTGACATTGTAAGCCTCAAAAATGAGTCTCCAGCAGTTCAGAGAGACACAAGCATTCCAAAATGGAGTGATAGCCCCATAACTCACAGTGCACTCACATTTTAAGTAATACCGAGATTTGATGTAGCAGTAAATCTTATTTCTTTTTCACCACATACCCTTATTTGTCTTCTTTCTACTTTAGTCTCTCTCTGCATAAACACTTCTGTTCCTCCTGATGCCTTAGGCTTTAACTTTTAAGTTTTAGGCACCACTCCCAATCCTGGTGTTGCTCCGGTCCAGCTCCCACTACACCCTCTCAATAGACATCAGTGTGCATCAGGGCAGAGTTAAGCTCCATCCATGAAAAATGACAAAATTCTTGCTTTTAAGTTTCAGTTGTCCTGCTGAAGCCAGTGGGATAATGGCACATCTTGGTCAGTGCTCAAGGGACTGGGAGACCACATAAAGGGGGTGGATGCCAGAGTGATAATTTTGCCCTGCCTCTTTCCATGTTTCTTTCACACACTGTGCACACACATTAGATTCCCAATGTTATTTAATCATATGCTGTTTTTTACAGAAAAGGGAGAGAAACTGTTCTCACCTTACCATTAACACTGGCAATTGTTTTTCAGTAAGTCTGCCTAATTTTATTTTTGACTAATAAATATATGATTTTAAAATAGAAGGTAGCTTGTTTTGCTGCTGTTCAAAAACGATGATTTTTCCTCTCTCTAAATGATTGTATTCTCTGAATACCTGTCATTTTTCTCCTTACAGTCCAGGAAACATTGCCAGCCTCAGGTTTTGAGTGTTTACATTGTCATTGTGCTCACAGAATTGTGAATAAAGATTGGAAAGGAAATCATGTGCCCTGAAGCATTCTAGCTGGAATGGAGAACCTAGTTCCACCACATAAAATACACCTGTCTTGAGCACATAAAGAAAAGCACTTCAACACTACTGACTTCTGACAAATTGTATTAAACCCCCTCCTCCCATATCCTTGTGTCATTTTTTTTCCAAAAATGGGTTTAACACTGTTTTACTGGGTGGAAATTTTAAGGCACAAAAATGAGAAGAAATATGCCCAGTTAGTTCAGAAGTTGTGTTTGGCATTCTCTAATTTTTCTCCTCCTTCCCTTTTCCCTATCCTTTAAGCCCCATGGTTGCTTCAGCCTCTCTTTTTCTGCAGGCTGAGGCCAAATGTGTTGAGTAATCAGCTTGTGGTCTCTTTACCACAATTACAGGGTCTCAGGTGCAGGAGAAAGTTCTTTTTGCACTTAAAGAGTCACTTCAATTTTCCTTCAAAAGGGAGGACTATCTAGAGGTCAGAACTGCCAGAACAGTTTAATTCTGTTTAAAAATGTTCTGTGTACATTGATTTTAACCACTAGCTGGAGTAGTGCAGATACTGTGATGTGACTGCCTCCCTTCTTTTTTTCCCAACTCATCTCATAAAAGACTGTACATAGTTAGTGCTGTTACTTTGAGAGTGTGTCAAGTTGGCACAAAAAAGCATCTCAGGTTTCTCTCCTTTGTAGCTTTGTAATTAGGAGAATTCCTCTTCTTTCAGCAGATTTTAACAGAACTCAAGCTACTCTGAGTGGCAGACTCTTAACATGACTCAGCTTCCAGATAATAAAATTACTGTCTCTAATGAAGGTTATAATCTCTTTCATTCTTCAGTATTCCAATTTTGCTTACAGTGTTGAGTGCTTGGAAATTGTCAGGCATTTTCTTCTTGCCTATTCTAAAGAAATGATATATTTTGCTTAAAAAAAAATCTGAGCTCTGCCAAAGTACCAGCCATTGTAAATGTAAAGATAAAAAAATTTTAGGTGATGCTGTCTGGATCTGAGAGAAGGTGATGTTCTGATCTAAGATCTACCTTGAATGGCTGGAAGCACGTGACCTCTCAAGGTCTTCCACAAACTGAGCTGCTCCATGACTCTATGATGGTCTTCCCTACTAAGAGAGCTGTTTCCTCTCAATGACACCAGTCATCTTGAGGCTGGTTCCTGGGACTGCATGAACTCAGCTTTTTTTCACTCTGGGTGAAGCTCACAGGTACAGCATCACTCTGCATTTGAAATGCATAAAAAGCAGATACTACTTTGTTTAAAGCATATGAAAATGGTTCTTTGTAGCACAAATACAAGAGAATATGAATAAGGTTTCTTGTGTTTGTGACATAAAAGATTAAATGAACAGTGCTTCATTTTCTGAAGAACAAGATCCAATAAAATGAACAGGAGCAATGCCTACTGAAAGGACAAGAAGATGTATATGTCTCTCACAGGGCTCTAGAAGCATTTTATCAGTTCCTCTAGCCTGCCTTTTCTCTTTCACAGAAGGAAAGACTTCAGAGAGGAATACCAGAGGAAACAGATATACAAACCCTTAATGACAGCAGCATGTCTTTTTACTACAATACACTCCAGGAATGTTATTCCCACCTTTGGCAATTTGTGGTGGTTGACATTTTTAAAAATAGTCAGAAGGAAGTGTGTTGTGCTTTGTGATATCAAAGTTCATCAGCACCAGGCACTGTGAGAGTAGGTTCCAGCTGCAAACATGTGAACTTTAATTCTTCTGAAGCTGTTTTATCTTCTAAAAGAGTTTTGTTCCCTTCATGTCCCTTTTCTCAGTTTTTTTAGAAGTCTCTTTCCTGTCATCTGAAATGCAATTTCACAAACGGACTGCCAGGGGACATTGAATCCTAAGGCTCTTCCACCCAGAAAGGCAAAAATAGAGTGCAACATTCACCCCTAAAGCACCTATCCTGCCATAAAAAGATTTTTATTGTGGCAGTTCTCTTTTATCTTATTGTACTTTTAAAAAATAATACTGAGTTGTTTTCTTAAAAGTGTGAGAAAGCTCTCAGGCATTTTAACTTTCATGACACGGTAATGTGTGTTGCCATTTCCAGATGTTTTGAGTGATATGTTATGTACCATCCAGGCATGGGTGGAGGACTTGAGAGAAAGCCAGGACTATGGGATTTTCTGTCCCTGAAAACCTTCACCTCAGCTTCTGGCAAGGCAATCCTACCTGGCTTGCCTAAATACTGAGAACTACAGTGCAGGGGTTGAATGGTAATTCATCTCTTGACAAAAACAAGGGGGACTCCAGTTTTTTAAGTGAACCATGAGACATTGTAATGTTAACATCAAATCATATTAACATTGTCAGAAAAAGGGCTCATTTCACTGGCAAAAATCTGAACTTATTGAAGTCCAAACATACTCTGCCACCCCACACTTCTGCTGAAATATTAGCAGCATTTAAATTGTTAAGGAGTTCAAGAATGGAAACAACTACTTTTTTCCAATAAAACTATGCCATTGCAAATAAATAAATAAAGACTCACTGTTAAACCGGGGGCACCAGTGTATTGTTAAACTATGGGACACCAGTGTATTGTTAGACTCCTTAGAGCTCTTTCTCAAGTGGAGACTTACCAACCTTTCATGTTTATGAAGTCTTTGTTAAAACTCAAAATCCAAAACCCAGAAAGGTCTGAAGGGACAGAGAGGAAGTTTGTTTCAGCTTCTTATAAATCTTCTTAAAATCTTTTGTTCACAAGGACAAGACAATCCAGTTTAGACAAGTATAAATATGTTGCCACAACCAGCAGATTTCTTAAACTGGGCTGTTCCTAAAAGCAATGCAAACACTTTCAGGCTGCTTGGCATAGGTTAAAATCACCTGGCCATGGGGTCCTCAAGATCACATTGCTTCTTTTAAGTGCAGTCACAATATAGTGATAGAAGTCGTAGCATCCTTGAAGGAAAGGGCAATGCCTTCAGAGCCAGAATGAGAAAGAAGATATTGGACCATTAATCTGCGTGCACAAAAGAAATTACTGTAAAGGATTATTGCTTAGAAGTTCATTGCCACAGGCTGTAACCTGGTCCAACAGCATTAAGCTGTGGTCACAGCTGATTCCTCAGATCAGTCTAATGGGAGCAGACAGCAAAAGCTATATGGCTATGATGCCCTCTAAGCCTGGATTCAAGAAGGGAGCAAAGAGGAGGAGCAAAAGTGTGACATTTGCATAAACACTAAATTAGAAGAAATGTTAAATATTAAGCTGAATCCATACAAAGGAAGTAAAAAAGTAATTTAAGAGATTTGTGGTTCAGTTAAGAACTCTGCAAATTACTCTATTAATGTTAAATTGGGGTGAAAATAGATCTAACACATAGTAATGAAGCTGAAGTTTAGCCTGCAGAGTTAAATGGGCAAGCCCGTCATCCCGTGTTAGTGTGAGTGGAAGTCAGGAGGGACAAAGGGTGGATAGACAAAATGATAGCATTGGCAGACAAAAGCTGTGGCAAGCTGTTTACCAGATATTCAATCTCTGCTGAGCAAACTCATTACTGGCTTGCTCTGAAAAGCTCACAAATTCCCTGCCTTTCACCTTTCTGATAGAATGACGGATGTGCTGGCCACCTGCCAGCTGCTAATTCAAGTGCTTTATCGAGGAGTACGACAGTAGTTTGGCCAGGGAGAGACAAGGAGTTTGTGTGGATCCAGAAGAGACTCTTTATATTTTTCCTGGGGATTTCTCAGTTGACCCTAACTAATCTCCTCTTACTGGATTTGCACCCCTAGAAACATTTCTTTGAAGAATGTTTGCTCACCAGAGGAAACTGTCCAGATCATCACAGTGAAGAGACAGCCACTGAAAGGAAGAAAATCAATCTTTGCTGACCAATGAAAATTCGTGAAAGCTTCTCTAAAGCCTTATAAAAACATGTCTCTTTAGCACAGAAATGTACACAGTATACAGGGCCAAACCTGGCCCTCCTCATCCAGGACTCCCTGGAGAACATGGAGGGCTTTCCTGAACATCTGACTGGGTTTTCCTGTTCTTCTTCAGCCCCTTGTGCTGCCCAGTGCCAGCATTTCATTGAGGCAATAAGAGACAGTCAATTTTTCCCACAGGGAGTCATCCCCAAAGTCCAAACCAAACCAAACAGTTGTTGAATGACAGACTGGAGCCATGGCAGTGCTGTGTGGCAGTAGGCAGTGCCAGTGATTGGCTGTATGGACCAGCAAGAAAAGCAGAGGGGACTAAAGGATGTGAACACTGTCTCTTCCTTGTGCCTGAGGACAGACAGAGGCAGAGAGCTTCAGACCCTCTGAAGAGGCTATGAGCATCTTGGGATTAACTGTCTGCTGTTTGAAAGTACTTAGTTTTGTTCCATGTTTTTAATCCTGAGGGTCCTGGTGGGAGGTGGGATCCTCAACTTCTGTTTCTGCTATTAACACAATGCAAACTTCACATCCCTTGCTATAAAATTCTGCCTTTACTCTCTCTCTACCTGCCTGTCCTCAATTACTCACAGTCCAAGGTCTGATCAAATTATAGAACACATAAAAATAAACCTTTTGTTTAAGTGGCAAACCAGCCAGACTTAGGTTTTGATTTAATATTGGCTATGTCTTACGTTAAGAAATTAATTTCTTATTTCTTATTCATCTTATGTTGTCTTCCTGATCTGGGTATCTGAACAGGTTATGTAAGTTATTAAAATGTTATTTTTCTTCCAAACTTTATGCATCATTCCTACACTTGTACCAATGTGCTGTATTTTCCTGACTTTGTGTTTAGAAGTGAAAAAATATGAATATTAAATTTATATGACCTTTACCCTCCACAAACAAATTAGACACATGTACTTTGCACTGGCATTTGGAAAGAGTTATTTGGTCTGCACTGACAACTGTGTAGGGGAGAGTTAAGTCAACAGTGCAGTATTGATGGAAAAATAAGCTTAATAACATTAAAAACCATTTCAGATAGAAAGAGCAGATTGCATCTCAGTCTCCTTGAGATCACGGCTTAGGTTTTTGTCCTCCCTGAAGTGATATTGGGGAGCTGTAATCTGCCTTTGTTTTCCAATCCAAGAGGGATGTATAGCAAGAGAAAACAAGAGGTCAGAAAACAGGAGGAACCTCTCCAGGAACACCTTAATACCTGAAGAGTACATGCATGATATGTAGCACAGCTTTAGATTTGTTTTAAGTATCCAAATGCAAATGGTTGGGAGTGTGTGTGTGTGTTTCTGTGTGTGTCTGTGTGTGTATGTGTGAATTAAATATGTTAGTAAAAAATATCACAATGCTAATGCACATTAAAAAAAATTTTCTGCTCATATGATCATGAAGATGATACTTTCAGCAGAACTGTAGGCTGCCACACCTCTTGGATTGAGTGATTAGTCCTCATGTCAAAGGTGAGTTCCTGAGACTGGCACTCCTTTTAGTCTGAATTCCAAAGGAAAATGGTGCATGGTGTTTCTGTGCATGTGACCACAGCCTTTTTTTCAAATCCATCATTCCTTTCCACAGAGGCAGACAGATGTCTCAGACATGATAATTACCTGCAAAGCTGTTGAGAGTGAGGGGTAGACGAGAGACACCTCTAGTTGTTTTCACTGAGGGCAGGACATTTTTTTCTCACCACTCCTCCAGGCTGCCCAGCTCAGCAGCCCCGAGCCTGCACGCAGGATTTTCTGGGGACCCATGGCACATACATATCCCCAACTGGTGGGCAGCACAGTTACTCAGAGGATGGGGAAAATGTCTGGGGATAGCCAAGGGGAATGTGTAGGAGGTGTACAGTTCTTCCCAAGGCCGTGTGGGGGGTGGGGGGCACAGGACAGTGGGAGGAAAAATCACTGTTCTAGTGGTCACCTCACACTGCCTTCCTACCAAATATTTTCCTCCATTCGTCTCACTATCCTACCACTCCATGATAACTTTTCTACAGATACCTGAGCAGCTCCTTATCTAAGACATGTGGCTTATCTTTTATGCTGACAGAGCCTAGCCATTTCTCCTCATCTGATATTTTAAGGTGACAGTATGTGTAGGCACATTTGTGTTTGCCTTCACCTCCTCTGTAACTGTAAACCTTCATGGCTGACCCCATTTAAAGAGGGGAGGAAGAAAAGAAACCTCAAAAATAACAAATTCTTATATCGTAAATGAAATTTAGCTGCAGTTTGATATTCTGACCAAGGAAAGGGACTACAGGTCACATCTTCAGACAGAGAAAATCTATAAATTAATGAATGAGACTTTATTGTTGTCATTGCTGTAGAAAAGTTGCACCAGAAACCCCAGTCCAGCCTGAGATGCCAACACGGACTGAACCCTGTGCTCAGAAGACAGAGTTTCTTCACAAAAAGTTGAGACTAGGGAAACACAGTTTATCACAGAGGAAAACACGGTGTGTTTTCTTTCTCAGAACACTATTGTTACTTTCTTATTTTTTTTCCCCTTGATTTGAAATGAATCATTCAATCTGTGTCACTCATCCACGTTAGACTGCACCAGTTTGATTTTGTTTGATGCAGGGGAGAGGGGAAGCAGCGATGGGATGTGACATGCACTTTATCTTGTGTATTATTTGTCTCTACAAGAGCGCGGTGAGATAAAACCTCAGAAAGACCCATCGTAAAGGATAGCCATTACTTCGTAGGTGCTTACGCAAATGTGTTGGAAGATTACATTTGGGAAAAGCTTTTCTGGCTGTCACAGGCTCCACACACATTTTCTCTTTGAGAGCCGAGTTAATCAGAGCACACTGACAGACAGGTGGAGATGATGCAAATTTACAAGTTAGAGGCTTGATGACTGACAGACACAACACATAATACATGAGAAAGCACAATATGTGAGAAAGTGTTCCCTGAATTTACAGTACTTTGGCTAAAGATGAGAGTGTAATTCCAGTTTTATTATTAAGTCCTCTTGTAGAGTATTTTATTTCGGTGTTACTTATTTCACCAAACAAGTCAGAAAGTATTCCTCACTTTAAGAGAGCAATGGGTGTGTAGGTTTGGGGAGAGAGCAGGGAGGCCACTGCCCTTTTCTCAGAAAGAGTCAAAATCCCAGGTGGACCACAGCACTCAATATCACCATTCTGCAATGACAGAGAAATTGTCTTGGAAAACTAGAGGACAAAGTTAAATGGACATATATGTATGAAAGCATAAAATCCGACATTTCCTATTTAACCACAAATCTGCAAGAGACTTAAGCATGGTAGAAGGAGGGGAATCTGTAGGAGTAGCATAAGTAGATCTGCAATCTAAGAGTTCATGAAAGCCACTTGTAGTGGTATTTATGGTGTGTTACACCATTTGCAGAATTTTCCCTGAACATTAATTTTTTTCTTGAGAACGATGAGAGTGCTTCCTTCTGACAGTAACTCAAAACTATTAAGAACTTGATATCAAGTGCTGCATGTAACAACCTTGATGTTTAATGTTGAATAATTTCTAAAAAGTCCTGAAATTCTGGGAGGCTGGACAGTGTTTCAAGGAGATATACTAAGACAGACATAAAATTTTAAGACACAGCAGTAAGTTGTTATTCCTATTTCATATTATACCTACACTTTTTGATTACAGGCCTTTAATTTCCTAGTAAGTCTCCATAGTATATTCACTTTACTTCCTGGGAAGATTTCAGCTCTGTAGTATTTTCTTTGGTGTGTCTCCACTTTGCAAAGGACATCTATTTAATCAAACAGTAAAAAAAAATTATACCATATGAGAGAGCTGACATCCAACCAGAGAACTCTTAATAACAAACACTTGAAAAAGTACTTGCTGTAGTCGAGCTCAGATGTGTTTGGAAAAAAGCTCTTCATCAACCAAATAATAAAAGCCATGATCAATTCACAGATAATGCTCCAAGAGATAAAGGGTCAAATCTGACGAATGAATTGTTCATAAAGGCCGTTTTGATGAGCTATAATTATGTGAGCAAAATCACATCATCTTTTGTCTCCTGATTGCATGATAACGACATAAAAGGAAGAGAATAGAAAGGAGATTAAGTTCTCACAGTCAGTAAGAGATGTTGTATTGATTCTAAATTGTTGCTAGGTAAATAATTAAACCATGATTTCATTGTTGATTTTATTTGTCTGCTGTGTGTAAAGGTTACTTAGATGCATCAGTGAAAAATTAATTAATATATTTCTGCCACTGCTCAAATAGTGGAAATCCATAAAGATAAAATTACTGCAGTGGCTTGAAACCGCTCATTAATGATCTGCCTCAGCTTCAGAAAATGTCTCAGTAGTCTAATGGTCCTGACAGATCAGACCATCTTTCTTTTGTTTTTTTGGGGATTTTTTTTAAGTCTTCACCATAGTTGCTGCAATAAACAGATACCTACAAATGAATGATGCAGCTTAATCAACCAGATTTGATGTGCCAAGGTTCACCAGGGCTATATACTCACCCTGTCAATTCTTGGTGTCGAACCTTGCCCGTGTAGCTCCAAAGCTTTAGCTGCTCTCATACACTGCACCACGGGAAGGGCACGGCTGAGCAGGCTGAGGTTATCAATGAAAGCTGCCGTACCCTTTCCTTTCCCTCAGTAAAACTTAGCTGCAATGTGACATGTACCTACGACCTGCAGGGAAAGACAAAAGGCAGTGAAGGTCTGAATGATGAACCCTCTAAGTAATTAGCATGGTAATGCCTGAGGCATATTTGTTCGCACCACATCCATGCTAATTGCCCATTTACCGGGCTAATTTAACATCAGTTATTTCTGGGTTCATTCCATCATCAGTGTATTTCTCTTGTTACTAGGCTACTGTAATTTCAACATCAACTGTGTTTTGACTTACATTTGCTTGTAACCCTTCGATACCCACAGGGGAGCTTAGTTTGCTGTGAGTTTTACAGTTTAAATATCTTATATATAAAAGCTGGGGAATTTGCATTTCAGATACCAACATGCCCATTTTAAGGACACATGATATAGTAACTCCTGAGCACCATGTGGTCACCCAATGCACTTTTGACAGTTTTCTGAAGATTCTGTACAATTTAATTTCCCCCAAAATTCAATTATTCAGAAAGGTCTCCCAGCCATTATATTGATTAGTTTCTTTTGTGCATTTGAAAGATTGTGGTAAATAAGAATGAGAAAGCATAAATGATAGTGTATAGTGTGAACTAGAACTTAATTTGCAAGGAGATTAACTAATTGATCTGGTATGTTCTTTCCTATTTTAATGTGTTGGCTTTATATTTATAAACATTCATATTTTTCATTATCTACCAATAAAACTAAAAAAACATATTGTTGTTCCTCTTCTGGGGAAGATTTTGTAGGATACTAAGTTTCATTTTTAATTTTGGGGAAAGATGACTGTTACTTTTCACATTTATGAAAGCAAATGAGATATTTGTAATGGTTTTGACACTAAAACATTATGCTTTTATTTCAGGCTATGCATGGAAATCTTAGCTATCCTGAAAACCTAAAAACAAGAAGACACTTGTGGATTTCCTGGTAATTCACTGAGGGAAAAATGACTTACCAAATGGTGTCCTATCTGGGTGGACTCATTTTGCATCACAAGTGCTCTGGGGATTGTTGGGGTGTAAGCAAATGTACAGGGCTCCAGTGTAATGTAAACAATTATAGGTTGTTTTATTGATAGTTTTCAGTGTTGGATCTATGCATAATTGCAACACTTTTTACTGTAATCAGTGATTGGTGTCAAACACCACAAGTACATGCTTAATATCACCTTCTAAGAATGATGATGTGTGTTTCACAATTGTATGCTTAAAACTGAAGCAGAGGTGAAAAGCTCAGAATGGATCAAAAAATGGATCTAGATAGTTTACTTACATGTCAGGCCTAGTATATCCTCCCCCAAACACAAAACTTAAAAGTACTCTGTTCAGCAGAAACAAACCAGAAATTCCTGGTGTTCGATATTCTGATAGCAGAGAGCTATAAAATGTTAAGCATTTGCCAATAAGGGGGCACTGAGCTGTCTGCCTGAAGGGCATGGGGAAACAAAGCTCATCTTAAGGTGGCTTTTCTATCCATGAGGACAATGGATGGGGGAGTTGGTTGCACCTCCTCTGAGGTGGGTTTTGTCACTCTTTTCCACAAGTCATGTCTAAGTCTTGTCAAACCTGGTGGAATTCAAATGGTACTTATTCCTGCAATTTCCATTTGTAGCCATAGTGGATTTAGGGGGTAAACCTATCAGACAGGGTCTTAAAACACAGGTGAGACCTCTTCAGAGGAGACCCCAGGCTACTGTGAATGTATTATGACAAGCAGAGTTTTAACAGGAAAAAAAATGGAAGGTACA
Organism: Erpornis zantholeuca; assembly: GCA_013400515.1. NCBI lineage: Eukaryota > Metazoa > Chordata > Aves > Passeriformes > Timaliidae > Erpornis > Erpornis zantholeuca. The sequence continues at coordinate 26,292 of VZTN01029225.1, read as the reverse complement.
TGCAAAGATGTCTTTGCTTGGCAGTGGAATACTGTTTTGGCAGCTGGAAGTCACTGCTTGTCAGCTGAACCTTCCAGAGCCATAGGTGTGTAACCAGTCCCTGGTACATGCAAGAGGAATGTTCTTACCTCCCCAGCAGAAGAGTACAAGAAGGAAATGTCATTTCAATGACATTTTCCAGGCGTGTTTTATAAAAAATAAATGTGTTTTGTGTCTAACTCCAGCTTCAAGAGATGAATCTTGAAGACAAGAAGATGGGTTTTGTTCTGTATGTTCATTTACAGCTTCCTGGTGGTGGCTCCTTGTTCAGCAATGTGCTAAGCATGTTCCCTCAAAGTATGGTACCTATCAGGTATTAGGAGGGTGGACAACCCAGCAGAGAGCAAAGTACTTTGCTGGGAGCCATTCCATTTAATGGATGGTGGACAGTAGCCCAAAATTTCTATTCTTTATGGAAAACAGAGACATACATTTCTTTCAAAAAGAGTCAAAACCTGGATAGTTTCCTTCTGTCACTTCCTCCAAAGTTTGAAATAGGAGAATGGGAAATGGAAGTAATTAAACCACAGACAGATATTTTTGAACCTGTTTTTTAAATCCCATTCCAAAATTTTCCAGAAAAGAAGACTTTCAGCAATAACACTAAAAACTGATTATAGAACAAGCTTCAATAAAACAAACATGAGAGGACCAGTTGGTAATTTCTACATAAAAAGAGCCTGAAAAGTAGAAACCAAGAAAGTTACAACCTTTCCCATGTTAACATTATCATCAATATACCACAAAAAATGAGAAATGCAAAGCAATTACTGCAGCAGGGAAAAGACACAAAGAGGTGCATCAAAATGTCTTGAATCTATTTCTGCATTTGCATACCTCTACCAGAAGTGTATTGAAATTTGCTGTGAGCATATGGAGGACTTGATCAAAACCAGAACATACATTTTACACAAGGGGCTTTATACAGATGCTCTAAATTTACAAAGGCAACTGAAGGACATTTCAGACAGACTTGACAGATTACAGGCTGCTGCTGTTACTGTCACAGTTTCTGTGTAAATCTGGTTTAACAACAAAGAACTGACACCACACAAGGACAAAACTGAAAAACAATTCAGAGGCGCTGTCGAACTTTTCCCATTAACAATACCAAAGGTAAGGTAGCCAAATACAAAGGTCCTTAAATATAGGGGTCTCTGTCTGAAAACAAAATGGAGAGAAAAATATATCATATGAAAATTCATATTTTACATTCTATTTTTCATGCATTGAAATGATGGATATATATGGAAATTTACAGCATCAAGATTTTGTACCTCTCTTTAAAGGACTAGTTTTTAATCTCAGAATCATTTAAGTGATTTCAGCTGTTTTGACTGAAATTTTATAGTGGTTGAGAAGATGACAGATAAAGTAACCTGGCAAAAGTATAACCAATTTCAAAGAAGTGACAATAATGGGAGGCTAAAGTGAGCACGGACCTACATATCCTCTTCTTCACATTGTCTTGGTTTAAAGTATAAAAGCACATTTAAAAGAGATTACAGCTCTAGTTACTGGAGAATTCTATATGTCAGATTGCAAGAAGGCATGAAATGAAGTGTCTGAAAAAGTCAGATTTTGTAAGAACTTTAAAAACAAAAAGCCCAGTGCTTTTTTTCAGCTAGTGACCTGCATCCGCCCACTTTTGCTTTGACACAGTCGCATTCCTGGGAAGTAGCACTATGCTTCCCATGCAGTTGCTTTCCTTCTAGGTGGTGGCCATGGCTCCTGAAGTCTGTAACTGATCCCTTCTGCCTCCAAGTATCTCTTCTTTCCCTCGGATCCCACCCAGTGTCTTCCTTGAGTGCTCGTATTTCCAAGGCACCGCTTCTCGAACAGCTCTTCGCACCCACGGACAGGCACAGCCTGTCACAGTCCTAAGGTTAGGGAAATATCCTCTTTACACAAAGCCTGATTTCAAGGCCGACAGCAGACCGTGGTGCTGACCAAAAGATTTGACCTGCCATGCAACTGGAGAACCTCACATATAATATTGGAGGACCCAGAGAAGGAAGGTTGCCTGTGTGGGTCACTGGAAGGCCTTGAGGCAGCAGTAGAGGGAACAGTGGTGGCAGGGAAGCCATGGCTGAACTGTGGCTGACATTCTGTTTCAGAACGACAGATGTAAGAAATTTCTGAAAACCTTTAATAACAGTGTGATAGCAGTAAATAAGTACCAGGCACCGTGCAAAGGCCAGCAGCTCCTCGCAGAACTCTTTTCCTAGCAGATTTTTATGCTTTGGCACAATTGCACGTGGATTACTGTGAGATCTTGGGATGAATTGATCCAGTTTGCTGTTGTACCAGGGAATACCATCAGCACACCTGCACTGTCTCCAGGAGAAGCAGTAACTTTTGTGGAACGAGTCCTCTTTGTAACTGCTAAAGATTGACCAGTAACTTATAAACACACTGTATTTATGGTCTGAGGAAACTCAAAGGTGTTTGTTTTCCTCTCTTTCCCTCATCATTGCTTCTTCAATGTGCTTTAGAAAACAGTTATACTCAGACATATATTCTGAGTGCAGAGCAAGTAAAGGATTTTCTGTTTATTTATTTATTTTAAGGTATTTATTTTGTATCCATTATTGAAAAACTGATCTGGAGTTAATCTACACACCTTATCCTAGGAATTATATTCTTCACAGGTCATTTGCACAACAAAAGGCCCTAGTCCTTACAGTCTCATACCTCAGTGCACTTCTTAAAGTTATGGTATTCTGCATGTTCAACATGGGTAAACCAGTTAAGATTAAATGACAGTTATTAAAAAATATTAACACATTTCCAGACACAGTAGCAATAAAAATGTGTGAAAAAAAATTTGTAGGCACTATTGTCTGTTGCTTCCTCAAGATGAAATGCAAACCAAAAATGTCAAAGTCCTCTTAGAGGCATTTAATTAGAGTAATTTTGCACCATGCTGTTGTTACTGTCTGTGACTCACCAGTACAGAGTACAACAGGCCATTTAGATGCTAGTGCAGATTGGCAAGTATTTGTTACAAGTTTTTAATTTTCCAAATTACTTTTCTGAGTGAAGAAATGGGAAAGTTCTAAATGGAGGTTATGAAACCTCTTCTGCCACTTTACCTCTTTATATTATTATGAAGGTTTCAGTTTTCCATGGATGTGCCTGACACCAATACTGACATATTTTGGGCCTGTACCAATATTGTTCCTGTGACAAACACTATGGAAGTAAAAAAAATCACCCTTTCTTTAAGCAGCCTCTACTTCCCTAAATTTAGGACAATTTCAATCTAACACAAAGACTTAAATTTCACATTTCACTGACTTTTCTTAGCCAAGATATCACACTAACAATTGATGAGATGTAGGATAATTGTAACACTGGGCTTCAGTGACACTGAAAATGATAGAAAAAAGGACCAAAGCAATCTGTCTATAGTTCCACTGAGGTAGGTCAAGAAAATACTTTTAACACAAGTAAAACAATCAAATAATCAGAAGTCAATCAACACTTTCCCCTCCAGAACAGCTTTGCATCGGAGTGGATTTTTGTTTTTTACTCCCATCTCGCTGAAAATTAATGCTGAAGCAGCATCATTTTTGTTCCTTCACTTTGATCATGAAAAGTTCTTTATGAGTTTGAGAGTGAAAATTGAGTCTCTACCATGTAGTGCTCAGCCACTCCACACCTTATGAAACAGACACAAAACACCCCCCTCTGAACCTCTCTTAGATTCTTGTTGTGTTGCTTTCATCTCACTCTGCTTGTGGAGGAAGAGATTTTGCAATGAGAAACTTTTCCATGTTCTGATGTGGTGCTGTGGAATGTCTCAGCAGATCTGAGGAACAAAACTGCTCTGTTGCTTCCAGTGATGCATCTCTTCCATGTTCAGTTTCAGCTCTAGCTCATTACAGATGTTCCACCCTCATCCCTGCAAAGGGACAGCACTTATTTTCATGTCATAAGTAGCAAGCACAAATCATCACCATCCATAGAGGTCCTTATACACACCTTGGACATGTAGGTACAAAATAGAGGCAAGAACATGGAAGGGAAGGAGGATAAAGATAGTTATCTTTTTCCTGTAGAGATCATATGTGATATAGGATAAAGATTGTACTGAGCAGTCTGCATTTCCAAAGCAATCCTTTCTCCCTCTCTAGAATCACTTCTAGACAAATATCTTCAAAGCATGCCTATACCAGAACACTGGAAGACTGTGCTGTAACATTTTGGACAGTGGAGACCACAGTAGCTCAGGAACATGCAGTGATGAGCTGACTGGCAGGATATATTACCCTGGGAACCACAGTCTCATGCTGCTGCCTAGACCCTAGATCCAGCTGCACTGATCTGGGATACCTCTCAGCATGGGCATCCATTACACAGGGCAGATATTATCTCAATCCACATTTCCAGTAGCTTCCTTTATCTCCTCCCACTGTCCTGTTTTATTGCATCCATAAAGAGATTTCACAACCACACAGTCCTTCCCCAGTTCGTGTTCCACATCCTACTTTTTATCATCCCTGCTAGCTCCATTTTCAGGAGCTTCTCAGGGTTACTAATTCTTTGGTCCAGCTAAGAATAAGAAAAGGTAATGCCTGACTTGGAGCTGGGCAGAGCAATAACCTGTTGATATACTTCATATGATAGAAAGTGACTGAGTAATTCACAAGTGTAGAAAATTTATAAAAATACATAGAAGCATTTCTAGTGTTATTAAGCTTTAAATACGAGGCTTTCAGCTGGGCTGAATTTGAGGTTTAAATCAATTGAGTTATTAGGGATTTGTGGAGCATGTGAGCAGCTTCTAAGCAGTGACAGAAGATCTCTACGGCTTCCCTTCTTCCTACTTGTGAAGAGTGGGTATTTTTGGTAACTCTGGTTAATGATTGATGAGACCAATTTCTCAAACATAGCTCATGTAATTATCTTTGCAATGGTTCAGTTTACATGCCAATTACCAAATTACAAAGTGAAGAAGCACTTGAAAGGTTTTCCCTTTTTTATTGCAATGACCTCACTGGTCCAGTAAAACCTATTACCTCTCTCTGTAAAGGTAGCTTGGCTTATATACTTAGACTGTCACTATCATAAGAACATTATTACTATATATGTTATTTATATTGTGCGTTTACTTCAACATGAATAATTTTCTTTTTCCATAAATTTCCTCCCAAACTTCCATTTTCCTTTGTTTTAGTAGACAAATGAGGACTGTCTGTGTCCCTGAGATAAATTCTGAAGTGGGCTCACCAGAATTAGCACTGCTATCTGGTCACTACACGAGAGTAAGTGAATTAGCAGACCTGAGGCCGTGTGGCAAACCTCTTGTTGCTGGTAACATTTTGCTCCTTTAGGGCCTGCAAGTCTCAAAGCATGCAATAGAGGAATTAAATGGGGGATGATGATCAGCTGTTTGACTTGGATGCTGAGATCTGGGAGCAGATGTTTAACCTTGTGCCTGTCACCAGAGCATGAGGACTTACACTGCCCCAGCATGCCTCCTCACACCCCAGCCAGTGCAGCTCAGGACTCAATTTCCATTTTAATTACACAATAATTTATCAGTACTTGCCCATAATAAGCAGATAAAATCCTTCATCTCTGTTTAGCAGTGGATAATTCACTCATATCTGCTAGCACTGATACTGTCTTTTCCAGGGGCTGTACCTCAAGGTCTTTGCTCAAGTTACAACTTAGTTCCCACATTGACATATTTCCTGTGAAAACAAAGAAAGAAAGTAGTGAGTCTAAGGCAATCAGAAGCTTCTAGTGTTGTCCCAAGTCACCATTAAAGAAATATTTTTTCCTCCTGAGGTAGTTTCTTTTTCATATTTTTTAATGCCTGCTTTGAAGGCTGTGGTCTTTAGCTCTTACAGTTCTCATAGCCACCTTTTAGTCAGCTGATTATTTTTAAGGCAGATTGTCTGCTTGGGTATTTTCCAGATGTGCTCTTTTTATGCAGTCCTGGTTTTGCCAGGTCACTGTACTGATTTCCACCCATGGAACTGGAACATCTGAATATCATTGCACTCATATAAAATTGAATTAATACCGCTTACTTCATCTTTTAATCTAGGACATATAAACACTATCATTTGAGAACTCCTGGTATCATTTCAGATATATCTGATTTAATCTGATTAGCTAGCACATCAGTATACTCTTAGGTTTCAATATCACTAACACCACAGCCCAAGCAGTTTTTCACAGGGACTGTCTCTCAGGGCTGCAGACAGACACAGGCAGTGAAGTCCATTTCCTGCAATTTCTTATGCTTGAAAAATGAGACTGGATAGGTCATTTTCAGTTATTTGTGATGAATTTTGTTGCCTAACTTCTCCTTTTCGAAGTCCTCCTTTATTTTTAGCTGTCCTAAAAATGCTGACTATTCTATAAAAGTTGTTTCCTTTTATTTGAAAAAACCCCAAACCATCTTAGGTTTAAGAGTAAGGGGATTTTTTGTCAAAATTTGATTTTGACAAAATTCCTTATCTCATGGACTGGAATGAAAAAGAAATGAACCAGAGGCCTACAACCCCACCTGTGTTTCCACCCTAACTATTCCTGGATCACTGTGGTAAGAAGAACATTTAAAGCTCTAATCTTCTTAACAGAGAAAAGATCTTCCTGTATTATTCTAAAATAATCTTATGAAAATTGAAAAATAATGACTATTTATGTTATTATTATTATTTAAAGACATATTATTGCTATGTTGATTTGACTGTGATTCCTCCCAATTATTTTTCTTAACTTATTACTAAAAAGCACAATGCATTTAATGGTATTGAGGACTGAGAGAAATCTTCCTTCCTTTTTTTTCCACAGTCTTGTTTAAAGCCTGGAAGGTATTAACACCATAATGAAAGTCATACAGATGGATTTTCACAGACTTCAACAAAAAAAGGCTAAGTCATCCATGATTGATCAAAGGGATAAGTGGATTTTCCCTATTAAATCTTGAAAGACAAAAGCTTGATATTCAGTATCTAACTGAAGCATCGATTTAAGGGAACAATTTTCCTACTGTTAGACTGATGAAATACTCTAAATCTGATGACTAGACTGATGAAAACTCTAAATCAATATGACTCTACTATTTTTTATATTTGGCATTAGTCTTCCCATGAAATATTGCTACTATCAGAATGAAATAAAGGCAATGCCTTTTCCTTAAAAGGATACAGTCTTCAGTTTACACCAAGATTTCTTACTCATCACCTGCTGCTGTGGAACTTTCATGGCTCATCATCCTCATTGTGTAAGGAGGTACATGTTTAAGATGTTTCATGTGTGAGAAAACTTCTCATATTGGATAATTTTCTTCTGCTCTTTAAAAAAATATTTCCTGCTATAAAGTAATGACATTTTCAAAACTACACACAACACAGCCAGAGGATAAAACTATTTGCCTTTGTCCATAAGATAAAACTTCTGAGCTGAGTTCAGATGACATTCAGCTTCTTGATCCTGTGCCATATTGCAAGAATGGCTAATCTCCCTGTGCTTTCTCTTCAGCCTGGAATACAGAGTTGTTTTGCTAATTCTAAAAAATCATGGCTAGTTGCCACAAGTTTTGTCAGCTAAGGCAGAGCCTCTAATCTTGTTGGGGAAGACTTTATTTAGTGGCAGTTTAATTTGCCATTTGATTTGAAAGGAGTCTCTCTTTTTTAGAACATTTTGGTGCTGATCATGGGAGAGTGAGTGATTTTTTCTTTTTTATTTTTTTTTTTTAGCTTGCTGAAGCTGAAGGAATAGAAAGCTCATCCTAGCTCAGACAATTTAAGGGCACCACTGACTCAATACAAAGCTTTAAAAAACCTGCATGCCAAGTTATCTGTCAACTGGGCAACAACCATGAGTTTGCTTATGAGTTAGGAGAGTCAGAGAAAGAGAGATGAGATTTGACTTTGTTTGTATATTAAGAAATGTTAAGGCAAATGGAAAAGGCATCTAAAGCACTAGCAAGGGAAAACCCGAATATGGTATAGGCCATGGAAGTGGCTGGATGTTTGAGCTGTAAAATTAGCATCATTTTAGAGCTGGTTCTTTATACAAGATATTTCCTGGCAGAGCTTGTGGAGAACTTTGAGAGGTTTCAGGCCCTGGACATATAAGAGAAGGCANATTATATTATATTATATGTATTTGTTATATTTTTATTATAAAAATAAAATTAATTTTTATTAGGGATGTGGTAGAAAACTGAGATGATTTGCAGATACCTGGCACCCAAAAGGAAAGTCTGTTTAAAAGAAAGGGGAACACTGGCATCATGCACCTTTGAAGAAAACACCTGGCTATGTGCAAGAGAACTCAACCACTGGAGCAGTCTCATTCTGTTAAGGAAAAGAAGTCAGCAGCCTGATACAATGGGATAGCAAGAATCATAGGAACATCCTGAGTTGAAAGAAACCCACAAGGATCATCAAGTCCAAGTCCTTACCCTGCACAGGACCATCTCCAAGAATCACATCATGTAGCTGAGAGTGTTGTCCAAATGCTTCTTGAACTCTGTCAGGCTTTGTGCTGTGACCACTTCCCTGGAGAGCTGTTCCAGTGCCCAACCACCTTTTGGTGAAGAACCTTTCCTGATATCCAACCTAAATCTTCCCTGACTCAGCTTCATGGTGTTCACTTGGGTCCTGTCCCTGGTCACCAGTGAGAAGAGATCGGTGCCTGTCCCTGCACTGCCCCTCAGGAGGAAGCTGTAGACCCTGCCAAAGTCTTCCATCAGTCTCCTCTTCTCCAGGCTGAAGAAACCAGGTAACCTCATCTACTCTGTGTATGGATTCTCCCAAGGCCCACCCCCATTTCTGCTGGTCTCCTTCAGACACTCTCTAATAATCTTTTTTATATTGTGGCACCCAGAGCTGCCCCCAGCACTGGAGGTGAGGCTGCCCCAGTGCAGAGCAGAGCAGGACAATCCCCTCCCTTGCCTGGCTGGTGATGCTGTGCCTGATGCCCCCAGGACAGGGTTGGCTCTCCTGGCTGCCAGGGCACTGCTGGCTCATGTTCACCTTCACTGACCAGGACCCCCAGGTCTCTTTCTGTGGCATTGCTCTCCAGCCTCTCATTCCTCAGTCAGTACATCCAGGGTTGCCCTGCCCCTTGTGCAGAACCCAGCACTTGTTTTTGTTAACCTTCACACAACTGGTGATTACCCGTCCCTCTAATTCTTCTCAGTCTCTCTGCAGGGTCTCTGCTTTCAACAGAAATGAAACAAAGAACAGGCAATGAGGTAATAAAATCCTTCAGAGACAGTGTCCAGGAGCAATAGGAGAGTGCTCCAGAGAGCAGAGATAGTCAAAGACAGGATACAATGTAAGAAGAAAAATGAGCAAAAAGTGAATACCAAAGAGAAATAGATGGGTCTGTTGTTAGTGCCAGAGTAACATCACCGGAGCCTCATTACCAAGAGGAGTAAGTATGTTATGAAATAGAACCAAACAGTTCTTGAAGAGGAAGCTGACATTAAGGAGGAAAAGGCCTCTAGTTACTCTTCACATCAGAGCAGTCAGCCAGGTTCTTGCCATAGACAACAAACTCTTGAATGTGATAGGGAAACCTAGTCCAATAATGAAAGAATGGGGATTATTCCTGTCCCCCAGAAAATCAGATTAAAAAGACTGAAGGGTTTTAAAACAAAAAAGATACCTCTTGATGGTTATAGTATATTCAAACATGGACCAGTACACTACTTTTTTCATGAAGTTTGACATTACTTTTCCAAAAGGGTATAAGCCAGGTAATTATCAGAGAAAGCTGAGAGTCTCAGATAACCTCTACCCTGAAAAATTCCACAACCACTTGAAACTGTCTACATGCTGTGATCATATGGCTTTATATCAAAGCCTCAGCTGCAAGTTAAGGAATACACATGAGCATGCATATTCTATCTGGGAACACATTTCTGACTTGGTGGAAACAACTGAAATGTTTGTTTTATGCTTGCAATGAGACTGAAATCCTAGGAAAGGTTATGAAACCAGACTTTGCAGGAAAGGCAAGAAAATGGAGGAAAGGTAGGGTTAATTGGAGTGAAAGCATTCATACACTCAGAAAAGAGAAAGGAGGGAGGTGGTTGTGCTGCATACCTGTTAAGTAGCTGATAGAATGAATTCTACTGTGGCAGCAGGAATAAAATGAAGTCTTTTCTTATAAAGATTACCCCTAAGAAGGATGATAAAAACAGTATTACAGACTTTTCAGATCTAGCTAATAATGAGCGAAATACACACAAATAAATGGTGGAGAGGGAGAGAGAGAGAGACAGAGAGAGAGAGAGAGGAAATGCCAGGTTCTCAAATACATGCTGGAGGTATAAAAAACTCCACCAAAAAACCCCAAACCACATGAAGTACCAAACATACTAAGACCCAGATATCTGGGGTATTATATTTAGCAAATATTTTGACCAATAGTCAGTGAAACTGTAATGCTATTTTCTATTTGGATTATATGAGCAGCAAAAAAACATAGAATAAAAACTCATAGAAAATAATCCTGGTTTAAGTAGATGTGACAGATTTTTAATTTTTTTAACTGAAAGAAAAATTAGGAGTAAACACTATGACTTTCTCAGTGTAAATGTAAAGAAACAGAGAAAGTTAGTTTGCAATGATAATGGGAATGAAAGTCAAGAGTTTTCATTAGGTAGGGGTAGAATTGCTTTAGGTCTGCAGTGGAACAGTCTGAGTTTTTACTAAGGAGGACAAAACAGCAAAGAAGAAATACAATTCCCCTAGAAAAATATAGGAAAGCAATGGATTAGCAAGAAAATTTTATTTTTGTAGTTAAAATGAACAGAAAAGGAAATGCAAATGAAACTGAGGCAGGACTTGAAAAGAAAATTAAAATAAACTGCTATGAGTTAGAGAATATGGAACGAACTTCAGGCATTCAGTTTTGTATTAAGCATCTTCTGTAAAGCGATTTCGGAGGCCAAGACTCTGAGCCAGATGGTCCCTTCAAACTCTCCCTCTCCTTTCCACTCAATTTCTACACTTTCTGTCTGGCAACATGAGGAGGAAAATAGTGGAAAATTAATTCTAACATTAGCTAGCTTTTGTCTCTGTGTCTGGCCCCATTAAGTCAGCCTGCAGACATGAATGTACCAACTTAGAATAATGTTGCTAGCAGCATTGCCAGGAAATACTCTCCCATTTAGGAACATAGGGTTCATTCTGATGCTAATGAATCCACTCAGTATTCAGCAGAATTGCCTGCATGATACAATACCAACAGCTCAGGTGTACAGCCAAGCAGCTGCATGACTGTTACCATCCCTTTCTTTATGACAGATGGAAAAAGTCCATCCATGAAGGGATCCAAGAAGCACGTTTGAGGTGCTTCTGTGTGCACAGAAGTTTCACAAAGCTTCGTTCTATGTCTTTTCTTCTTCTGTATATACAGCACCTCTGTCAAGGAAATGGGCAATCCCTGCTCAGGTGTCCACCAAGTAGTGCCCATCCTTGCAGCATCAATAGAGTAAGGGTCTTGCCCACCTGCTGCCATTCTAAAAAGGAAGCATTTTTTACCAACACAATTCAGCCCAGGGCATGCCAAGTTTGTCTTTGCAACACTTAGCAGAGAGGCTTTTAAAAGTTTGGAGTTTTGAGGGCTCCCACAGAATATTGAAACTAGGCACAATTCTATTTGATTTGTGATTCAGAATTAGCAAGTAGCCAGAAACAGCCTGATTTCACTTTTGATTGACAGGACGACTGTGCAAGTTCCCCTTACTGAAAGAAGCACATTTTATCTGCTACTCATCAACTAGGAATCTGCTCCCTACAGCTACTGTAAATTTATGCATGTATATATTATTTTTTCTTACAGTTACTGTGATCAGGAGCATAACATCGATTTTCTGGAATTAATACTGTTTCCACATACAATCTGGATGTGCCATATGGTCATAATCCTCTTCATTAGTAGACAAAACCATAGCTGCTAGAATGGATTTATTTCAAGCACCCTTCTTCATATCACCAAAGATATTGTGCTCAGTAAGATGGGTACTATAGAGAGAGTTTACAAGTTAGTTTTAGGTGAGATAGGAGTTTTTGAGTGGTCATAGGCCTTATACAGCCCCAAAACTAGGAAAAGTTTCATGAAAAATATATGGTTATTGAGGAAATGTTTCATTCTGCCTTGGAGAGTTTAAGGAAACACATTCTAATTTAACATCCCCTCCCCCCGCTTCTATTTTTGTAGACTCAGCAAGTTGCCTGAGTGTGCTGGTGAATCCATTACTTTAATTATGATGTCCATTTAAACAAATGCTAGATAAAAACCTCTTGTAAAACTATAGTTCAAAAGCTGCTCTTCTATGGTGTGATTTATCCTCAACACAAACTCTAAAACTAAAACTGCATTTTGAGCTGTAATGTAACCAGACAGCACACATCAGCAAGATCATCTTCATTAGTGTCTGTATCCTAGATTAGTCTCATCAGTGAAAGAATTGGTCATGACTGACATTTACAAGTGAATAAAGGCATTAGCTGAATAAGAGAACAAATAAAAATAAAAACATTCTGCTGTCCTTGTGCTTAGGCAGACAACAAATAAATTTGGGATAAAAAGTAACTAACGATTAAAAAATTGATTGACTTGCTTTAGGGAATAGTTGCAGTGACAATTGCTCCAGACAAAGAATATCACCTCAGCTGAAATCTGCCACCTCTATACAAATTTGATAAGCAGTGAGATTTATATATGGCAGAAAACACTCCCAGTAAGTGCAAGTGCTTAAACTGCCCCTTGACCTTTATATTTGCCATGGAGAAACTGCACTGAACAACTTTAAGCGAGTGCACTCACTGCAAACTATTTTCCACTGTTTTACATAGCTTTGCCAGTTTATTTTAATGCATTATCATTATAGTAACTTTCATTTCTGGACTGTCTCAGCAGCAATGGATAATGATGTACTATGATGCCAGAAGTCATGCCTTAATGTTGACAGCTGATGTTTCCAATATCTGGCTTCCCAGAATACTTACACAGTTATTCAAATCTCCTGGGTCAAGGTTAGCATATGTGTCTCACTCAATTTCAGATTCCTTCCTCCGCAAGGAAATTGAATTTTATTAATAATATTTTTACAGGATTTCTGTGAGCTTCCATTTTAACTCATGGTTAAAAATGCTTAGAATAGAAATGATTGGAAAAAAATCACCCCACACTTAATAATTCCCCTCCTCAAATGTTTTGTCAACACTTGAATGCAACTGAGATTTTTCTATGTTTGCAAATTTGGGATTCATTCCAATAATATTTTTTGTTTAGTGTTATAACAATTCTTTCAGTTTTCATTCTTTATATGATATGAAGGGAAGTTTTCAGGAGAAAAATTTAGCATATTTCATATGTCCCCACACTTTTACACATTTCACAATATCAGGAAGAAAATGCATTTGCCTCTCCCATGCTATTGAGCAGTGTGACTTTTCTGATTTATTTTTCTCCTACCATTGAATAGTGCTTATTGAAACCAAAAAGCAACACAGAATTTTGAATGTATGAGTTCTGTACATGTTAATTGTTTGCCATCAAATCCAGGCTTGCTGACAAAGGTTTGGTATTATTCATGTCCAGGATTCTGCACTAGAATAGTTATTTCATATTAAAGGTAAATTTCTGAATGGCTCTTTCCTGCAAACCTCTTGCTGCAGTATTGCTAATGCTCACTAGAAACCAACCAAATTAATCTCAAGCACAGCAGAACCTTCTGTAATGCCACATCAAGAATTTGCTACAGTGACATTCCTGATTCTGCCTGACAGTGGAATGACACATAGCATTGCTAATTCACAAAGTAATGCTGGGCACTTTTATGCAATGTGACTTTTCATCTTCCCCGCAATTGCTTGCTCACATATTTTGTTCCATATTAAATTACTCATAGGCATAGCTGATATAATCTCTTTTCTGCATTCACACGTGTTTATAAGTTTTAGTTTTTATCCTGTCTGGAATTAAATCTGAACTCCTCTCTTACAATTAAACAATTATTCTTGCATTTTAAATCTCCCTACATTAGGTGCAAAGGAACACATTATAAAAATTGCTCTAGCCTAAATTATGGGAGCTTTCCTGATTTCCATTCCATTCCACTTCCCTAATATTCTGTATGAAAGATAGATGTCTTGTTCTGCATCCAAGTAAAACAGAGGTGGTAATTACTGACAGGTGCATATATATGACAGACTCAATACACTTTATTAAAGTTTTCCCTTAGCTTGATTTCCTGAAGGCAAAGTTTTAGCCATTTTTAGCACATGATGCAAGATCCATTTTGGTCCTTCTTTACTAAGCATAGTGTCTGGGTCCTCCCTGGTGACTAATCTTTAAATATTCACTCACTCACAACCCTTATGGTACAGCTTATTGGATAGCAGAGCAGGTGCATGATCTGCGTGATACTCCAGAGAATGCTGAACCTTGGAGAGAAGGTTTGCAGCCACATCTGAGTGGAAATTTGTGACACTTGAGACTTCACACTTCCCATGGAGATTTGCTTAGCTTTCAAGGCAGGTTTACTTCCAATATCTTTGTATGATGTGTTTGTATGTCTCTCAGATATTTCAGTGATTAAGATTAATGACAGAATTTGATCCGGAACCACCATGTTCTAAGTGAATCTTGTAGACTAATAAAGGAAAAAAGACCCTATTAAAAAGGTCTGGTGCAGGAAACGGGCTTCATCAAGCTCTGGCTGACCAATCAAGGGTCAGAATATATCAAGCCGTGGGTAGACACTTAAATATGAAAGAAAAAGGGATTGGATGTAGAACATTCCCTATGAACTACTCATAAATCAGACACAGAGTGCTCATACAGATTGCCAAGCTGGTTTTCAATGACAGTGTACTGAGAAAAACCATAGTGTGTGTTTTCAGCAGCCTCCAGCCTGCAGAGGAAGTACCTGATAGGTACCTCCACAGCAGCAATTTGTGACAAAGGATGTGCCCATTATAAACCCCTAGCTCTTCAGGAAGAGCAAGGCAGAGTCAGGCACATGGCAAATTGTAGTCTCCCTGATTGCAGAGCAGTGGGCTTGGTGCTGCATGAGACAGTCTTGTGTATAGACTGGAGGGTCTCTGGGGCCGTGGAATATAGGCTTGACTATAGCTATATAGCTACATCCTCTGGGACCAAGGAGCATCTTCCATCTCTCAGGTCTACAATGGAAAAAGAATCCTGGTGACCTGTGAGGACAAATTCTTCATGTGTGCTATTCCTCCCTCTCCAACCTTTCTCCATACACCTACCATTCCTTTACAGGGGAATATTATAAAAGGGACATTTCCATCAGCTTCACAGTAAATTCCTGCCCCAAAGTGAGTGAGACAACATGTAAGTTTTGTCTAATCAAGGTGTAAATTGAGATTTTATAACATACATTACTTTAATGTCTCCGTAATGCATTCATATTTATGCTTTCTTTTAGTTAATCTTTCTAATCCATCCACCTGGTTGGAGAAAAAAAGGCCAACAGAATCTAAACCAAGACCTGAAATATCTGGTCACAGTGGATAAGCAAAGCACCTGATAACTTCTCTGACAGCACCTGATAACTTCTCTAATAACTGGGCTTTAGGAGTCTCAGCAAAGCATACTCCAGCTGCACCACGTTACTCTCTGATGCAAACCCCAGGGCTGCTGCCTTGGCTCCGTGTTGGCTGCCTCAGCATTTGTACTTGACTGGGATTTCTGCTGACTGAAAATCAGCTATTGCAAAACACATGGGTCCCACAGATGGGTTAGTAAGCCGAAGTATTTTCCTTCTCAGAGTTCCCACCAATCCCACCAAGGCTGTGTGTGACATCTGCAGTTGCAGATGAGACACTTTTTAGTGGTTACTGTATTTTCACTGTCGGCACCAGTCCCTACTGTGCTGCCACATGTAACTTTTCAGTGGCTTGCTTTGTACAGTGCGGGGTTTATCAAAGGCAAAGCCATGTTGTCATGAATGAATAATGTCCTCATGGCACACAGGACTCTGTAATTTATTTTGGTTCTCTATGGGTAACTCCTGTAAAGGGATTTTTCTAACATTCTGTGTTTGTATAATAGGTTTCTCATGGCAGTTTTTAACACGTGTAGTCAATTTAATTGATTATGCCTCTATTAAAAATAGTCATACAACAGTGATGGTCTTGACAGCCCATCTGTAAACAACAGAAGCCATTTAAACCTAGCTCTATAATGTAAATTAGTAAAATGCTATTTGTGGCTGCATATGCACCCCTTGACTGAAATCCTCATCCTTTCACTACAGGATGTACTGGGGGAATGGGGAACACGAAGTTCTCCTTTAGAAATCCTCCAGGCATGAGGAACACCTTTGCAAGGCAGGACCCTGTGGCAAACAGAGGTGCTTTGACTTTGTTTTGTTGGCTGGCAGCCTTATGCTCATGGAAGCACAGGCTGGAGGTTGCTGCAGCATTTGCCCCATCCAGGCACTGGCCTCTCCCTTTGGCCCTTTCCTACCCCAAGTACAAGTAGAGTAGGAGGGCAGGAATACAGGCACTTCCATTTCTGTTGAACGGACACATTTTCCCTTTATATTATGGTGATATTTCTGGGCCAAATAAACTGACTTTATATGGCAGATTTGACTGGGAGGTAGCACAAAGTAGGTATATTGTAATAGTAAAACACAAGCATTACCCCCACAGCTCTCTCAGGTGCAATATCACTCTTTTGAGGGAGAAAAGATGCTACAAAAAGAAAGGGTAGGACTGTGAACAGCTTTAATTTGACATCTCCCTTGTCACCATCAGAACAACCATGATTTATGCTGGCTGAGAGTGTAGGCTATTGAATTCTTTCTTGCATAACTAACAAAAGATTTTCCTCTTTAATCTAATTGCTCCTTCCCTCTTAACTCTCCCTTTGCTCTAGTGCTTCTGCTTTGAGTGGGTTTTAAGGCTTATTGCAGCTAAAACACAACTGCACAGACTGCATTTTAAAAAGAAAAGCTGATGTCAAGTACAGAGCAAGCACTCCTGGAAAGCTACAGCTCTGATTCCTGAACATTAGCTAAGGGACCAACCACACTTTTGGGCCCAAGCCTCAGAGGCCCTAATTATCTGTGAAACCCACTGAAACATGATGAGTCAACAGTAACTTTCAGATCTAGCCTTTATTTCCAAAATATCTGTTTGAGGAGATGTCTTCTTTTTTCTCCAAGATAGTTTTCAGTGTTGAAGAAAGCCATAGTTCAGTGACATTCTCTAAATTACCAGATTTCTATTTAATTTTGGTTCTTTGAGAATATGTCTGACATAATTCCTGAACTAAATGACAGGGGACACACTTCATATCTAAAGGAAATCTCTCAACCCCTTTTGTGAGGTACTGATTGATATTATACTATGGATCAATACTTCTACTAACAGTACAGTATGAAGTGATAAGCGATTTCCTCACTATTTTTCAACATTTGTCTTCTTTTTGGATACTATGGAGCTGTCACATTACTTCTAAACTCAACAGATAAACTCTACATTGGTGTAGATCCATTCTTGGGTTTTTATTTGGTCCCATACACAAGCCAGTATAATCCAGGAAAACTTGTAATTTTATTTTATTTTTTAGAAATTGGACCTTATCTTACTTCTTTTGACTAATTAATTTAAAAGCATCAGAGAATTTATCACAGATCACCACTATAACATATCATTAAGCTTAAATCCACTTTTACCATCAGAGGGATCATTTGTCCATTAGTGGCTGACAGCAATGAGTGTGCATCCGGCACTTAAAATTTCTGCTTGCTTCTCACTTTCAGCAATGACTTCATTTTGAACATTTTGACAGTGTGGAATTATTCAGTGTAAAAAACACTTTCCAAAACTTGTCCAGCAGTTGCTGCAGTCTATCATCACAGCATATGCAAACTATTGCATTTTAAAATGTTTATAGACACAAGTGGTCTAAATTTGTGCTTCCCAAGTGGTGCCAAAACAACAGTGAAACTTTTTCTTAAAATCCTTGTAGTTGCAACAAATATCCAAAATGCAGTGTAGGTTTGGTATTATACCTATTTGTTTAACCATTTTGCTGAGACATGCCAAGAGCTGTAATGGTCTCTATTTTTTTTAACTTCTTAGGAGTAAAACTTTTCTCTGTAACATCAGATTTTACCATGTTTATGACTAGAAATCCGAATAATTGACAGCATATTTTTGGCAGATCAGTTGTTTTTTGTTTTGCCAATGGTTTATCACTGCTATAAGGCACGAAGGCTATAACACACTGACAGGGCAAAGAGTATTTTTTGTTTATCCATCTAGATGCTTTACTCAACACAGCATTCATTAAAACTTATATGTTACTCACACTTTGCCATTTAGATTTCTATTTATTTTTGGGTGCTTAGCCCCCACCCTTCAACTGTAGGGCCCTGTCACCTTTAATTCCCCAGCTCATCTGTCAAGGGGCTGCAGTTTCTACCTTTTTAGTGAAAAGCTTGCTGACAATATTTCCTGAGAGCATGCTTATTGCAAACTAAGCCACTATTTTATACAAACAGCTGTGGCAGAGGTGCTCCTTGAAGGTTGCTGCCCAAGGACTGGAGCAGCTGATCAGGCAGCTGTCCAGGGCTGGCTGCACTGAGGTGAGGGTTTTCAAAAGTGCCCTAGAGCTGGACACTCAGATTCCAATTAAAAGGAATGTTTGAGGCATATATTTGCTTTTTTTCCCCTCCTTTGAAGCTCTAATCTACGTGATGTATTTAGACAAAAGTAATTTGGAAGGGCTCTGTACACGTAAATAATGTCAGTATATTTAAATAGGTGCTCTTAAATGAATTTGTAAGGATGATAAGAAATAGTATTTATTTTTTACACCCAGCCCCATCAGTGGAGGGCATTATTTCCTCCCTGCTCCTCATTACTCCTGCACATCAGTCAGGAAAGCTGTGTCTGTCCTAGCTGGCATTTCATGTTCCTCTGTCCAAAGGAATTTTCCTCTCCTCTCCTGAATTTCCCTGAGAAGGAGGAAGGGAGCAGGAAGCTCTGAATAGTCTCATACAAAACTGCCCATGCCCAGGGGCGCAGCTTTGTGTGATGTTGTCCATATGCACAGGCTGTACAATGCTAAGCTGCTTGTTTGCTGTGTCAGGCTTAGCAGAAAGCTGTTTTGGATCCCAGAATCATTGTGGAGGTCTCTTGGCTGAGGAGGAGTTGGGAAGGGAGAAACTGGAAGGGATGACTGAGTCCAGATTAAGCCGCAGGCAGTGTGAGCAATGTATTTCTCTCCCTTTCACATTCAAAATCTTATTTCTCTGACTAGCAAGTCTTCACTTCTCTATCTCCTGAATGGAGTAAAGCTTCATTTATTACTTATTTCTGAACAAGTGAGATCTGTATGGGAAATTGATTCATGCAGGGCATTCCCTGGGGACAGCAAGTCTGTGTTGCAGGCAGGGTGGTCCAGGAGGGGTCTGTCATCCAGCCTTTATTGCAGGTTTGAGCCATACATTCTGCATTTGCCATGGCATCATGGTATTATTCATACAAGGCAGTAATCCTCCTTAGAGTATAATTATGCACAGTCTGCTGAGCTCCCAAAACATAATTACCTCTCTATGGGGCTGGGTTATGTTCATGGGCTAAGCCAGGGCATGACTCTGCCTTTCAAGGTTTGGGTGCTCCATACATTGCCAAGATTTTTATTTTTTTTTCTGTTCCTTCTTGACAGGTAAATAGGAGGAGTGAAAAATAAGCATTTTCTTGACACAGGCATCAGCTGTACCAAGATGACTGTGGTGCAGAGCTGAATAATATGATCTTCTGCCCTTTACAGGCCAAATAAACTGCAAAATATGTGTCATGGTTTAAAATGCAAATAAAAAGATGCCTACATAGATTTCACTGGCCTCACCAAGTTGAGAAATGGGGCTTGGGCTTTTCCAGGGATCTCAGACAAATTTTACTTTCCAGGGTATAGTGTATAAAGCACTGGCTGCAGGGCCTAAGAAAAACCTTTTGGTAAATCTCATGGGGGCAATCAAAAAGGTTTCTGAAAAATGACAGGGATTCTCATCATTTGCTTTGTAGTAACTTTCTCTCTCCTGCTGCTTATCTCTTCCCCTGAACTCTGCCCTTTATATTTAGCTACCAAAGGAGGATATCTGCCAAATTTCCAAACAGACACAGGTAAATATGAAGGATTTTTCCCAATATCTTCTAATAATTTTTCCCTGTGTGCATACACTATTCTTGGCTATGGGCCAGGAAAACCCAGCGTGTTTCCAGGGAGATTTCAGCTCTGCTGAGTGCTGTATATTACAGTAGGCTCGAAAAGAGTCAATTTCTATGGAACAGTTTAGATATGGGAACAGGCAAATTGCCACACTAACACATTCTCTGTCTCTGAAGGGAGGCAAGTGAAATATTCATTCAGCCTTTCATAAGCTTCCTACTCTGCATCATTGTCTAAACCTTTAAGTCAAGAAAATCTTCATGGTGTTGGATCTTAGCTGCTCACCTCTGCTGCTCCTCATCAGGGAAGAGTAGGCTCTGCTGGGTGCACCCAGGGCTGTCTTAAGGACATTTTCTCCCAGCAGAGTAGCCAAATGTCTTATCAGTTGCTTGACTGCTTTGGAGATGCAGATTTGTGATACCATTATCCTTATAGATGAGAGAACACCCTGGGCAGGGCTGGGCTGAGGAAGGCAGCTACCTCTTGTTACTCAGATTGATTTCTTCAGATGATGCAGAGAACCTCACTTGCTTTAGGGGAGATGACACTTTTGGCAATAATTAGAGCATGAGTTTTCTCCCTTGCACAAGACTCTTATAGATCGACATCTTGTTAACACAAGATTGGGCTTTTGCATTTCACCTGTGCTGGGAGACAAAAGATGCCTGTAGATGAAAATCCCCACCTTCTTGCTCTATATAATTTTGTTTCTTTTTTCACCCCATATTACTCTATGATGAAAGCTCTGTTTTGGTAGTCAAAGTGTGACTTACACAACTGAACTCTGCTTATGGAAGATTCTCACTGCTGTTTTCAAGGGTAACATTAAAAGAATGGTTAATTCCATGTAAGAAAAAACTGACCCAAAGTAGAATTTGATCCTCAGGCATACTCAGCTGGTAACCACACAATGCCTTAATATAAAATTAATCAACTACTCCCTGATATTTTTAACATAGCCAATAGAGGTTTGATGCACCATTACACGCTTCAGGCCCAGTGTAAACTATTGTCATCACTCATGTTTTATTACTGGGAGCCTGACTACTATCCTTTTCATTGGATTGATGAGGAATTTTTTCTGCTCCCACCAGAACTACACTAGTCCAGATCAATTAGTAATGCAGTAATAGGCCTCTGTGCTGCTCCATGTGCCTCCACCAGGATGGCATTGGAGAGACTCGAGATTACTTGGAGGGATGTCCTATTTCCAGTACTTAAGAACTTAAGAGGTAGCAGGATTCAGTTTTGCAAACCAACCCACCCCCCCCAAAAAAAAAATTGGGACATTTTTGGGGAAGAGGGTGGTATATAAAATTCTTTTGGTGTTTTCCCATGTGCGAAGGTGCATGAGAAACTCATAGCCTTCATCTTTTTTGCTCTGAAGGAGATTCTGCAGAAGGTGGGAAGCTCCCCAGGTAAGGAGCACTTCACAGCTAATGCAGCTGCTGCTGGCTCTCCTGATGAAGCACTTCTGCCATGTCATGCACCTGCATGTCCCCCAGTGCACAGCAGACATGATTGGTCTTCAAGGCCCCCTCCCAAAAATAAACATGGACATGGTTTCCCAGCCTTGCACTTTCCTCCTCCTTCAACCACCATTCCTACAACTTCTCTTCCTCTGGAAAATTGAGGACAAACTGAGGGCAGGGCAAATTTCTGCTGCTACATTCCGTATAAGGCTGTGTATAGAAACTGTGGTTAAAACGAAAT
Organism: Erpornis zantholeuca; assembly: GCA_013400515.1. NCBI lineage: Eukaryota > Metazoa > Chordata > Aves > Passeriformes > Timaliidae > Erpornis > Erpornis zantholeuca. The sequence continues at coordinate 4,332 of VZTN01029225.1, read as the reverse complement.
AATACTTGAAATGGAAAATTTTCAGGTCTTGTGTTTTAAAAGTTTACAAAGCTCCAACTTTGGAGCTCAACCAAAATGTCTTTTTTTAGTTTTTCTCCAGAAATATCTTTTGAGCAGTCCTGACAGTTTTCAGAAACAAAAGAGCCTTCCAAGAGAATTTTAAAGATTTTTCCAAAAACACTTTTCTCTTTGTATTTGAGAGAGGCTTTGGCAGCACTGTAATACAGCATTGCTTCTCTTCATTCCCTCTTCTCTTTGTCAATCATCTGAATTTACACTGCATTTAGAGTTTGTCATATAAGATACTGAAGACCTTAAAATCATTCCTTCCAAACTGGTAATTTTTGTACAGAAAATCTTGCAGTGGACTCAAACAAATGAATAACTTGAAGAATGATGAAATTCCAAATGTAAATATGTTAAAGAGCAATCACTTTCTCTACTCTTGTTTCTACAACAGACCTTTTGGTTTTTTTACTAGAAAGAATAAAACTCATATGCATTCTGAAAGAATCTGGGTTTGTTTTCAAAAACGGATTTTTGTTGTAAAGAATCTGATTGAAACTCTTATGTGAAAGCAAGAACAGAATTCCTGAATGATTTTTGTTTGGAGACAATATCAGTGATAGTAGCTGCACAAATTAATTTGGAATGCACAAGGGACAGCATTATGTATGTATGAGAAGGCCAAAATTAGAAATGTGCAATATATTGATTAAAAAGCCTATCTTACAGCCCAGTAAGGAAAACATATGTCTTCCAGCAACAAGTCCTTCCTTGTTTGCTTTCCTTCCTGTTAAGTGTGGAACATCTCTGTATCAAAGCTGTAGAAAACAAAAATGTGCTTCAGCTAGTCAGGCACAAGTCTACTGTGACTTCATATTTATTATAAAGCAAAGATTAACTTTCTGCCTTTATTCATCTATACAGTCTTTGTCAAGAATACATTTAGCAGAACTTTAAAGTCTTTTACAACATAAAATGATTCATGGTGAAATTACAATTAACTAGGTTTGTAAAACAGGCATTCAAGATNCAGGAAAATATGTTAATATTTCTATTTTAGTGTTTAGAGATATTCTCACAACTTTGAACAGTTTTGTGTTATTGTATTTGTTTATTGAATGTACAGTGTATTAATTATATAATTATATAGTTATTGAATAAAACTATGTATGCAGTATTAATTAAATACATGAAAAAATTTTCACATTCTGTTTCTGATTAGTAAGATAAAGTAAGAATATTGCACCAAGAGATATGTATTTGCCAAATAAAAAAAATATAAATTTTAATTTGACCAGGATTGCCTTTACTGCATGTTCACAGTAAGAAAAGAGAAAATATATTGAGACAAGCACACGGGGGTGAGATTCATTTAGTTGCATGTAGATGTTAGCAATTTATATTCTTTATATTGTAAGTGTGAAGAAATTGTAAAAAAAATAAATTCTGGTATGTGATTAATCCTTTTTAAATATACTCATCTAAAAAATAAGCATCTGAAATAGATCATATTGATTTCACCCTAGAAATGCTTATTCTTAACAGTAGGTGGAATTTTTCTCAAACATAAATATTGGTTAAGTAAGAGGATTCTCACCCTTTTAAAGCATATGTATTGCTGAAGAACAGAAAGGATGAAGTCCTGCCTCCCTTGAAGTCAAAGGCAAAAATCCTTTCATTTTATTAAAGCAAATATTTCACGCAAAATTAATAAAACAACATCAGTAAACCCTTAATCACTACTGTTTGTCCTACTACTCACCTTAACTGAAGGAAAAATATTCTTTAAAAATTTTTTAGGATCAATACATGTATTTTCATTCTGTGTCTCTCTCAGGAATCTGCATCTTTGGGTTTTTCAGGAGTTAATTCTTGAAGCCTGATGACTTTTTGCTACCATGCTTAAAGACTCTCTAAAATAGGGCCTGCATGTTCACATTAGTTGTCTTCTGGGAGGAGAGAAGGGGTAGAATAAGCTCTGTAAAACCAATAAATTATTTCTGGTGTCTTCACTGAAGCCCATACACTGGGCTGGTTACTATTGATTTATTAGATAGCTGAAGAAACTGCACATAACTGCAGGAATAACTGCACATTTTCTGGGACATTACTTCTGAACCCCAGATCAGGATGTGCAGGAAGGCTCAGGTTCTCATTTCTCTAGAGCTGGTGGGCCTCAGTCAACCACCCCAGTACGTAACATTCAACCCTGCACCTCTTTTGCAATCTTTATTTGCCATTGATAAATAAAAATATTGCTCTTTCAGCTGTTAACATGAGGAATGCATTGCAACTCAAGACAGGTAGGTTTTGGCACGAATCTGGGTTGCATACCTAGATGTGACTGTGATAGCCAAACACAGATCTCAGCCATAGTGCCTGGTAGAATGCATTCCTGGACACAGCTATTCCCAGAATCATACCTTTGACAGACGTTCAAACAAAAGCCTGGGAATGAGCTCGCTTCCCTGCACTGTGACCAATCAGAAAGAGAACCAAAAATGAGGAACAAGGCTTTCTAATGGCTTAGGATCATCATGAATTTTGGCATTCCTCTTGCATAAAATGATTTCTTAGCATGTTCCTTTAACTTCATTTATATTACCTTGGGGTTTTACCTTAGAGTCAGTGCTGATATGTGTATCTTTTATAAGATCTGACCAACTTAGGTGTTGATCAGTGGCTGCTGTGGTATGAAAACTTCTACTATAGATGCTGACAAAATGAGCAGGCATCTTTAGTGTGGGGCCCAAATTCCATCACCATGTTCCAATCAGTATAGTTGAAACAGAGTGAATACGATTTCTGTTGCTGTCTCTACGTGCTACACCAAAGTCTCTTTCTTCAGATGAATTTCTGCACTCTGAAAAGTGTTGCAATTGCACAATAAATAAGAAAGAAAATATTGTTCTTGAGTTGCCTTCTTAGTTATTTTTACAAGGCACTGCATTGCTTCCTTCTCTCCACTGGCTATGTAAGCTGCCTTCAATGATCAGTTCACATATATCTGTTTGCTGTTGGCATCTTCACTTAATAAAATGAACCAAATGCCTTTCTTTTGCTTTTCCAGATAATGACTAAAATTTGTGTATTTTTTTATATTCCACATATACAAACCCTCTTATTAATAGGATCTCTCATTAATTGATTGATGAATGCATAGCATTCTTTCTGTGTATTCTGTGATCCTGTAACTGCACAGTAGGTGAACTATTCAGATGAAAAGAAGAAGAAACCCACAGCAGTTCACAGAATAGAGAGTGTTTTTCTTTCTCATGTAGTTCCTGAAGTTTCCGTAATACCTAGAGTAATTTATTTTTAAATAAAATATTTAATTTTTTTTTCAGTTAGAAATGTGGAAGGAAGTCAAGGCCTGTGTTGTGATAAAACTGTTTTGTAAAAAAAGCCTTGTAAATTCTTTCTTTGAAAGAAAAGCAAGGTGTTCCAGTAAAACTCCTGGAACAATATGCCATGACAAGTTGACTGACACCGTCACACACCTGTATTTGGGTGTGCACATGGTGAACCTTTCAGGTAGCTTTTAGTGCTGTTTGGGGCAGCTTTGCCATGTTGGAAAATACTGTTGTGATTACTGGTGACCAGCTAGACTATCACAGAACAAAGGGAAGCTCAGCCCAGCTGTCCTGTGCTTCTGCACTTCGTTCTTTCTCTTGCAGACCCCTGCTAAGCAAAAAGTGATGAAGGAATTTCAGGGGGAGTGCTACCTTTTATTAAATGTTTGGATATAGGTGTCTCAATTTTGTCTGGTTTTAAGTCACAGAATTTAAGGCTGTAAATGCCAAAATTCAGTATTCTTTTTATAGAAGGAAATGCAATTTTAAAAATGATAACAATCTAATTTCCCAAGAAACTTCACCATTTCAGACCACCACTAATCAGCAAGAGGTAAAAGCAAGCGTCATTTAGCAAGAATGCTTTTTTAAATAACCTTGGAATTGTTATTACAACATCAAGTGACAAATCAGAAACATTACTTGCAAAGAACCCCTGA
>VZTN01029223.1:15133-27427 GCA_013400515.1 Erpornis zantholeuca | reverse complement strand
TAGAGGGAAACAGGCTAGCTATGAAAAGGAAATTCATTTGAATAAGAAATTAACTGGAGATTATTAATATTTTGCCTTTTACTTCTGGTAAACAGCCATGTGGAAATTTCTTCAGGTTATCTTCTTTATCATACTCTCTGAATGCACATTTTACCATGCTTGTTACTTATGTTTTAAGCCCGTAATTTTGAAAAAGTGCTAATTTATATAAATATTTGATATTAATTTTTATTTTATATTTAAAAATTGCTAGTATTTAATTCTAATGTATTTCTTTAAAATTTCACTTTTGTCATCAACAAATAATACAAATTTGCATAGGAAAACAGCTTACTTTACAACTTCCTTAATCTGGAAAAAGCAAAATGTCAAACAGATTTACCAAACTGTCAACTGTTACCAATTTTCTAAAAAAAATTTATTAACAGAAGATGATTATTTTGTGTATTTTCAGTTCAGGGCAATAGAAATGAATGTAGACTTTTCTATTAATCTAAGTGGAAGAAAACCAAGAGTGCTAATAGACAGACTTAGTGCCTTAGTGGAAACAGTGTCAGTTTGATACTGCTTTTTTCTACAGCTGCCTCTCCCACCTTTTTTACTAAATGCTATTCCTTATTCTTTCAAAATCGCAATGTAGGGCTCAGACTAAAAAATGCAATTCTTTGTTGACTAAGAAATTAGTTAATTTCCTATATCCTACCACAGAAGATAATTTTGATAGATAGTTTTTGGTTACTTATTTACTCAACTCTGTGTGTGTGTGTGTGTGTTTACAATGGTCTGCACCAGAAGCTGCAGTGATGCCATTGTCTTGGGGTTTGTATGATCCAGTGCCAGGAACTGGGTAGACTGAGATCCAAATGAACTTGTTGGGCAGGCTGCAAATCTGAACCAGGGCATTGGAGGGGCTGAGCTCATACACGTGTGTGTATATTGTCACTTAGGGGCACCCACCTTGCTCAGCCAGAAAGAGGAGATATCTACACTTGAGACTAGTAAATTTGAGGCTGTTGCTGTCTACACTTCTGTGAGTGATCTGGGTGCATCTGTCTGTGACCTGTGCAGCCAGCTGTATGTACAGCCATGGAGCATAAAGTGTGTTTTGTTTACATGTTGCTTCTGGGAACCCATCTTCAGCCTTTCTACTGGCTGGCCTTGAATAGATGGAGTGGCATCATCCTGTCTTGTCAAAACTCTTTTTCTAATAGCCAGTCTGGTTACAAATTAACTACTGAAATTTTTTAACTGAAGGGTTTTGTAGGTTATAGTGTTTAAGATGATGAGTCGATATGAAGTTTTCTAAAATAAACTTTATTTTATGGAGTACTGAAAGAGAAATAGAGAATTCAGAACCTTTTCTTCATTATCCCTTTCCACACAGAATTCCATCTTGATAGCCTTTTGCTTGTGGCTGTTCAAATTGCATTTGATTGCAGTTGTATTTTCTATTTCATCCTCCTTTAATTTAGCTGGATACACGAGTATGAATTTATCCAGGCATGCATATAGAGACTTACATTTATAAATAGTGGTCTGTAAACTATGTTAACAGCTCAAGAAATGTTAGGTAGAGATAAAGTACTGGAGTGTAGATCCACCAAAGAAGAACCTGTAATTCCACAAGGTCTAATAAAATGAATTCATATATTAAGCAGCAGAAATGAAAATAATCCATAAGAAAAGCAGCAGAAAAAAGTATGTAATTTAGCCATTTTTCCCTTACCTATAAACTCTGGTTTCTAGCTAAATCTTGCCTGGCCTATAATGATATACTTGAAATTCAGTTATTCAATTGCAAGTTTTCAAACTCTTGCACAATGCTGATCACTTCTCCATCAGTATTTCTCTCTTTAATCCTTTGACCCCACATGACAACTTATTTTTGACACACTATGATTTCTGTCCTTTTGCTGTGTGAGGAGTTTGACTTGCTTGAACTTTCCAGGCAGGTTGTTGGATGTGTCTTTAAATCTTTGACTCAAATGACCTTACAGGCTCTGTGTTTTAGTGCTGCCTAAGAGAACACATTATTTTCCTCTATGCAATTGTTCTTCTATGTGTCATTCATTCTGTTCATGTTTGTATCATCTGCCATTTGAGTAATGCAGTAAGTCTTTATTATTTACACTCTACATTTCCTGCTAGGCTGTCTTCAGTAAGCAAACCACTTTCTTTAGCTCCTGCAATAATAACAGCACGATACAGAGAGCTGAGAATGTTAGTTCCCTTAACCTCAAAATTACTTTTTCTTTCAAATGTTTCTTGCATTTCTTCCATTTATTTTGTAAACTGTAACTGTGACAATACATACAGCAGCACTCATTTCAGTCATCTCACAGGTGTCAATACATTATTACAGAGCACAGGGAGATCAGTTCTCTCTCAACTGCTATCCTGCATGATTCTAGATTGTTATCACTGATGCTTACAAAGACCTGACCAACACCCCCCAATATGATAAAAAATTCAAAAATTGAAGATAGCAGAGAAGAATTAATATGATGAAAAGTTATTCTGAGGATGCCTTAAATCTTGGTGATAGAATTAGAAATTCTACAATATTTTTTACTGAAGAAAGGGGTAGTTGTCATAATTTCTTTTTTTCACAGCTTTTATGAATAAACCAAAATTTTGTATTAAATATTGTGCTTATGAAAGAGATCATTTTGTTATAAAACAATAAAGAATATTAAGATGACTTTGTTAACTAATATTGTCATTTCACAACTTTTATAGTTTTAAATTACAAAGTATGTTTGTAATAATATTATTTGTGTTCAATTAAGTGGTGTTTAGGATTTTTGTATCTCTATATAGCTTGAAATTAAGCTTAATTGTAAGGGTTTTTCAACTGTCCTCTGTAGTATTTCACATAAACTGAAAGTGCTTTAATCATAGAATCCAAGAATGGTTTGTGTCAGAAGAGACCTTTACAGATCATCTAGTCCAACCCCTGTACCATGGACAGAGGGATCTTTAATCTTTTTAGAGATCAGATTTCTCAAAACTCTCTCCAAATGGACCTGGAACTTAACTCTTCCCTTCCCTTCCCTTCCCTTCCCTTCCCTTTGTGTCTCTCTTTTCCTTTCTTGTTATCCATTTTTAAATCCAATAGTTTGATTGATCAGGTGTACTCTCTAATTTACAATAAATGAATCCTCATTACTGGGTGAAATTTACATAATACATAACCTAATTTAAGTGTTTCAACATATTTTGGGAATTCCCAATATTTTGTGGGAATATATTGTGACTATATAATAGTCATTACATTAAGTTATGATCATTGAATTTGGCTTGGTGTAATGGTAGCCTAATTGCTAGACAACAATACAGTGTAAATAATCAGTAATGTTGAAGGATAGTGGAAGTATAAATAGTACTGTCTAAGGAACCTCAATGAGTACAAGTCTGTGGGACCTGATGAGATTCATCTGTCCTGAGGCAACTGGCAGATGAAGTTGGCTAAGCCACTATCCATCCTTTTTGAAAAAATGTGGCAGTCAGATGAATTTCCCAATGACTGGAAAAAGGGAAATATAACCCTAATTTCAAAAATGTTGAACACTGAGGTACCTACACTCTCACCTATGTGCCAGGAAAGATCATGGAGCACATTCTCCTGGAAACTATGCTGAGGTCCATGAAAAACAAAGAGGGGATTGGTTTATGAGGGGAAAATCATGCCTAAAAAATTTGATGCCCATCTTTGATGGGGCCAGGGCATTTACAGGTGAATAGAAGCAAAGGAACTGACATCATCTACCTGGACTTGTGCAAAGTGTTTGACACTATCCCACATGACATCCTTGTGTCTAAATTAGAAAAATATGAGTTTGATGGATGAATCACTCAGAGGATAAAGAAGAGACAGAATGGCCACACACAAAAAGTTGTGGTCAGCTACTCACTGGCCATATGGAGACCAGTGACAAGTACTGTCTTGCAGGGGTTGGTGTTGGGGTAGATACTGTTCAACGTCTTTGTTGCTGACATGGAGAGTGGGATCAAATGCAAACTCAGCAGGTTTGCCAATGATACCAAGTTGCATAGTCGTATTGGTTTTGCTTGGCCTGGCTTTTTGTAGCAGGGGTCCACAGAGATTGCTTCTCTGAGGAAGCTGCTGGAAGTTTCCACCATGTCCAGCAGAGCCAATCTGTGATGGCTCTGGAAGATGAACATGCTGCTGGCCAAAACTGGGCCAATGAGAGAGGCTGGTAATGCCTCTGTGATTACATATTTAAGAAGAAAGTCAAAACAAAAGTCAAAAGGTTTTTTTCTAGTCAGAGAAGAGGAGGAGGTGAGAACATGTGAGGGAAAACAACCTGGGGACACCAAGGTCAGAGGAGAAGGAGGGGGAGGAGATGCTTCAGGTGCTGGAGCCAAGATGCCTCCGCAGTGAGGTGCTGAGGACCATGGTGAAGCAGCTGTGCCCCTGCAGCCCATGGGGATCCATGGGGAATGCAGAGATCCACCCACAGCCCGTGGGGAAAGTGCCCATGCCGGAGCAGGTGGATGCCTGGATGAGGCTGTGATCCAGTGGGAGACGTGGGGGAGAGAGAGGGCCCTTGTTCCCAGGCTGGAGCAGCCTGTCCTTGGAGGACTGCACCCCGTGGAAAGAGTGACCCACACTGCAGCAGTTTTGAGAGGACTGTGTGCCCATGGGAAGGGCTCATGTGGCAGCAGATGTGGTGAGATATCATGTGGTGAGATATGGCTGCTGCTCATGAGATTGGAAGCATGTTGGAGAAGTGTACGGAGAACTGTCTCCTGTGGGAGGGACCCCACGGACTCATAGGAGAAGGACTCCTCTCCCAGAGCAGTGGAAGAGAATCTTAGTGATGAACTGACCAAACCCCCATGTCCTGTCTCCATGCGCTGATGGTGGGAAGGAGGGAGGGGCTGGTGGTGGGAAAAGGTGTTTTAAGGTCTTATTTTACTTCTCCTTATCCTCCTCTGATTCTGCTAGGAATAAATTCACTTTCTAACTTGAAGTTAAGCCTGTTTTGCCCATGAAGTGCTTTCTCCTGGTCCTTATGAAGTGCTCATTACATTTTCTTTTCCTTTCTCTCCTCTGCCCAGCTGTGGCAGGGGAGGTGAGCAAGTGACTCTCCTGGGTGCTTGGCATGAGGCCAGTGACAAACCATGACAGTAGTGCAGTTGACATGCTGGAGGGAATGGAAGCCATCCAGAGGGACCTGGATAGGATTGAGAGGTGGTTGTGTGTGAAAATCATGAAGTTTAGCAAAGTGAAGCGCAGTCTGGGTTGTGGCAATCCCAGACCACAGACGTACAAGCTGAATGGCAAAGTGATGAGGGTAGCCTTTTGGAGAAGGACTTGGGGGTGATATTTGATAAAAAACTCAACATGAGCAACAATGTGCATTCATAGCCCAGAAAGCCAACTGTGTCCTGGTCTCCATCAAAAGCAGAGTGACTCCCAGGTCAAGGGAGGTGATTTTCCTCTACTCTGCTTTTGTGAGGCCCCAGCTGTGAATACTGCATGCACGTCAGGGGTCCCCAGCACAAGAATGATGTCTACCTGCTGGGACAAGTCCAGAGCAGGACCACAAGGAGGATAAAATACCTCCCCTATGCAGATAGGCTGAGAAATTGGCATTATTCACCCTCAAGAAGAGAAGGTTGCATGGAGACCTCACAGTCTTCCAGTATTCATCAGGAACTGTATGACAAGGAGGAATAGACTCAAGCTGAAAGATAAAGGTAAAGATTAGATGTGAGGAAAAAATTTTTTACTGTGAACATGCTGAAGGACTGGAACAGGTTGTGCAGAGAAACTGTGGATATCTGAACCCTGGCAGTGTTCAAGTCCAGGTTTGGGGGCAAGTGCACTCTCAGATACCTGGTTTAATGAACTATGTCCCCACCCATGGCAGGGGGATTGAACTTTAGAGTTCAATCTAGATGAACTTTAGAGTCTCTTCCAAACCCTATGATGCTATGATTTGAATTATTGGTCCCTGTATTGGTATGAGAGGTATGGATTCATAACCACTTGTCAGCTGGACTTTGAACTATTCATAATGACCTTTTCAGCTCATTCTTCGTCACTTTTGTAGTTCACACAGTGGTATCTCACTGCTTATATTTCTTTACAGAGGTGCTAGTAGAGACTGAGTTAGAACATATAGTAAAGGCAGGTAATATTCACTAATGCCTTCTTGTCCACAAAACCAGTTATTTCATCATAGAAGGAAATCACCTTGGTCATACCTGACTTTTATTATTTATCTTATTAGAAGTAAACCAATAAAAACTTTAAAAGTTTTATGTTAATAACTTTTTCTTTTAATACCTATTCCATGAATTATTTTCTTGAAAGTATTATTCTGCAGAAAGACATTTAATGTCTTTATAATGTTCTACACAAATCTTCACAAATATTAATATTAGGTTATTGTGTCTAAAGAGAACTAAAACATTTAAAAGAAGATTAATTTATGTTAAAGAATAAGGGCACAGGCCGAGATATTTTCACAATTTCCATTTACCTTCAAAAAACTAAAATTTGAGCTGGACGTGATTCCCATGCATACTAATGGTAGTAACTGTCTTTGTAAACAATCTGACCCTGTACAAAAGAAATTGCATATTACAAAGCACATATTACTAAGATAGGTAATTATAACTCTACCTGCTACTGCTTGTTACATGCTAAATGTAGCACTCTACATCATAATATATGGGTTTTATTGTATAGGAGCAGATAATTTACAGTAAAATTTGTTACAAGTTTCTGTTCCAAATAAATATTTTAAAATACAAAATAAAAACTTGATTTATATTTCATAAAATTTACAGCAAGAATAACAAAAACAAAGTATCACATTCCTGATTAATAATCTTTCTATTGTGTAATATATTGAAAGGAATTATTCTGTGACGGAACATAAAACCTACACAAAAAGTAATTAAATCAATATTTGCAAAGAAAGTTTCTTAACAATTTAACAGTAATTTTTTAATATAAACTGTATTTTATGATGTATGTTTTAAAGGTTTAATACATAAAGTGTTGTATTGGAAAAAACAGTCTTAAAGAAATTTATGGCCTTAGCCTCTGGCAGTGTCTGACTAGATTTCCAAAACAAGATGCCAATACATTTGGAATAGTGGGCTAAAAAACGTTCAGAAAAATATTGCTTGACTGAGTTACCCAGGAGACTATGGTCACTCAAAAGAGAATGAACCTGAGGTTGTGACTGAAAAATATTTAAAACTATCTACTAATTAACTGCTTCAATCAAGGAAGTTAACTATGTATGAAAGTATTTTCTCAAAAAACGTATCTACCAGAGGTGAAAAAAATACTCATGTTGATATTTTGAAATATTTATTAATGTTGCTTTAGATTACATTTCCACTAGAGAAATTCAAAAGATTTCTTATAATCCATTAAAAATTAATAATATTTTTAATGGTGTCAAGATTTTTGAAAACATGTATGCCTTGTGTCAAAAAAAGTCATGCATAGACAGTTTCCTACAGTCTCTAGCAGCCTAGCATCAGTTACCTCAGTATATCCAACTGTTCCAAATTTTGCATAAAGTAACAAGACATGTAGGACAACTACAAAATAAGAATTAGCTAGAGTGATTTTTAAATATGTTCTAACAATTGCATCCCTAAGAAATTTCCATCCAGGAGTCTCTGATATTTTGCATATTTATGAATGAAGTCCTGCACTATAATCAAGCTCGCCCTGTTTCAAAATAAAAAATATGTAAAAAATCAAAATTCTAAGATTTTGACTGGATTAATCACATAATAAGGTGCCTAAAAGTAACATTTGTAAGGCTTATTCTACATAATTTGCTTCATGTTTGCATATGTGACAGAACTGAATTTTGAAGTACATCTTTTTTTCCTTAACCTCTGTATTTCCAGTTCAGAGTATTTTTTTAATTGATTTTTAACTTTTATTAATTTTTTAACTGCAATGCACAAGAACATTCCAGTCGGTTGTATTACCAGGCACGTCAGTTTATACACATTAATGAGGATGATAATGTCAAAAAATATTCTGACTTTGTTTCATAACTGGCAGGAAAAGAAAAATCATGTTTCATGCATTAAACTTGTTTTTTAGAAGAGGTATGTTGACTCTGAAAAGTAAGAGAAACAGAATTACTCACAGGCATTGTAAAATCATTCTCATATGTGTAATAAAAAATGTATATCTCATGTACCTTAACTGATATATTTTGTACCTGACAATTCACAATTTTGTTTTCATATACGATGAAAGAAGATCTGCAAAACTGTTTCAATGTTCACTTCTGCTTCATTTAGATAAAAATGTCAAGTCTTGTTGCAATGTCAGTCAGATAATGCAAAATTTTGAATAATTAATGAAGAGAAATGTTACTTAAAAACATACAAACACAAACAGCTCAATTTTGCATTCCCCTTCTTGACAAATAGTCTGTTTTTTTAGAAATTTGTTAAAATAAGGAGAAACTGGGAACTGTTCCCTCCCTTTATCTTACAGTCTCTCCCTAATCTGATTTCTGATCAGGTAACCTAAAGATATTAGAAGGCAAGTTTGTTTATTTTTCTTAGAAGTAAGGACCACCCATGGAAAAGATCCTTGGAGGTTATTTATTTCTGAATTTTAATTAAGATATTCAGACTATATAGAGATTTGGTCAATTTTCATCAAGTGTGACAATGGGTTGCTTTGTTCCACTCTTGTCCTTGCCTTCAGCAGTTATTACAAAGTGAGAAAAAAATTATAAAATGCTATCTCGTGCTAGCCACACACACAGAGAATCCCAGAATGGTTTGGGTTGGAGGGGACCTTAAAGATCATCTGGTTCCAAACCCTGTGGTGTGGACAGGGATACCTTCCGACTAGACTAAGTTGCTCGAAGCCCCATGCAACCTGGGCTTGAATACTTCCAGTGACTGAGCTTCCACAACTTCTTGGGGCACTGTTCCAGCACTTCAGCACCCTCATAGTGAAGAATTTCTTCCTTATGTCCAATCTAAACCTACCACCCCTCAGTTTGAAGCCATTCCCCCTTGTCTATCCTTCCATGCCCTGTAAGCACTACATAATAGGGTATAAAGAAGCAATGCAATATTGAGCCTTTTCCCAATAATCCCAGCTCTTTCCCAATAAGCCCATCTCAGCTCTTTAGGTTGGAGTCACATGATGAGGCTTCATTCCAGATATTTTAAGCGTATCTGTTTTTCTGTTTTAATCATCTCTGCTTTTCTCACCTGACAGATAATATCTGCCCATTGGTGAACAATTAAAAGGAGTTATAGCACAAGTAAGCCACAGAAAGATGATCAGAGTGGCAAATGGAGTTAGATCTGAGAAGAGCTGGGTGAGAATATGTGAGAGGAACAGTCCTGCAGACACCAAGTTCAGTGGAGAAGGAGAGGCAGGAGCTGCTCCAGGCACCAGAGCTGAGATTCCCCTGCAGCCCCTGGTGCAGACCATGGTGAGGCAGCTGTGCCCTGCAGCCCATGGAGGTCCATGGAGGTCCAGAGATCCACCTGCTCCATGGAGGAGCCCCAGCCTGGAGCAGGTAGGTGCCTGAGAGGAGGCTGTGACTCCATAGGAGATCTGTGGAGTCTCCTTGAAGGACTGCACCCTGTGGAAGAGTGACCCCTGCTGCAGCAGTTTTGGAAGGACTCATGCTGGAGAAGTTCATGGAGAACTGTCTCCTGTGAGAGGGGCTCCACAGTGCAGCAGGGGAAGGATTCCTCTCCCTGAGCAGCAGGATAAACCTTGGGTGATGAGTTGAACGCTAACCCCATTCCGTCTCCTTGCACCACCTTTTAAGGTTTTATTTTACTTCTCATTATCCTGCTCTGATTTTGTTAGCAATAAATTCAATCAATATCTCTAATTTGAACCTGTTTTGCCCATGATGGTATTTGATGAATGATGTCTCCCGGTCCTTATCGCAATCCATGCACCCTTTGTTAAATTTTCTCTCCCCTCACCAGCTGTGGAGGGGAATGAGAAAGCAGCTTTGGTGGGTGTCTGGAATTAGGCCAGCATCAACCTGGCCTAATCATCACACAGGACTTGCTCTGCATGTGATCCTGAAGAGAACAGTGATGCCACTATGCAATCTCTCCATTTCACATGATGTCACATTTTGTAGATGTCATATTGATATCAAGGGGGAAAAAAAGGAGGTTTTTTATACATCAGATTTAGAGAGATCTTTGCTGTAGAATTTTGTCAGGCTAAGAAATCGTTGGGTGAGATACCATTCTCCAGTCTTCTAACTAGAGAATGATGTGAAAACATCATTTTGATACACAATAACAAAATATTTATTATTTATCGAACTTATTCCTCTCTGTATATAATATAAAAGGATGAGACTAAGCAGGAAAATTGCAAAAATAATAATTAGTTGCTCAAATTTGACTAAACCTCTCTTGGGTTTATTTGCTATTTTAGAGTGGAGTTAGAAATGTTAGAAGGACAGGAAAACCCCAACAAATCCTCTGCAAATCCAAAGTGAAGGGAATCATGAAACCTCCTTGTTTTAGATCTTGCTGAGGAACATGTGTTCTACTCCATGGAAGTAAATACCATAGTATAACTGGGAAGGAAAGTTAAAATGTCCTTGGAATTATACAGATAAGTTCTAAACATATCCAGGAAATTGAAGCTTTATATTTGCTTTCTTAGTGTGAAACCAAATTTGATGTTGAGTTCACAAAATATGCCTTTGCTACAGGATCAGATTACTTTTTATTTCTAGAATGTCAAACTTACTCTGAATATATTTTTGTGTTTAATACCTTATAAAATAGCCCAAAAAATTCATTCTTTTTCCTCATTTCTTCACGACTGTAATTTCAGCATGTTACTTCTAATGAAATTGTGAAGAATCTGCAAGCAGATAACTGTCTGATTTCAGAGTTAACATGTTTCTGTTCAGGAAGCAGGCTTTTTTTAGGCGTTAGATACTGACTTCCTGTTCATGTAAATTGAGAAAAACCATTTTCAGAATAGAAGGGTGTATTTTTCCATTTCTCTCACTTGAGAGACTTCATAAATACTGATGTCCATACAGCCAGCTGCCATTTTGACATCCCTGGAATTTTATTCTCGGTCAAGTGCAACATATAACCAGTCATCTCTCACACTCCTTCGTCCTCTTGGAGAAATAAAGCAAAAAGAAGTGACTATAAAAACTCAGATTTCTGATCTCTGCTTCATTACTCTCTGAGGTTTATATATTTAAGGTGGAAAATTAAGTACAGAAAATTAAGTCTTGACATTCATTATAAGCCTTTTAAATTGCTCTAATCTGAAAAAGGCCATAAAATAGAATCAGCCTTAATCTTTTTTGTATCAAAGTTTGACATGACCATTTCATCTTAAATTCCACCAATTCCCAGCTACACACCATTGATCCATTAATCAAATTTATTGTTGTCTACACTCACTCATGAGTTCTGTCAAAAGCTTTTGGAGGGAAAAATTATCACTGCCACTTAAAGTATTATTCAGGAATTTTAAAATAATATTTCTTTCAGCTGCAAAAAAGTCATAACATGCTTTTTATTCCTTTGGCTCTTTTTTTCTGGAAACCTTTTGATCTGTCATTTGTAGTTAGAAGCAAAAAGAGATGTTTACATTTCAATAGTTACTGATACACCTTTCTTTCCAGATTAACAAAATTCCTTGTTTTTTTTAAAGTTCTGAGTTTGGGAAATATGCATAGGTCATCACATACAGTCAATTTTTGCCTGAAGGTGTTTATCCCTCTGATAAGGCATAATTGGCCCAACTACACTGGCATGAGAAAAAGATGTCATGTATTAAAAGGGGTCATAAATCATCAACGTGATGCCCCCAGAGTGACCCCACACTCATTTCTGGGCCCTTCCACCAGAGAACTGATGGAAGTGATGCACACTGATCCACAGTGTTGAGACAGTGAAAACTTCACCACCAGGGGAGGTACCTGAGCAATCCCAGCTGAACCTGAATGTATATTAACCCCCACAACTTTGTGTTTCAAGGGTTTCCCCCACCCCCAGCAGACCAAGATTGCAATGATGACTTTGACAAAGGAATATCGAAATTACAGCAATCAAGTCTTGTCACTGGATCCACAGGATGTGATATATTTCCACTATCTACTACTATGCTTTCTTTCTCCTTCTTTCTTTTCCCTATATATTTTCTTAAACTATATTTTATTGGTTTTTTATTGTTATATTTCTAAAGATATCTCAGAAAGGTTCATTTTCCATAATTCTCATAATTTTTTTTTGACTTTTCAC
>VZTN01029223.1:1787-13281 GCA_013400515.1 Erpornis zantholeuca | reverse complement strand
ATTTTTAAGAAGTGAGAAAAACTTTTTAAAAAAAAAAAAAAAAAAAAAAAAAAATTTGCTCATTCTTTTGTGTCAAATATCAGAACTTGGAAATATGAAAGTGATTATATTTCTGCTCAACAAAACCCCCCTACCCTTAAAATAAGGTGATAGTATTAAAAGAAAAGGAGGGTGGTATTTTTTTCAATTTTTCATTTTCCCTTTTTCAGGATAGCACACCAGGAAAAAAAAAACAGCACAGGATTCCATGTGCTATAATAAGGAGGAATGTATAGAATCACAGCATCCTAGGATGGTTAGGAGTGGAAGAGATTTCTGGAAATCACCTAGTCCAACTAAAGTAAGTTCATTTTAGGTACATCGCACAGAAAATCCTCAGAGAAGGAGCCTTCTCAGCCTCTCTGGGGAGCCTGTTCCTGTGCTCTCTCACATTCAAAGTAAGGAGGGTTTTCCTGATATAGAGATCAAGCTTCCTGTGTTTCATCTGGTGTCTTTTGCTCCTTAGCCTCTTGCTGAGCACACTAAAAAGAGTCTGGTCCTGTCTTCTTGACACATACTGTTAGCTTATTTTTATTCATTGGTAAGAATTTTTCTCAGTTTCCTCTTCTCCAGGCTAAACAGGTTCTGCTCCCTCAGCATTTCCTCAAAAGAGAGATGCTACAATCATAATCAAAGTCCTACACAGACCTCCTCTGGTGGTTCCTTGTCTTTCTTGAACTGAGGAGCCCAGAACTAGACACAATACTCTCGATATTGCCTCACCCACGGAGTAGAGGGGCAGGATCCCCTGTCTCTGCTTGATGGCAGTGCTTTTCCTGATACATCCCTAATGCATGCTTGGACTTCTTGGCCACTAGGGCAAATACAGACAGCTTGTGGTCCACCAGGAGCCCAGGTCCTTATCTGCAGAGCTGCTTTCTAGCTGATAATAGCTAGAAAGCAGCTTTCCCAGGCTGTCCTGGTGCCTGGGATTATTCCTCCCCAGGTACTGACTTTTCATTTGATCTTCATTGGGCTACTCTCCACCCAGCTCTCCAGCCTGTTCAGATCTCACTGAATGACAGAACTGCTTTGTGGTTTTAATTTTTGACAAGTTTAGTACCATCAGCAAACTCGCCGAGGGTACTCTTTGTCCCTGCTTCCAGGTCATTGATGAATAAGCTGAAGAGGGCTGGATCCAGTACTGACCCCTGGGGTAATATCACTGGTTACAGGCCTCCAGCTATACTCTGTACCACCTGTAACAGCCTTCCAGGATCTGCCACTCCGACGGTTCTCAATGTCCTTCACTATCATTCAGCTAATGTGCCCTTCCTGAGCTTTCCTTTGGGGATTTTTGAGGACAGGGTGTCAAAAGCCAAGATGAAGTCAAGGTCTCTCCCCTCATCTGTGTCTATCCCCTCATCTGTGCAGCCAGTCATGTTATCACAGAAGGCCTCTGGCAATTCTGTTCCATTGACAATTCTTGTCTTTTTAAGCATGTGCTGATGCTGAAGATGTCATTTCTGAGAGATATTATGTTTGTTCTTATTATGGAGACACCTGCCAACTAGGAACTCAGCTGACAGCAAGAATATTATTATTAGGGAAGTGCCGTAACAAGAGCGCCTGCTGTTTCTCTTCTTAGTGGCAAATGTCCCTTTCCTAGGTGTGACAGTTTTTCTATTTACTGGGAAACAAAGCATTTTAGTTGCATAAAAAAGAGGTCCAGCCACAACACCTGACTAAGAGCAAATATTAAAAGAAAAAAAAAAGTTGTTTATTTATTAGCAGAAAGTTTTACCAAAGGTTTGAATTCTGCACTTCAATAATGGTGAATTCAAAAGAATGGTTCTAAATGTTTAGCTATACTTACTTTCAGCTATCAATAATTTTGCTGCACTTCAGCAGGAAGTATTAATCACAATGACTATGTCTTTCTGTAAGTGGAGCATTGGCTGCAAGATGGTGGGTCTGGGTCCTGCATGTGATTCCAGACTCTGGCTCTCATTCTCCATGGTTGATTATCTGTAGCCTATGAAAAACTAAAAAGAAATTCTCAAACCAGAAAACAAAAACAGATCCGTTCTCCACCCAGCCTGTACTTGTGCTTGTGCTTGCCCCAATCCATGTACAGGACTTTGCACTTGGCCTTCTTGAATTTTATGAGGTTCATATGAGGCACCTCTCAAGCCTGTCAAGGTTGCCCCAGGGCGTTCCTTCCCTCCAGCATGACTGCATCACTCATGTTGGTGTCACCAGCAAACTTGCTGAGGGTGCACTGGATCCCATTGTTCATGTCACTGCCTTGGGGACACCACTCTGCACTTGGACACTGAGCCATTGACAAAAGCTCTTTGAGTCTGACCATCCAGCCAATTTTTTTATCCAACAAGTGGTCCATCCATCAAATCCATGTAATTATTTTTTCAAATTTCTCAAGATGCGAACATCTTTGTGTAATGTATGTAATTACTTACTATATATTAAAATATTGCCTAATCGTAACAATAAACCACTTTAAATATCAGTTCTAACTTGCATAAAAAATCCCCTGAGACACTGGTTTATTCCATGGAAGCTCTTAAAGCAAAAAATACATTGCTTAGAGGAAATGAATGTTTTGAATAATATCCATAGCTGAAAATACGTCTTCATAAGCATTATGAAACATACTTTTAGTACAGATTTTAAACACTTACTTACAGAAAATAACCCGCTACATCTTTTAAATAATACTTTATCAAAATTCTGATGATAAAGTAATGTAAAACCTGCTGTTCAAACTTTGACAAAAACAATGCTAGTAATTTGCATACTTCCTCTAATGTTCAGTTTATTAAGAGAAAAAGAGTAAAGGATCTGAGGGAAAATCTATGGTCAAATGTTGTTGTGAAAAGACTATTTTGGGACTAAACAGCAGAATGACATAAAAAAAAATGTGTGGACAATAAGGGAAATCTGTTACCTTGCAGATTGTTCAAAAATAGTGCAACAGATTGTCTGATACTTAGTAATGTTCTGGTGATTTTTTTCCCAAAAAATGGATATATGAACTAAAGTGGGTCCTTTTTCTGGCTTGATTGTGGCCAGAATCAAATCCAGCCATGGGAATGGCTAAAAATGATTGCTAAAAAGACAGTGCAGTCAGGGGTGTCCATAATATGTCATAGTTTTTGATGCTTAGGAAGACAAGAATCAGGAACTCTGAAAACACGTGAGCAATTACATTCAGAAAAGTAATAACATTGAAAATACTGAGACCTCTAAGAGAGAAATCTGAAGGAAAAAAAAGAATTAAAAGAAGATGAACTTTCCTAAACAAGCAACTATAAAGCTATATGCAATTTTTCCAGTGGTCTGCATTTACAAAGGAATACTTGGAATTTGTGTGTTGTTTTTTAATGGAACTGTAATGTTCTCTTCTGTTGTAAAACCTGACTCACCTTTCATTTCCTTGGACAAAATGGTGACTAGAAAGCTTCTATTCCACAATCATTAGAGGGCTTTACAGATAAGCTAGACAAATGTCTCCTTAATTACATATTGGGGTTTTTTTGGTTTTTTTTTTTTTTTTTGTTTTTTTTTTTTTTTTTTTGGTTTTTTTTTTTGTTTTTTTTTTTTTTGTTTTTTTGTTTGGTTTGGGTTTGGGTATTTTTGTTAGTTTGGGGTTGTTTTGTTTGTTGGGCCTTTTTGGTTTTGCCTTTGGTTTTGGTTCTGCCTTTGTTTTGTTTTAAAAAATTATTGAGGTTTCAAGGGATTACTTAGAGGTATGAATTAGCTTGTCATTTTACTATCTTGTCACATATAAACTAGTGGACTCAGAGATAATTTTCTTTGCATAGCTGATGTCAGATATAGATGCATAGTAGATTTTCTCCAGTCATTAGTTCACAGTGATAAAGCACACAGATAGCTAACTTGAGGAGCCAATTTAATTTTGATTTCTATCTCAACACTGTTTGTCAGAGGTATGTGTGGGAGGGGCTGCACATGTGCCACTTGCAGGAGGCTACTAGGAGAAGATGGGAGAAAGCCTTGTCTCTGGGGAAGCTTTGCCTGGCAACAATTTCATGTCTGACATGGGAAAGGCAGTCAGCAGGAGACCACCAATACCAAAACACTATACCCTCGAGAGAGGTTCTCCAACCAGACGGCAAAAGATCTCTACCAATGGACTGCAGTGGAAGCTTGGACTGGGCCAATTGTCTCCTGTCAGCAGGCAGACCTTGGGAGGAGCCAGGGGATAAAAAAGCACGTATGTCACAAGCTCTGAGGTCTTTTGGTCTTCTTCCTGCTTGCCCTGGTAGAAGTTTTTTTCCTTTATGCCCTGGCTCCAGACTGCCTTTTGGACCTTCTGCCCTCGCTGGCCCTTGCTCGTCCTTGCCTCTCACTGGGCGCTTGGCTGAACACTGGCTGGCATCTGAGCCTGTGTCCTGCCCCTCCCCTTCTCCTGCGCCAGCCGCCACCTGTGCTGCCTCCCCTTGTTCCTGCCTGATGCCCTCCCTGATTCATCCCTGGGTTCCTGCCTGATGCCCTCCCTGATTCATCCCTGGGTTCCTGCCTGAGCTGCCTGCCTCTAACCTTGCTTCCCTGATCCAGGCCGCCGCTGCAATCCCTGTTGTGGACCTGTCCATGGTCCTACGCCTCCTGCCTTATTCCAGCTGGCTGCGTGTCCAGCTGCCTGTGGCTGCAGGAGCTGCATCACACACCCCTGATGCTTGGACATCGATGGTGCTCCCTGACCTGCTAGTGGTAATGCCTTCTTTTTCTCTTTGTCTTCCCTCCCTCTCTCTCCCCACCCTTTTTCATTTTCCTTCCTACTTTTCTGTCTTTTCTACACTTCCTTAGTACAGCAATGCCAATAAACAGTTCTCAGATATAATATTTGTCTCATTTGACTTAAGTTCATCCTAGAGCATCCATTTTAAAAGAACTCCCCACTGTTCCCCATAGTGGGACTTGACAGCTGACTAAGGGCTTGATCCATTACCCAGATAAGTCAAAGAAAATTTTGAATAATTCTAATTTCACAAGCTTAGGTGAAAATTCATAATATTCTTGGAAACATTCATATGACAAAAGAATGTCAGTCTGTGAATCATGTGAAAGTAAATAGGCATTCCAACACTGCCATGGACTAGAAGGAAGAACCCTTAAATACGTTTGGAAAATTAACCTTCTAACAGATCATCAATATATTTGGAGCTCCTCTTTCCTATTATTACTGCATTTATATAGCCTACTTTCTCTAAGTTTGAATATTTCTCTGACTTCAATCTTTGTGGGTTTTTCAGCTTCTTTTTAGCCTTTAGAACCTAACCAGCATTCAACCAAATCTTATTCTGGCTGTTGGTAGTGTATGACTATAATCCTAAAGGCACTTGTTCCTCAAAGATGACTGTTCTGTGCGGGAACTAAGCACAATTACACATTCCGAATGTTGAAATAGAAATATATATTGCAATGTAGTTATAGCTATCCTTAGAGTTCAATTCTGACAAGGAAAGAGAGAAAGAAAATATTCTTCTACAATAGAGTGAAAAAGTTACTTTCTGAGTCTTCCCTTGAAGGCACTACAAAGAACTCCATAGGCATAGATCATGAATCTTCCCTGGTGTCATAATCAAATCTTCAAGGATAATTAGTGTGTAAGAAATCACAGTCTCCAAAACAACTGTGCTGATTTTGGAAGAGTAAAGGGCAACATACCGAATAAGAAGTAAGGATAAGACTATGAAAATTGTAATGACATTTCTTCATTCCCTTCTTTCCCCTACCCAGACCCAGAATGAGGAGAAAATAAGGTGTTCGCAAAAGGACTCCCATATAATTTGACTATGTATTCTGCAATAATCTGAAGGTTATTTATTTTTTACAAGGGTATATTTAGAAATAATTTTGTGTTCTGGAGTTAAGGAGTTGTGTCAACAATTTATTATGAGGATAGATGGAGAATGCTGAATACAGAGAATAATTAGTGTAATATAAGAAATTCTAAAAATATGAGTCCAGAGTTAGAGCTTCATTATTTATAGGTCTGCCTGTGTAAAAGTAAAAACCTCCCCTCCCCTCTCCCACCCTCCAAGTTTTTCCTTTTTTCTGTTTTCTGAAAAACGTGTCATGGACCTCCACTTAGAAAATGTCATGTTAGAGTTTCAATACTTTTGATATTTTATCCATAAGAATTCTTAAGTTGAACATAGTTAAATTTATGATGTCTTACTACACATATAAATGTTGATTATTCAAACAAAATAAGGAAACCCAACTAGTTTTATGACTTAGAATGTAAGCCGATAGAGGAGAGACTTACGGTCAAATGCTTGCTCTAAAGAACATTGAGGTACTTTACCTTAAGTATGCTAGCACAGAAATGAGTATTAATTCTCCCAAATAAAAGATATAACTGTTGGAAAAGTCATGCTCATATGTGTTCCTTTTCAGCTTCCAATTAGCATTTAATTATTTGATGTAAAAAAAAGCTCTTGCAGATAGAAAAAGGTAGATTTTTTTTTTATCCAGCGATCCCTTTAGGCTATGAGTCTGGGTGTGTAATCAGAACAGACTAACAGAAGTCCAGTGAGAGGAAAATGAAATCTCAGATGAATTAATCATACATGTTTACCCTAAATTTGAACTATTAAATCACAAAGATTGCAATTCTTAAGGTTTCAGCTCTTTATAGGGCAAAATATTGGCAGAGATTTCTAAACTCCATGAGAAAACTAAAGCCAGGGAGCTGACTTGAAATAGTGTGGCATGATGTCCCCCCTCTCTCATGGTTGGGACACTTGGAAGAGATGACTCAGGTCAGATTAATGGCCCAGCATGGAGCCAGATAGCCCAGCGAGGAGCCAGATAGCCCAGCAGGAGCCAGAGAGCCTTGCAGGAGCCAGAGAGCCCAGCAGGAGGCCACTGTCCAGACTCCTGAGAGTCTGGGGCGAAGATGTAGTACACATCTCGGAATGAGGACAGATGTGGAAAGAGATAAAGGAAAATAACAACAGGTGACCAAGAGAAATTGTTTTTCTGTCTATAAAAGCCCACACAAATGATCACAGAGAAGAAGTCTCTTACACACTCATTTGAGGACTGTGAGGAGATTTCTCCTTGGAGCTGAATGAAACTTCAAGTTAATTCCCTGGAGATTGAGAGAGAGGATTTCAATGTCTACCCCCTTCAGGGATTGGTGGTAAGAAACATTGGATCCTAAGTTGTACTATTCCTTAGCTAGCTGTAATTTTATGGTACCTTTAACTCTGTGTGTATGTACTAGTATTGCCTTGTTGGTTTTTTCCTGTGTAGTAATAGTCTGTTTAAGTGTTATGCCTGTTAGTTTTGTGTCTATTAACAAATAATCCATTTTATAATAGACCGAGTCAGCCATTATTAAAGAACTTGCAAATCAGAGTGGATTTTGGGTTGCTGACCACCTCAATACAGCTACTGCCTGCTGCCAGAGGCCTGGACAGTTGGCAGGGGCTGATTTAAACCTACATCATCCATTCATAACAAATAGTTAATACCTCGATGTTACGTTTGCTGGCTTCTGTTGCAAGCCACAAAGAGCAACCAGTGCCAGAGAGCATCTCTACCCAGCCTGGGTCAGGCCCTCGTGGCCCAAGCCTTCCTTCTGAAAGCATGGACCACGGGGCCCTCACTGGCCAGGGAGCCTCATGGCTAGCTCAGGTATCTTTGCTCTCCACAACCACACAGCAGCAAAGGGGATGAAAAGAGACCTCTGCATGGAGATCCTGAAGGTCTTTATTCACATGCAGATCTCCAGGGGCAAAGGTGAGGGAAAGGCAGAGGGTCTGGGGTTCTATCAGGACCCAGGGAGGGGTGGAGTTGGGGTCTCTCAGAGACCAATAAGAGGAGCTTGAGGGAATGGCCAGGATTTAAGAGGAAAGAGGGTAAAAAACAGGGAACACCACACCTTGATACCCAGAACAAATACTTTATTAGGGATAACCTGCAGAACACAACCTCTTTCTGTTGCTCACTACCAGGTAACTTCATAACTACCAGCATGTGGGCTTACAGGAATTTCTGGTTTTAAAGACCAAACTTTGTATACATAATGTAAGATGAAAAGGCTGACTTTAAAGGGTCTGAAGTTGATCTTAAAAACTGTCTTGAATTTTGCTGAGTTCCTTGACTTTGCTCTTGGGTTGTTTTTCCTATGTTTATATAGGTGTCCCGGTTTGAGACAGAACCCAGGAGAGAAATATCCCCCAATAGAAAGCAGGATTTCAATCATGTCTCCCCCACCAGGTTCGGGAAGAAGAAATATTTCCTTGGAGGAAAATGAAGAGGGAGAAACTATTTATTTAACAAAACACACACAGGGAAAGGAAAAAAACAGGAAAGGATAATAATGGTAAACAATAAAATCTCCCACTTGGGAGAGAAGTCCTGGAGAAGTCCTTCAAGCCTTGATCTTGATCCAGCTGGGTTGACCTGGGGAATTTCCCCCTCAAACTGATGGAGAAAATCCACAGAGAGAAGCCAATTCTCCCAGTGAGATCTCCCGAGGTTCTGATGCTCCAAGTCCAGAAGAAAAAGAGATACCAAAGTCCCAAAAAAGGAAGAAAAAAACTTCTTCTCTCTCTTTTGCTCGAAGAGAAAAGAAGCTGAGACGGAAAAAAAAACCTTTGCCAGCAAGCATCCTCCACACTTGACCTTGAACAAAAATTCCTCTGGGCTGTTTTTTTTTCTCCCCTCTCAGGCACAGAACGGCATAAAATTCATCTTCTGGGCATAAAGCAGACGATATGGGATATATCATACACCATAAAAATCACTCTAAGACAATAGGTCTAACTCTGGAATGCAAGTCCTGCAAACACTCTTAATATTAATGTTTTAATCAATTGAAGCAAAAATGCAAACACTCTTAACCTACAGGCTTGTTGCTCTACAGTGCTGTATTTCCAAACAATGCATAGAAATGGGTTTAAAGATATCTCAGTATGGTCACTGGAGCAAACATAGCTCAAGAAATATTTCATCCCAATAATGACTGTGAATAGGCTGAAATGAAACTAATTACTAATTTAAAAGCAATAGTAATGGGACTCTTAAGTACTGGAACTCTAAAACTGTTTTGTGGAGTTTTCCTTTCCTTTTCCCAGGTAAAATTTTCTGATTTTTTTTCCTGGCAATTTTCTCTTACATTTACATTCTTCAATTTTTGTCCTTTCAGGAATTGTTGGAGAATTGAATCTGAATATTAATAATTTTTTATCTGTATAGAGTTTATTTTTACATGGATCTGTTAAAATTCTTTGCCTCAAAAAGATGAAGCTTGTCTATTTCATTATTCATTAGCCTGACCATTGAATTGTGGAAAAATTCCACAAAAATGGGCTTAAAACTGTAGGCTATAAGAAATCTTCATACAAACTACACTTCTTTTTGGTTAAAAAAACAAAAAATACTAAAATTATGATTCTTGTCTCAAAAGAATTTCATTTTTCCTTTTCCAGTTTAGGCTTGCTTGGGAAAG
Organism: Erpornis zantholeuca; assembly: GCA_013400515.1. Classification (NCBI taxonomy): domain Eukaryota; kingdom Metazoa; phylum Chordata; class Aves; order Passeriformes; family Timaliidae; genus Erpornis; species Erpornis zantholeuca. Next base: position 3,791 of record VZTN01029223.1, on the reverse strand, counting down.
TATAGTTTTCAGAGTTATCTTGGAACCTTTGCTTTTTTCCCACACCTCTGGGAATGAAGAATGCAGCACATGAGAGAAAGAGGTCTTCCTAATAACAACTAGATGAAGAACTGAATGATAGCTGAAAGAAATCCATCCCTGAAAGATATTGATTTCATTTCAATGGAAACATGTTGACTAAAGTACGTTTTGAAACACAGAGGCTCAAAGAAAACGGAAAAGAAAGGGGAAGAATTTTTACAGTCTTTCTTATTCCCACAAAAATATCCCCAACAAAAACAGACTTACATTTTTTCACTTATCTCCCTGTCCTGGTTTTGCCCAGAACAGGGCTCATTCTTTTACAGTAGTTGTGAGGGGGCAGAGTCTGTACCCACATGGGCATGTCTAGGTTTTTATTCTATACCAGCTCATGTCATTGCTTGGGGGTGGAAGCAAGGCACTGTCTCTTCTGGGAAGAAATGCATGGCTTTGGGTGGAACAAAAAAGCATGGTGAGGTGGGGAATCCAACCTCAACATTGACCACTGTTGATTTTGGTCCATAGTGAGTATTTTTTCATGTGAATCGCCTTCTTTTTACATGCTTTTACTACTAATACTGTTGCTGATACTTTTCATTTTTTTGTCTCATTAATGTTTCTGGTTAATTGTTCTTACCTCAACCCATGGTCTATGCCTTTTGTATCCCACAGGAGTAGGGGAAAGAAGCAGCTTGTGCTTTTCCTTTTAGTGGAATATTAAACTGGGGAATACCATTCCTAAAGGGCTTTGACAGTTCTGAGGAAGGCTCAGATAAGCAGTTAATCATGTATAGCTGGAAACAGAAGAATGTGTTAGGAATTTTCTTTATTCCCTGTGTTTCTGAAAAGTGCGTGACTTCTTAATGATACTCGGTAGAGAATACTACAGGGCAAATATTGTATATCTGCTACCTTCCCATACCAGAGAATGATCTTTTTTCTTAGAATATCTGAAAACAAGGACTTTCAATGTTATAACTTGTTTGGTGGTGCATTTCACAGTGCACCATCTTTTATCCTTTGCTCTATTATCCTTCATTTCCTTGGTATCCATTCAAATAATTTTTAATTGATTCTGATCTAATTTTCCTTTGTATGTACTTTGTTAAGTCAGGCTTTCACATTTTTTTATTAAAACCAGCTTTTGCTAATACCTTTGACTGTAATTCCTTAATTGGCCTAACCACTCATTCACAACACTATGCAGCCTCAAAATTGTTCCACAGTTATAAAATTATTCCAGCCACATTAAAGAAAAAGACACAAAAAATATCATGAACTGGTGATGGTAACGATGTAAAACGACTAAATATATTTCTACTAAAAAAATGGAATTGCATTGCAATTACATTGCAATCAAGTTTCACAGCATTTTGAATGCTCCACAAAAGAAGACTCCAATATCTCACTGCTGGTAATGAAAAGCTGGTTTTTGCCTGAGTTACTTTAACTTTCGTTGTAGAATTATGACAATTTTTCCAGCACACAAAGGATACTGACTTGTTGGTATGAGTCCAGAGGAGGACCACCAAGCTGATTAGAGGGATAGAGCACCTGTCCTGTGAGGAAATGCCAAGCTAATCAAGATTGTTCAGCCTGGAGAAGAGAAAGTTTCAGTGATGATTCTTTGCATTTTCTTTTATATACATTTTATGTACCCTTCTATACAGGTTTTATGTATTCTCAGGGCTTTTGGCATGCCTACTTATAATTCCTTAAGCTAAATAACTTAGCATAGTCCTAATATTCTGTTAAGGCAGGAGACCAAACATCCTGGAGGTCTCATGGCTGAGATGGCTCGAAGTCCTACACTATCCTGAGAAACCAAGGTCCTTTCTAGAACACATCCTGTAGAATAAGGTAGGCCCATCCAGGGGTGAATTCCTCAGGATGGGGGGATATTATGTTAATCATTCAAGTCTCTCATTGGGGTATTTTTAATAGATATACTAATTTGCAAGGTCTGTAAGTTGTATACGGAAT
>VZTN01029222.1:11109-48729 GCA_013400515.1 Erpornis zantholeuca | reverse complement strand
GGGCACGGCGGCGCCGAGGGCATCCCCCCGAGGCAGGCGGAGCGGCCCCACCACCAGCAGAACCAGTTCGTGACGCCCCCGCGCATGCGGCGCCAGTTCTCAGCTCCCAACCTGAAAGCGGGCAGAGAAACCACAGTGTGAGCGGTGCCCGGGCAGGCTGGGCAGGAGGGCACGGGGCACTCCTGGCTGGGGCCGGGGAGCCGCCGGGACTGGCCTCGCGGGGCTGGGTGCGCTCTGGCCGGGTAGAACTCGAGGTCCCGGCCCTGCGGTGCCCTCCGCACCGGACTGGCCTTGCAGGCTTAACAGCGCCCTTTGGAAGAATATTCTGAAAAATTGTAAGAACTTTTTTCATAGACTAGAAGATTTGGAGGGAGGGAGGTGGAGGGGAAAACTTCCCGCTAGCTCATTTACCAAGTTTTTTGTGTGTGTGTGTCTTGAACTATTTTTCTAATGCTGAAAATATTGTCTGGAACTTACCAAGTGCTACCTTCCTCCTGTGTTTTATGTAGACAATCAAAAGAGGAATTTAGTTTCTAGCATTGAATGTTTCTCGTGACCTTTTTCTTAGCAATAAGGAAACTGACCATCTGTTTTGAAATGGATCTGGTTCTTCAGAACAATATTTTCCACTCTTAACTCAATTTTTAATAGTAATAATAATCTATAAACCAAAAGTTGTCGGCTGACAAGGTATGTGTCGCTTTTTTGTAAAGAAATTAAGAAGAGCTATTGGGTTACACTCCCTGAGTAGATGTCTCTTCTTCTGCTTAAGTTCATAATTATTGGTGTGAAATTGCTGTGACAGTTAAACCAGCCTGAATGGAATTTTATGTCAGAATATATATATAATGCTGAAGCAATTCTTTGGAAATAAGCTTTTTCTAATTCCCATTGTATCTCTAAATATAATAGTTTTTAATTATTATACTGAGATTGCGGAAAAGAACTAGGATTTTTCAACACTCTGGTGCACTCAAAAAGCTAATTCTTTTATGTTTTCAGCTTTCTCAGGCATGAGTCTGGGAGATGTTCTTGAAGTAGTTATTAGGAAGATTTATAAATGGCTACTTTGTATTGGCTGAATTCTCCTGTGAGATGGGAGAATTGAACTGTTTCATCTTAATGTGATACCTCATGTTAGTGCTTCTGGTCTTGGATTAAACTTGAATTCAAGACGTCTTTAATAAAGGAGAAGGTTGCTTTGAGGAGAAAATACGATTCATTTTCCTTCTCCCCACACTCAAAATGGAAGTTAAAATCTTTCTTATCTGTTTTGCTCTGAAGGGGGTTGTACTTGCAGGCGATTTGCCATAACACAAAGGCTTGCAATTCCTGCTTCAGACTGTTTCAAGCAAATTACTGAGAAACTGGTGATTAAGGAATAGGCTTTGGGGTTTTATGTCAGTTGGAAAGTCCCAATCTTAGATACAGGGGCTTTTTTCTGCCTTTTCAAAAGTGCAAGACAAAGTTGCTCTTACTTTTGAAAATCCATGGCCTTAACTGCAAGCCAGAAGAAATATTTGAGGACTTGCTTTGCTTTTAAATTTAACTTGAATAAAATTTTAAAAACAAAATTGGCCACTGTACCACATTTGGTAAGGTAGGTGCACTTTGCAGTGTATTTGTGCTGTTTTGCACAAGTATCCTGAATTTACTTGAGGTTGCTTATTTTTTTGCAAAATATAAGCCCTACTGGTAATTGTTACTTGTGTGTGGCTCAGCATAGCTGTAGGTGAGTGGCAAGTGCCTTAAGCTTATTTTCCATTTTTTTTGTCCTATCCTACTTTTCTCCTGCCTCAGCTGGGCATGTTGTAGGTGTTGTTGCAACACATGCACCATTTGCATATCAATTAATCAAGTGTCAGCTCTTAATTGTGGGCACATGTATCACTGGTGGGATAATGGCCTCTGCTGTCGGAGATAGAAAGTCAGTCCTCCAACTCCTGAAAGATCACTTGGGAGCTTTGCTTTATGGCAGGCTTAATTTTGTGTCCAGATCTGGCTTTGCAACTTACATTTGTCTCATGCTGTGGCCTACTTGAACAAAGGAAATAAAGTATAATTTCCGAAAATGTCTTGATTCTTCAAGAAAAGAAAGCTTGTAGATGAGCAATGCTTCCTTCAAGCTTGAGTCTGAATTGCAAAATGAGTTTTGGGCTGCAAGTAATGTTTTGTTGTTGTCTATATTTTAGAATCCTGTGTCAGTAGTGCATTGCACTTCGGTTTTGTGCATGTCAAGCATAATGAGTTCTTATATATCCCCAAAAAGGCTTGGACTCTGTTAAAAATGCGTACTTGGGAAAACCCTCTTGATTCTGTAGGAATACATGAGGCAAACAGAGTTAGTCTGCTCGGGATGGGTCGTGGGAGAAGACCAAAGTAATTCCATCTCGTGTGCCGTGCTTTGGGGGCTGTGGCTGCCTGTGTGAAATCACCACGTGATCGATTGAGCACGGAGTAATTCTGAGGTCTGTGGAACTATGTGTACTGACATGAGACTAAAAACTCCTGCTACTCACTATCTTCATGCTAAACACTAAAATGCTTGTGCAAATTCCTTCAGCTTAAAACTCTGAGAAGAGCTCTGTAAATGCCTGGGGGGTGCTGGGGAGCAGTAGGTTGCCATTAGTCTGTGTTATCCCACAGTTTCAGTGCAGCACTACAAGAACAAGCTGCCTATTCTGCTGTGTGGTTTGGCAAAACAGAAACAGGACAGTCAGTGTCACAATGGAGTCCAGTCTGCTTCCAGGAAGCAGCTTTTTTCCTGATTTTTAGGAGAATATTTAAGAATTTGATGTGAATTGCAGTGCAGTGCTTCATCTGATAAGGGAAGCAGTGTGAGAACTGTGGATCTCCTTGCACTATTCAGAAACACACACAACTCTCCAAATCCTGTGGCAATGGGGTTAATGAACAGTGAGACAGCTGCTTCCATAGATGGCTGTGTGAAAAGGCTTTCAGGTTCATGGAAATGTGGCATCCATGGTGGAAGTGCTCTTTTACTACGCTCAGTTGCCTTTGCCAAGTGCTGCTGTGCTGGCTTGGATCCACCTGTGCCTTGGTGGTGGCTTCTCAAAGGTCCTGCAGGACTCACTGGGACACTGCATTTGGGGGACGGGGTTAAATGCACATCACTAATGCTCCTCCCTCACATTGACTCCCAACATCCTTCCTCAAGTAATCTGAATTTAGGGATCTGTCAAATTAGAGGATGCTATTTTTATCAGTACATTCAGCATAGTTTCAATATCTCCCTCACTGTGTCCTTTATATGTTGAAATTTGTTTTTTATATGTTGAAATTTTTCTTGGATACTTCCCATTGAATCTCTTCAGGAGCTGCCACAAGAGAAATCTATGCTGTGTAACTATTTGTACTGTAAAGAAAGCAGTGAGCTGCCTTTGTATTAAGTGGGATTTTCAGATCTGTCTATTGTTTTGGATTGTCTTACGAGCAAGTTTCTGCCTTGTGAAAAGCAGAACTGGTTTGTATTGTAACAAGTGCTCTTTCAATAAACTATGAAATACTCTTGTAAGTGTCAGACTTGTCTCAGTGAAATGGAAATGAAACTTGACAGCAGGCTTGTCCTGCTTTTATTTATTTTGGGGTTGGGATTGTTCCAGCAGAGTTAAAAAGGTTTTTTTTTTAATTGTTCCTCAATCTGATTCTTGTAAATTTATCCACCCTGGTGTTTCTGCTGTTGTGTGGAAAGCAGCAAAGCAGATTTGTGTCTACTCTCAGACAGCTTATTTAAATTCAATATAAAAGAAAATAAGAGGTTTTTTATAGCACAAGGAGCTATAAGCCATTCCCCTCTTCAGTGCTGTCCCATTGTACCACTCTGGGTGCTGCTTATCGAAATTCTGGAAGAAAATACAGAGCTGGCTGTACATTGAAGGCAAAAGAAATGGACTTTTCAGTGCCCCTCAAATGCAGGGGAGAGTCAGGCAGGGCAGCACCTTGGCAGACATCACATCTCAGCTGTTGTGGTGCAGTGTTCTGCTTTAGCTGGTCCGGTCTGGTCTTAAAAGCTTTGTCTGCTCTGAGTGATTGGGGTGTGGGTTTGGTCCTTGGTTTTGGGGTCTTTGTTTTGTTCCCCCTGCCCCCCAAATCTGTGGTTGTGGCTTTAGGTATTTCCATGCCCCTGGGCAAAATAAACTTTGCATTCCCTTCTTCCACATTGATGGAGCTTGTGAAACCAACCATCCCGAAGCTGTGCAGCATCAGGGCAGCTTCTCGGTACAGTTTTTACCTTTCCCAGCAGCCGGGGCACCTTGAATTGGTACAAGAGTTGTGTGTGTGCTCTCAGCAGCCAGGCCTGGAGGAGCCAGCCTGGAGAGCTGAGCAGCCTCTCCACAGAGCAAACCAACCCCTTGCAGTCAGTGCAGCTTCTGGGTGAACCAGCCCAGAATTCAGCCTCAGCTCTTGCTCAGTGCCAATTATTTTTAAATATTACCGAGTGCCAAGAAACAACCTTAGTCCTGCTTAGGGAAATGGTAGCTATTTCTTTTTTCATTATGGGAAAGCAAACTTCAATGATTTTAGTTTGTTTTTAAAATCATATTTGTTGGTGTGGAGTCAATAAACAGTGTCTGCTTATGTTAAGCATTTACATATCTCGGTATTAAATGTACAGAAGATCCATTGGCTCACACGTCTGAAAGTAGGGAAGACAAGAAGCAGCTCTTTGTGAATTAATTCAGTGTGCCTGGTTTTTTCATGTGGAATTTTTGCAGTGGAATGCTCCTGATTTTTGACCATTCCCTCTGCAGCTTTTCAGTTTCTCCAAAAGAATCTGAAAAGATTCTATTAAAATGTTACCTGAAGAGCTTTCCATTTCTACAATCTAGCTGCTCAAAATGATATTATTTACTTCAGACTACAGGCAAAGAAATTACTTCACCTTTCCTTGCAAGTGAGAGAAGCTTGTTTGTGTCAATTTGCATCTGACCAGTTTTATCTGGGTTTCAAGTGTAATAGCATTACTGCGTGGAATGGGGGGAAGAGGTCAGAGAAAGTGCCTTTAAGTTAAAAAAAAATCAGAAGTATGCTGGGCATTTCAGAAGAGTGGATAAGTCTGATACTTCTTGTGGAGTCTAGAATAGAATTTTGGTGAATCTTTAAGAATTTTAGAATGAATATGAAAAGAAAGGATATATATATTTGTTTTGTTTGTTCTTATGCTGCTGGGCTGAGGTTACTTCCTGTGTAAGTAAGTAGCCAACTTATGGTGAATGGAGCAGAAACAAATGAAAGAGGAGCATTTTAGCCAAATAAAATATTCAAGAGGAAATTAGAAAATTAAAACACAGCCATCATGTGAAGCCGTTTGTCTTGGAGTTGAGTTTACTTTCAGGGATATTGAATTCCTGGTATTGAAAATCCTGCACTTTATAAGGGCACAGCTACCATTAGTTAATGCTATTTTCAGAAAATATTACTTCTGAGCCTAAAGGAGTGTTCTGAAGCTGTATTTCCTTTCCAAGTAGAGTCTAAAGCCTTTCTGACTGAAGCTGGTTTAAATTTGATTCAATCACATTGTGGTTAGTGTACAAAACCAAGGGCTGCAGCTCTTTAGGTGGGATGGGAGGAAAACGTGAAGCTTTTATTCTGTAGCTCTTGGACCTAAGAATGTATTGTTGCAAACTGGGCACTGGAGAAGAATTTTAGGATTTGGAGCTGTGGAAGAGAGAAGGTTGGAATACAAGATGAGTAGAAGGCTTCAAGAATTCTCCTTAAGAGCTCAGCAGCACAATTAGTGAATTGTTATCGTAACTCTTGTATAAAAATCTTGAGAAACCTTCAGTTTAATTTATGTAATATGTGCCAAATGTTTGTCTTAAAAAAATTAAGTACACTAGTGGGATAGGCTTTGAGACCAAGAGCATTGTTACAGAATCTATTCTAATTTGTGTTTGTTTTACCAGCAAATAATAAAAGGCTCATTAGATTTTAGTAGCATTTCTTTCAAAGCATGATAAGGCTGAAGAGGAAGAAAATGCTCTTGTACCAGAAGCTATTGCTGAAGTGTTCCTCGTGGGGAAGCCACTGCCCAGACTTTCCTGCCAGGGCCGTGGTGGTATTTTATCTTCTGATGTATTGAATACACATGGGAGAGAGTGCTACTTACCTGCCAAGGGGAAAGTCTAATTGAAAACAGTTAGAGGGCTTCCCCCCACTAATATCTGAAATGAATTTTTTTTGCGTAAAAAGGCAAATCAGTGGTGCTGTTAATCCTTCTGTTTGAGAAAATGAAGGTGAATAATCCTCTCCTTTCAAATTTGATTTTTGCGTTTTTCTCTATTTCTGCCTCTTTCCTCCCTCTCTGAAAGTAGCAAGCAGCTTCCAAATAAAATCCCCTTCTTCCTGTCTTTAGCAAAAACCCCACCAAAAGAACATCCTGAACCTTTCCCTCTTCTAGACACTCTGACCATGTAAATGGTTCTTCTGTCTTAATTGTATTGGCCTCTGTCTTCTGTTTTCAAGGGGAGATTGCACTAAAGCACAGAGTGTTGGTGTGTGACCTGTGAGCCCTCCTGGCAGTGTCTGTGGGGTTTGATCTGTGTCTGTCACTCCATCTGGGCTGTTGGTCTCTCCTACCTTCCTCCTGCCTCTTGTCTGTCCCCCTACACAGTGTCTCCTCTCTCCCCACAGGACTATGAAAGCAAACTGCAGGCCCTCCAGAAGCAGGTAGAGACACGGTCCTTGGCAGCTGAAACAACAGAGGAGGAGGAGGAGGAGGAGGAAGAAGGTGAGTTTGAAGCTAAAAGTAATTTGGATACAGCTAAGCCTGAAGAACAGCTGCTGTATCATGTAATAGATAGAAAACTCTGGAAGGCTGCAAAACACTCTAAGTTCTTGATCTGTAATCCTCTAAGCATCAAGATTTCAAGTGATGGTTTTGAGAAGAAGCCACATTGTTTTATTTCTCTGTTTGTTTGCTCTTCCCAGTGCCCTGGACACGCCATGAATACGAGCTTGCCCAGTGGGCTTTCAGGAAGTGGAAATTCCACCAGTTCACTTCACTGAGGGACCAGCTCTGGGGAAATGCAGTGTATCTGAAAGAAGCCAATGCAATCAGTGTAGAGTTAAAGAAAAAGGTAGGGACATGCAGACCCATCAGTTTTGATGGTACAATCCTGCTGCGGATGCTCTCAGTTACTTTAGTCTTTAAAGCTGTGTGTCTCTTGCTTGTTAATTTGGGCTGTAGAAGGACTCAGACAATTGTGGGTCCTTTGATTCGGGTTTCTGTCTGAGCGAACATCCCCAGCCAGCCTCTGGCTTCTCAGGACCAAGGGGATGTGTGTTTTCCCTCAGGTGCAGTTCCAGTTTGTCCTGCTCACGGACACCCTGTACTCCCCCCTGCCCCCGGAGCTGCTGCCCGCGGAGCCGGAGAAGAGCCGCGAGCGCCGAGCCTTCCCCCGCACCGTGGTGGCTGTGGAGGTGCAGGATCTGAAGAACGGAGCCACGCATTACTGGTCCTTGGAAAAGCTCAAGTATGTAAACAGAGAATAAAATTCCCCATGTCCAAGGAACTTTACTGAAAAATTTCCTGCCTTTCTGTTCCTTATTCTGTGTTTGTTTTTTCTCTGTGTCCTCCCAAACTTCCCAGACAGTGTGGGATGTTTGAAATACCAGCTTTCCATATTCTTTGAAATAGAATATGGAAAAACTTTTCTCCAGCTTCTCACCTCACCTTCACATTTAATTTCTGTAATTTTAGGTTAGACTATATCTTTTGAATCTAATAACACTCATCATAGCTCATCTTTTTGCATTACTTCTTTTTTCAGTCCTTTCACTGTAATAATTTTCTTGCCACCTGCTTTATATAACCTGGCAGTATAGGACATAATTTATAATAAAAAGCTTAGATAAAGAAGATTCTATTTCTATGGCAGCCACACAAATTCTCTCACAAATTCTGACTGCAATCTGAATTACTTTCATCACATGTAAATGACATTTCTTTTCTCCCTTTTTAAAATATTGACTGAAAGACTTTTTTCCTACTAATAGCTTCCAGACAAAGGATCTTGCAGTGTGAAACACTTGTTTTTTTCAATAAAATAAATGAATAATTAAAGTCTATAATGGAATCGGTTCACTTTTGAATCAAAATGCCAACTTTTCTGCAGTGGAATGCAAAGATCTGTTGAAATTACTCAGCAGCTTGGTCTGATGTAAAAAAGGAAGCAAAAAATATGCCAGAATTGATGTGAAAGAGGAATATTTAGAAGTTGGATTGAAATCTAAGATTTATGTAAGCTTCTGCAGTGACCTTGCCTTTTGCTCAGAGGGCTTGGCCAAACAAATTTTTCCCAGAATCTCTAACATTTTGGGGAATTAGTGAAGCACCAAACTTAGGGTACAGCCTCCTCTGTTCGTAGGTGTAATTTGGTCCAGGTGAAGGCAGCGAGGCGAACGCCTCACTCTGTTCTCTGCCCTTTTTGATTCACTCTCCCTCGTGTGTCGTTGCTGCTTCCCCGCGCAGGCAGAGGCTGGAGCTGATGCGGGAGATGTACGACCGCGCTGGGGACGTGGCCTCCAGCAGCCAGGAGGAGCCCGAGAGCGCCATGACGGGCAGCGACCCCTTCTACGACCGCTTCCACTGGTTCAAGCTCGTGGGAAGGTAGGGACAGCACCTCCCTGCTGCTTCATTTGCAGCTCTGGCTGGACTTGGAATGCTTGAATAAACCACGTTGCCTCTGTGTCAGCTGTGTTTTGTCTTTCAGGGCTTTGGAACAGACTTTAAATACACTTAAGAGTAGAAAGTGCTGTTTAGAATGTTACCAGTTCAGGTGTCAACTAGTAGAATCTGCTTTGAGTGAACCTTTAGTAAGTTATAAATTTATTTTAAAATAGTATCACCAGCTAAGTTCTGTCTAAAGTCACTGGTGCAGAGCTGTGAGAATATGAAAAGCACTGGAAAAGTGGTCCAGAGTCTCTCACGTGTGTGGTTCAAATAGTTTGGTCATACCCTAGGGAAGTGTCTGATGGGATTCTTTAGTATTTCCTGCTGTCAGCCACACCGTTACAATATTTTTATTTGCAGAACTGCTGTGTTGGAAATAAGAATTGTAGCTCTGTCAAGTGGATGTGCTCCCAAGATCTTTATGCTCAGCCATATTTCTATTCCTTTTTCATTTGCTTCCTGCTCCATTCAAGGGCGCTCTTTTCCCTGACGTTGTTGGCAATCCCTTCCCTCCCATTTCGTTGCAGTCCGGGTGGTTTGAAGCCTTTGCTGTTGTTCAGGTGGTCTTTGATGGCAACAAAGAGCTGTTAACAAAGGTTCCTTGTTAATCGGTGTCGTTCGCTGATGTGCAGCTCCCCCATATTCCATGGCTGCGTGAACGAGCGCCTGGCCGATCGCACGCCCTCCCCCACTTTCTCCACGGCCGACTCCGACATCACTGAACTGGCTGATGAGCAGCAGGATGAGATGGAGGACTTTGATGATGAGGCCTTTGTGGATGACACTGGCTCCGACGTTGGAACCGAGGAGGGATCAGACCTCTTCAATGATGGGCGCGACCCGTTTTACGACCGATCCCCCTGGTTCATTTTAGTGGGAAGGTTGGTGAGGTTACTCTGAGAATGGCCAAAAGGGACCAGCTCTTGCTGCAGACTGCAATGGCTTTGCCTTGTGCTACAAGATGGTCAGTCTAGCCAAAATATCCCTGTCCATAAGTTGGAATTGCCAGAGCATGAGTGTAGTTCAACATTAAGTTTTAAACTCCCGTGTCTGGGGCCACGAAGACCTAAGCAATAACAGAAAATAACCCTTAGATGTGACAGTGTGAGTAAATCTGTCTCCAGATAGCTGTTGCAGCTTGGAATGAATGGGGGTTTGTGTACAGCATTTAAACATTATTTAGCCATTGCAGGGTCACTGAGTTAGAATTGTAGCATGTTATTTTCTTCCATGGAAGAGAATCTGACTGTTGTGCAAAGTCTTTCAGTCCAAACCNTTTTTTTTTTTTTTAATTTAACATCCTCTGCATATGAAAAGATGACATGAGGAGAAAGGAGAATGGTCCTTTCTGGATGAGGAAGAGTATTCTCTGAGGTGATTTGGCTTCTCAGATTATGCTTGACTCTCTGTAGTCAGTATTACACAGTGAAAGGTCATCAACATTTGGAGTTCACTGGCTGTGTTTATCAGCACTTTCCCCAGGCACTATGCTTGAATTTCTGAAACAAGTTTTCTTGATGTATTTTAGAGTATTATCGAGTTCTCCAGAATAGAAAGCCATTAGGGTGTTATCAGACCTCAGTATGTGGTGTAGACCCTTTAGGACAGGGAGTTACAATTAAGAAATGTAGTTCTTTTCACTATTCCTTCATTAATAGTCTTGCTAAAACATGTTTCTCATTACAAGAAACAAAACCATTTTTATTTAGTGGCTTGGCTCCTCTCTCTGCTGCTTCCCACTCCCCCAGTGGTGCTTTTGTGCTTCCTTGCTTACCCTGCAAGCCAGCGAGCTTGTTAAGGCGGGGAGGGTGGTGCTTGCCACAGGCGGGGTACAAAAAAAAGTCTCCATGGCCAGCAGAAGGGAGGAACAAAGGGAAAGGGACCAGAGCTTGTCTTTATCGTTCTCTGTGAGTGTAAGCAGGAAGGGCTTCATGGTCAGCATGGTGGGGTCGTTATGCAGTTTCGTCAAATGCAGGACACTTGTTTGCATTATTTATGAAAGGGAGGGGTTGAGTTTGCTGGTCTTTATCAGGCTTTGAGTTCAGTGAGTGTGTTTGTCTACACCTCAGGCTTTTTCTGTAGTGAAACTTGAAACTTCCTTGATCCAGTTTTCGAAACAAAAATTACTAAAGTGGCAAGAAATTGCAGTAGTCCTCTGTGATCTCTGAATTTGTGCCGTTACGTGCAATGCCTGATACCACGTTTTACGAAATCTGATTGAGTGGGGAGCAGTTTGGGAGAGCCATCCGTGCTGCCTGGGCATGGCTGCGAGCCGCTGGGAGCCCGGGGCTGCTCCGTGTGCCGCTGCCGGGGAGAGCTGAGCTCTTCTCCTCGCTCGCAGGCGCCTCGGGAAGCAGAGACACGCTGGGCAGAGGCGGTGAATGCTTCCCGCAGGCACACAGCCTGCGTCCCGCGCCCTGCTCTGCGGAGAACCACGAGCTCTGTGTCTGTGCATGGACATGCGGAGCTGCGGCACTCGGGGCGCTGGCCTGAGTGGTGTGAGCTGCGCGTACAGAGCTGGGACCGTGCTGAGGAGTGGAGCTGAGTTCCTGTTGTGAGCCGGGGCAGCTGAGTGACTTTTTCTCAGTTGTTGGATTCTGTTGTTTCTATTCCTGTTCTGTTGTGGCCCTTCTGTGAGCAGAAGCTATTAGCCTGCCCAGCACCACTGACTAGGAACTATTTTGAGTCCTCTGTGACTTCCAGTGTGAGCAGTGGCTTACAAGTACCAGGGGTGTGTCCATTACGTAGGTACTTGTCTTCAGCACAAGGTACCTTTCAATTTCTAACGAAACCAAAATTCCTTATCACTTCCAACTGTGTACAGGTTGATATGTTATAGAATGTGAAGGACAAATAAAACAATTTTTAGTATTTTTGGGGGATTGTCAGCAATAACAAGTGCAGGTCATGAAGGAGAGGAGGAGAAGAAATGGATCATGTAGTTATCCAAGCCCCTGGCCATCACAGTTATTTTCTTTTCTCTCTCTGTGCTATGACTGTCTTTTATTTGTAACTCTTAAAGAAAAGAAAAAAGAGCTGGTCCCTTTAGCCATCTCTTCTGGCATGCTGGTTTCTTTAAGGCTGATTCTATTTAATGGTGGGACATATCAAGCATTTGCTTTGTTTTTAAGGGAGGTGGGAGAGGACTACAGGATATTTTATTTAAATCCTAATGTGTTTATTTTCAAAATATCTGCCATCATTCTGAGTTCTGTTGGTTTTGTTTTGGTTTTTTAAAAATTGTGTTTGTTAAATTTAATTTCTAGTTTTGTTGTGAGTATGCCATTTTACCTCACCAATCTTTCTGCTAATCCAGCTCCCCTCTTTCAGTCTGCTGGGCTAAGTGCAGGGGGACACTTAGGGGCTGTTTGGAGAGTGGGAGTCCCCACGGATGTGGGAAGAGGAGGAGGATAACATTAAGATTTCATCCACTCCTAACCTGGCACTGTCTCACGATGAAGCAGATGGAATGGTGCTAGCAGCAGCGCTGCTGCCTCACCCAGCTCTGCTTTGGTGCAGCACACAGGAGGTGCTCTCCACTCTACAGAAGTTGTGGCATTTTCATCAGCAAACAGGAAGCTTAAAACGTTTTGCATTATGTGCTTTCCTCTCTCTAAGTTAAAGTGATTGTGGTGAACAAGGTGACTGGATGGAAGCAAATTGAGGAAGAGGAGAAATACATTTTATTCCTTGGGATGGTCACATGGTAGTGGTTAATCCAGCTGAATTCTTTGGCTGGCATGTGTTGAGCAGCAGCTTCAGAACTCTTGCAATATAAACTCTTGCAAATAAAAACATATATTTTTATTTGTATGCAGGTGATGCTTTCACTCTCCATTAGTTTGGCTTTGAAGGGGGAAGGCTTCTGCAATGGCTGAGCCTTAGTGAGTGAGACTCCTACTGTGCACATCAGTGCAATCTTTGGGTTCTGTTCTCTTGGGAAGTGTCTGTTCTCCCTGGCTTGAAATGTGCTTTTCAAACTGGGTGTGTTTTTTGTGTTGAGCACAGAACCACATACCTTCCCGACCTCCATGCCTGGTCCAGTCCAGGTGAACAATTCCAGTTTCTGGGACTGTTTTCCTTTGTGGTTGGATGCTGTTTTCTCAGATGAGCATCACCTGAAATTTCAAAGCTAAAAATGAAAATGTTAGAGGGGAAAAAAAAATTAAACTTCTTGTTTTGTTACTTTAAATTTAGTCTCTTCTCCCTTCCCCTGCTTTATCAGTGCTTACCTCACTTTGAAGCAGACTGAAAAGGAATTAAATCCTAATCTTAGTGAAGTGTTATGTTGCAGTTGTTTTTTTCTGTTGTTGTTATATGGTTTTCTTTATTTTTTTGTTTTGCTACTTCTGTAGCCATATTAATCATCCTCTTCTCCATTGCATTGTGTCACCACTTTTATTTTAGTAGCATTGTTTTTGTGTCTTTGGTTCATGACTGACACCTGTTTGACTTCCTTGTCATTTCAAAATAATTCATTCATCCATGGAACAGGCACGTGAACCCAAGGAGCAGCACTTCCCTTTTGTCATGCAGGACTTTCCCTAGGAACGTTAAATAATAACAGTTACAAGTGACAGGAATTAATTATACATAATAATAAAGATAATAAAAATAACTATAAGGAGGAAATTAGTTAAATTAGTGTTGTTTGGTATAATTTAATGTGCATAAATTTATTAAAATTACATCATTAGGAACTTTAAGTTTAATGACTGGTAAAACTATTGGTTAAAGTTCTGTGCATCTCAGTACCCTTCTGAAACAGCTTACTTAATAAATAGAACCTTTCATATTTTCCCCTTCTTGAGAGCTGTTCTTTAGCTGACTTGTTGAGCTTTTCACCATTTAATGTTTTGCTCAAGCTAAGTGTGATGCTTTAAAAACTACTGCAATTCACTGCAGAAACAGAAAATAATAACTTTAGTCTGACTTTTAATTAAAACCTATACAATTAAATTGGTTATCTTACTGCTCCAAAACAGACCCTGCTTGTATATAACTTTAAAAGTTAGTGTATGGCAGGATCATCCCCTACAGGGCCTGAAGGCTGCTTTTCCTTTTGTAAACTGTAATTTCTAAGTGCTTGCTCTAAAGTAGTGATGTCATGTCTTACTTGTTTTGGTTTGTTTTTTCAAAGAAATAAATAAAATGCTCCTAAAGAGATTTACCTGTGAAGACTGTCAGTCTTCCACTGTCTGTACATTCAGTGAATTTTCCAAGAAACCTAAGTGATGACTTATGGTTTATTGTGGGTTTCTGATTATTCTGCACATAGTGGTAACAAAGGAATATAGAGGAGAGAAAACATTCTGTCAATCTGTTTAAAAGAGTGGTTTTATATGTTCAGTAAAAATTTTAGGTCGTGTGAGCACAGTAGATCAATTCCTTTTTAATTTATCCCTTCCACCTACCTCATTCTTTATAATCTGTAGTTCCCTACTAGATTCTGTCAGCTTGCTAACAGCTCCATTCACAACCACAGTGCACCTCCAGTTCCCTTCCATCCAGCCCTCCTCCTGAAGGGTGTCCTTGGTGTGTCTGTGACCATCTGTGTGAGCCCAGCTCCTGGGGGCTCTGCCTCACAGCCTTTGGGGGCTGCACTTGGCCTGGGCAGATGGACCTGGGACCTCCTCTGGGGGCAGGATGGACCTGGGGCCTCCTGTGTGGGCAGGATGGATGCAGGACCTCCCGCAGGGCTAAGAGATGGAGTGTCTGAGATCTGCCTGTCCCAGGAGCAGAGCAAATGCTGCCGTTGGGTTTGGCACACAGGTCCTAATGCTGGCTGTGTTTCTCTCCCCCCATCACCAGAGCATTCGTGTACCTGAGCAACCTGCTGTACCCGGTGCCCCTGATCCACAGGGTGGCTGTCGTCAGCGAGAAGGGAGAGGTGCGCGGCTTCCTGCGCGTGGCTGTGCAGGCCATAGCAGGTGAGAGGCTTCTGCCCCTTCAGAAACCAGCCTCAGCATCACACCCCTCTCCTGATACTCAAACCTGAATAACTTCCATGTTGCAAAGAACACTTGCTCTCTGTTGCCGTTGAAATTATTTCATTCATCATTTCACCTTTTGGCCCAGCATGACTAAGTCTTGAAACGCTGCTGCTGAGGAAAGGTCTAGTTTGGTTTGGTCTCCTTAGCATTGACTGAATATTTCCAGATAAATACTTTATTTATCCATCCAAATGAACAGAATACACCATGGCTAATAGAAATTGAATGGGGGACATCTCTTGAAAAAGGGTCCTGGCATTATTTGGTCCTTAAGCAAAGCTTTGGAGCACATTCTGAATCTTGGGATTTCTCCTGTAAGCATATATTTACTGTGAAAAAACCCTGGCATTTAACCAGGCCCTGTTGTTGTTGCTCTCTGTGGAGAGGAGGAGGTGAAATGAGCAGACTGTATGGGCAGATCCACCTTTCAGACTTCCAGTGTGTCCTTGGTGGAGCTTTGCTAGTGTTACTGCTGAGTTCATGGCTACAGAATTAGATGTAGATGTTACTTTACCTCAGTATAATAATCAGAAGTAAATAAGTAATGGAAATCAGTACTAAAGTTGGTTTGCATTCAAAATTCCCTAAAGTTAAGTACATTCAGAAAGAAACTTCACACCTTGTCTTGTTTTCTCCCAGCTAAGTTCCTGATGGACAGGTTTCTGACATGATCATTCCCAGCACTTACTCCAGTTTGTAACTGGATGACTCTTCTGCTTTCCATTTTGGTGTCCATTTTAATGACAATTTCCATTTGGATAACTCTCCCTTCTCCTCCCCATCATTTATTTATCTATCTTCTTTTTTCCCTGTGTTTTTTTAGCTGATGAAGAAGCCCCAGATTATGGATCTGGTATTCGACAGTCGGGAACAGCTAAAATTTCATTTGACAATGAGTATTTTGATAAGGTAAGAATTCTTAAAATTGAGTTAGGTATCTTTGAGTGCAGTAGCTTGTGCTTCTACATAAAGAACTTGTGTTGTAGGGAGAGAAGGGGATGGCAAACCCAGAAACTGCAGGAGTCTGTTGAAGCCATTTCATTTAATTTTTCAGAGTGATTTTTCTTCAGTTGCAATGACTCGGTCTGGACTGTCACTGGAGGAGTTGAGAATTGTGGAAGGGCAAGGACAGAATTCAGAGGTTACCACTCCTCCAGAGGAGATCAACAGAATGAATGAGCTGGGTAAGCAATAAATATGTGGTAGTTTTGGTGAACTTCTGGGAAATCTGGGACACTTTCAGTCAGTCATAGAAAGGAGTTCTATGAGTGTCCTTCAAGAATGTGATAGTTAGGGGAGAGATGTTACCAATGGGTTGAATATGAGATATCCTGGACTTACTCATTTGAAGAAATCTGCTGAAAAACTGTTCCCAGATATTTGGATCTTTTGGGTTTAAAAGGAAAATAAATGTGTGGTGGGACTAAACTGTCTCCTGAAGAAATATTTTTAAAAAAGAAAGGAGGAAAAAAAGAAAAAGGAAAAATTATTTCATGTGGGATGTTTTTTTCTCCCTAAGACTTGAAGTCAGCCACTTTAGATGGAAAGATGACCATGGAAGGATTCACTGAGGAAATTGGTGATCACCTGAAGCTGGGCAGTGTGTTTACCTTCCGTGTGACAGTGCTCCAGGCCAGTGGCATTCTGCCTGAATATGCAGATATTTTCTGCCAGTTCAAGTAAGGATTTGTTTTTACTTGCATTAGACAATTAATGGTTTGGTAGAAAGAGCAAAGAATAGTGGGGAGTGGAACTCTGAGAGCTTTTCGAAGGTGGAGGTGTTGTACAGCAGAGAAAAACTCCTGGTCCCTTACTGGAGTCCCTGGTCCCCACTTTCTCTTAAGCAAGTATTAAGGAATAAAGTTTTGCAGAAAGGAATTAGGAATCAAAGTGAACTCATAAGTTACTTGTTTATAGATATCTTAAGATTTTAAGCTTTAAATGTGAAAAATACAGTACTAGATTGTTCATATGCCCATTTGAAAGAAAGCTGCATGACCCTTGAGGAAATGAGTACTTCTTAGGTGAAAGTGGTCTTAGGCTTGGGTTCTCGAGGAAGAGAATAAAAAGGAATAATAAAGACATAGAACAAGTACAGGAATTGTGCTTCCACAAGACTATGGCATTCCTGGCTTTAGGCTGTCACTCAGCTGCTTCTAAAGTGCCAGCAGAATATGTTTCTTTTAGGGTTTTAGGATTTCTTTTCAGGGTTGGATTCAGAGCACAGCAATCTTCATTAAACCTTTCTGTGGTGGCTGATTTCTATTTGGTTTTTTTTAAGCTTTTTACATCGGCATGACGAAGCTTTCTCAACAGAACCTCTCAAAAACAATGGCCGAGGGACTCCCCTGGGGTTTTACCATGTTCAGAATGTAAGTAAAGAATTACCTGAGCAGTAACTACCTGGATCAGCACTGGGAGCTCTGTGTGCCCTTCAGGGCCAGGGGAATTATTAAGAATAGTCAGTAACAGGAGTGATCAGGTGAATGATGTAATCTCCACCACAGAACAAAACACAGAATGATTCTTTGTGGCAAATTTAACTCTTCTCTTTCACCTCTACTTCCTGCCATTGAATTCCGTGTTTCATTTCCAGGATGTTCAGTGAAAACAGTCCAGAATTCAGGAAATAAAATCTATGTGTGAATAGCAGTGCTCATGATCTCAGATGAACTCGATAGGTCTATTTTTATTAACTGTGTAATCCTTTGGTTACATGCAGCCTTCCTCTTCTCCTACTTGAAATGCCTGAAACTGAGGCTTTATCTTTCTCCTTTATCAGAGAGTAGAACTAATGCCTCAACCAAAACAGAATGCAGTTGCTTTTACTGTGAGTGACACTAAGTGGTATGAAAAATACAGACTCCTAAAAGAGATTTCCTTTTTTAAATGTCTCATTTTCTTTCCTCACTTTTGAAATAGATTGCTGTGGAAGTGACAGAATCGTTTGTGGAGTACATCAAAACAAAGCCTATTGTGTTTGAAGTCTTTGGACATTATCAGCAGCATCCTCTCCACCTGCAAGGACAGGATCTCAACAGGTACTGGTCACTAGTCTGGCATAAAGGCACTTGGGGATGATGCTCAGGTTCTGCAGTTTTTTGTACTCCTGAAATTGTGCCCCCCACCCTCACCAGCAGAACTCCTGATGGAGGTAGAAGTGCTGGCCGAGGCCTGGTTACCCAGTAGAGGGATTGGTGGAATTGTTCTGCCATTCAAACGTGGAAAGCTGTTCTGCCACTCCACCCTACAAACACCTTGGTGATGGGAGCACTGCACTGGGAATACTGGGAGCTCCAGCAGTGATCTGTGGGCTCTGGGAAAACCTCAGCAGCGCTCCTAGGATTGACTTAGTTGGAATAGAAAAAGAGCCTTAGTGTGAGATGTGTGCTGAGCCCCCTTGTTTTCCTGACAGGCAATATTTACCTGTCTTCATAGAATTGTGAGGATATTTTTAGAGACAAAAATAGATGTTTACACAAAGATGCATGCGTGTGCATTTGTGTATATTTCTTATGTTTAACTGCCTCTGTACTGATAACTCTTCATTTCTCTGTAGCCCCCCACAGCCTTCTCGAAGATTCTTTCCTCCCCCTATGCCACTGTCAAAGCCAGGTGAGAACAGCTCTCTAATTCTGTGCATTACAGGTCTGCTACTAAAAGTGGAGGTTGTGTATTCCTGAGGTATCCAGGACACTGAGAAATATAAAGGGAGTGACTGGTACAAGGGGCATTGAATCTGTCTTTGCTGGCTCTCTGCCCTCTTTTTGTGTTTCATTTTTATTTCTTCTCAGCCTCCTCTGCAGGAAGTGCTGCTTGGTTCATTAGAGGGTAGAATTCCATTCCTGAAGTGTTGACCATGTTCCATGAGATCTGGCTATGGCTCTTCCCATGCTTACTGAGCACTGGACTGGAAATTTGCTTATTCATTAATTGCTTCATCTTTTTGCTCTCTCACATTCTTGTTTAGTGAGTCAGTCTTGTTGAAATGATCCTTGGTTTTCTTTGCTTAAATAATGCATGCTGAACTCTTATGTGATTTTTTTTTTCCATTTCACTTAATTTCCTCCTTCTCCATCTTTCTCTCACCTGCATATTTCTACCATCCTTTTCTTGTGTGTGCTCCATTCCCTCTGCAGACCATGAAAGGAAAATTGAATTGATTAGGTACCTTATGTCTGGCTATGTAAACGTGCATGTGCTGAACACGCTCTCCGAGCATGCCAACGTGCTCGCCTCCTCTGCCGTGGCTGCTTTCCAGGATGGAGCTGACCAGCTGCCACCTTTTCTCTTTCTGCCTGTTCCCAGTTGTCAGAGTGAGCGGGCTCCTAAACGAGATGGTTAGTAGCCAAACTTGGTCTGTGATAGATGTAGAAGTAGTTCCAAAATGTGCTTCAAAATTCCTTTTTCCTTCATCATGTAGTGTTCCTAGGAGTAGAGCTGCCGTGGTTGTGGTCATGGAAGGATGATGCTGTGCTTAAATTTAGGGCTCTTTTAGAGAGAACCATAAAGACAGTCTGTAGACTCCAGTGTGCTGGGAATCACAGATTGTTGTGTGTCACTGCATCTGTTCTCTGAAACTTCCAGGACCTCGGATTTTTTCTGTATTCTGTGTAGAGTTTTGTGATACTGGGATGAGAGATGTGCATGAAACCACAGGCAGGTGTAGAGGAAACATTCTGCTGTGTTCTATTCTGCTCTGTTCTTCAGAGGTTTCCTTTTCACTCATCTTCCTTTTCTGCCACTAACAGTGCTGTTCCTCACTTCCATTTGTATTGTTTTATTTAACTCAAAAAAAAGTCATGCTGGTTATTGTACCAGAGCAAGTCTGTGAGAACATCTAGAACCAAACTTTCATGTTTAGTTAAATATGTCTTTCTGTTGTTTTTCTCTTCTGGTGCTTTTGAGTCTCTCTGCTTGGCAATAAACTTGAGTGGCTTGTGTTTGCTGTTCTCTGGCTGTAGTGAGTTCACATGCAACTGTGTGAGATGATTGAGGGCAAGAGAGTTTCTACCCTGAGTAATGTATGGGAAGGTAAATGATGAGTCTCAAGCTTGCTACCTCCAGGGTGGAGCTGTGCCCTGAATAACTGACTCCTGTAAAATCTCTCCCTCTGAGGCAGCTGCTGTGTTACCTAGAAAGGAGCAGGACTCAAAAGAGAACACCCAGGCACACCTGTGAGGACCTGTTTTAACTGGGGGCTGTTGTGTCCTTCCAGTGCATGGGAAATTAAGTCATGGTGGAAGCTGAAGGATACAGAGGTGTGAAGGTGGGAGAACCCAAAGAACACCTGAGCAAGGAAGATTGAGGTTTGAGAGGTAGAAGGGGGAATAATTATTTGGCTTAATGAAAGCCGTGAGGTTAGTATGTGGAAGGAGAAAAAAAAGGAAGATCAGTTGCAGTTACAAAAATCCCAGTCAGAGTATACAGAACTAAGCTTTTAAAATGCTTCTATTTACAAAAATGTAATGAGTGAACAGATAAGAGAAGGCATATAATGATAACTAACAGGTGTGATGTTTGAGGGAGTATCAGGTTATTTCTAGAGTTCAAGCTCTTTTTTTTTAACATGGTTTATCCCTACATTTGTGTGAAAGGAATTAGAGAGGCTCTGGCTGGTAATAATCACTAATACCAAGAGATAAGGAGCCCAGAAACGTACTTTGGCAGGATTAAGGCTCTGGAATAAGTCTTGTTCTGCCTTTTAAAGTATACAATACCTTAACCAAGTGGTGCGGGAGTCTGGCAGTCTGTAACACGAAGTGAAGACTGAAGTTTTAAGTTCTATTCTTTTCCTCTTCTGTGGGGAAGGTGAAATGTACTTTATGGGTGAGTAATGCTACAGATGAACAGACCTCGCAATTCTAAATCACAAACTGTTAAGCCCTAAAGCAACTGATGCACATTTAAGGAAACTTCTTATCTGTGGATCTAGAGGGACTGTATTTTTCCAGGCTCTTTGGATGAGCTTTTGTTTCAATATTTAACTTCGAAATTTTTTTTTATTCTAGTAACCTATTTTTAAAAAACAACACTTAGAGAAATAATGATTGTTGTAAGCAACATCATTTTCATGGTAAAGGCTGTGGTCTGCCTACGTACATAGAATATGTAGGACCTCTGAAGTGGCATGTTCCTGTGAGCCCAGAGTAAACTTTACTTGTTCAGTCTTTGTAAACCACTCTTTTTTTCTTCTTTCTTGTTTTCCTTTTTTTAAGTGCCCGCTACAAAGCTGAATACTATGAGCAAGCCCAGTTTGGGCCAGAGTGTGAGCAAATACGACCTCCTTGTGTGGTTTGAGATCAGTGAGCTGGAGCCAACAGGGGAGTAAGTCCTGTATTAATAATATGTGTTTCAAGAACAGTGGTTTGTGAGATTTTTGGGGTTTTTCCCCTTTGTTCTGTTCAGACCAGGTTGATGTTTAGCAGTTGTCATGGGTGGGGGCTGGCTGGTTTGTGGTGATGGGGTGTCAAATCTGCTGGCAATAGTTGTCCCCCCTGGAAAGGACCCAAGTGATAGAATGACATCCTTTTACACTTGGAGGGGTCTTTCCACTGGGAAATTCCAGGCACAGCAGCTGAACAGGAGTCAGGAAAACTTCCCTTGTGTAGGCCATGAGTCTGGATTCTTGGGGACACTGGAGACTTTGTGCTCCAGAAGTCACATAGCAGCCCCTGTTTTGTGTTCAACTCTGCTACAAAGGTTTTCCCCTGACAGGTCTTCAGGGGTTAGATTGAGAAGTGAGTTCCACAGAGCTTCCCATTAGTCCGGCAAGTACAGTGTATGATACTTCACTGATCCTGTAGTGCCAGAAGGAGCCTGTTGGGAGGGTAGGCAGAAGGACACACTCTTATGTCTTCAGCTGCTGCAAGGAGAGGAAACTGCTGGCAGCAGAAGCTGGCACATCTTTCCTGCCTGCTGATTCACTGTCTCACACAGGTACATCCCTGCCATCGTGGATCACACCGGGGGCCTGCCCTGCCAGGGGACCTTTCTGCTTCACCAGGTACTGCTGAAACTGGAACAGCAAATGTCATCTCTGCAGGCAGGGAGGGGATGCTGCTGACTGGGATTTGCATCTCCTTTCCCACACAGCTGGGCAGTGACAGTGCTAGGGTCAGGATCTGTCTGTGCCTGCTCTCTTGGCTTTGGGCTACAAGGAGATTGCTTGGCCCCCAGGATGTTGCTGTTCCTGCTACTTATCAGTGGGCATCCCATGAAAGTTGAAAGCCTTTTAAAAAGCAGGAACCTTTGGGACCACATTTGTGCCTTCAGTGATCTCCAACATCTCTAAAGACATAGAAAGAACATTTGGATTCAACTTCATTTGCTCTCTCTCACTGCTTGTGGTTATGACACGAAATCTATGAAGTAATCATATCTCAGTGTGTCTTAAGTGCCCCTTATAATCCTTAATAATACTTTGTCTTTAGCTAGATTATAAAGATAATCCTAGGTAAATATGGTATATAGGTTTAAAGTTATATTTTTCCTACTCTGCCTTTGTGGAGTGAGGAGGGGGAAGCATTTCATTTCTTTTACATCCCTTTGAAGTGAATTTTAGGGCCCTGAAACAAAGAGGTGCTTGTTCAGTTACAGACTAGTTTAAATGATATTACTTACTTCACTTCTGTGGTATAAGTGCAAAACTGACACATCGTGAATACTTCACCAGTGTTTTGTTTCTGAACTCTGCCAGGGAATCCAGCGGAGAATCACAGTCACCATTATCCATGAGAAGGGCAGTGAGCTGCACTGGAAGGATGTGCGAGAGCTGGTGGTTGGTGAGTGAATGGTTTTGCATCTTGCTCTGTAAGGAAGAAAAACTATTACTGGTAATTTCTCTTTGTATCAGATTCTGTCATTTTTATGAGCATTGCTTGTGGGAGGAGGATTTGGAAAGAGATCCAGAGGGAAAACTTTTGCAACTTCCACTTAGAGCTGCTTGTTAATCATGTAGTCCAAAATGATATTTGGGAAAACAAATTCCTTTTGTGTTGCAGTTTGAATTTTTATTGATGCCTCCTCCTCCCTCTTCAGGGCGAATAAGAAATAAAGCAGAGGTAGATGAGGCTGCTGTGGATGCCATTCTGTCTCTGAATATTATCTCTGCAAAATACCTGAAGTCCTCTCACAGCTCCAACAGGTAAGTGAAGGAAATGAGCACTCCAGCAGGAATCTGAGATCTGCCCTCTGATATATTGGCAGGATTTTTGGAAAGCTGGGAATGTGGCTAATTATTAAATGTAGAATTCCATGAGCACAGGGCACACAGGCAGAGAATGAACATCACTGTAAATTCTGGCTAATGCTGAAATCTGATGATCTACCTGAAGGGTTTGCTAACGATGCATCCATGTCTGTGAAGGCAGGCAGGGACAGAGGGGTTGGCAGTTACTGTGTTCCATTGCAAAATGGGTATTTTAGTGTGTTTGAATTAATGGATCAATATAACTGCAAAATAGGGAGACTGCTTCTCGTTTCCTGTCTGATACTACTGGATTTGCAGTTGGAAAGCTCTGTGCTTTCTGTTCTGTTCCAATAAATTCCTCTATATCTCTGTAGTTTCCTATAAGGTGGGCAGCTTGGGTGGAGGATGAGTGTGATGAAGCTGTTGGCCATCTCATCCCAAAATGCCAAAGGTTTAAGCTGTGGGATGAGTGGATAGCAGCGTGGTGGAATGGGATTGAGGCCCTGGTACGGGATATGTCTTTTGTTTGCTCATTGTCTGTGGACTTCTTTGCTGCTTCCCGTGGGTTTTTTTCACTTTGTTTTGTTATTTAAGTGCACTTGTTTTGTTCCTCTCAGCTGTTGCTTTTCTGTTCTGCTTTTGGCTGCACTAACTGAAGCTCTTTCTATGTGTTTACAGGCTCTTTCTTGATAAGGATATGCCTAGGTATTTTGTGTTTGCTTCCTTCGTACATAAAGATTCTTGAAAACAGAATGCTTTATGTCCCATTTGTATTGCTGCCATTTCCCTCCTAGTTTTTACTGAATTCTGTTAGCACATCTCATAGCTCTTCCAGAAGTAGTCTTCCTCCTCCTCCTCGTCTTCCTTTTCCTTTGTGTCAGAGGGTTATTCAGGTACAGCTCACTGGGGGACTTGTGAAGGTGAACTTTCCTTCACATGTGAGAGTAGGAGAATTTCCTTCATGCACCTTTCTGGTTCTCCTAATGTGCCAACAAATACAGACCTTTTCTGTAGTCCTTGCTATTTTCTTGCCTTGTTCTGTATGAAAGAACTGACTCTGTAATGCTGCCTGTTCGAAGAACCAGCCAAGGACTGAATGATGAGGTTACTTGAATTGCCCTGATCAGTAGCAGTGGCTGCCATGTGACTGCTATTCAGCCTCTCTTCTGGGGCTGGATGTGCATCTGAGATTTAACTGTGTGGTTGCCACTCCTTGGTTTACCAGCTAGCAGAGGAGCCAGATGTGCAGTAGCTGCTCAGGCTGGGTTCCTGTTTCACCTTCCCAGTGGGATCACAGCCAGGCATGGTGGCTGCACAGCCTGAGGCACTTTGCTTTCTGTGCTCTGCCTCTGGAAAAGAGAAGACAGAGTCTTCAGTCCTCCCAGTTCACCACCTTTCAGTACTGCTGAGATTCACTTAAGAGTCAGTTTTCACTACACGTTTAGCCTGTCTCTCCTGTATTCCATGCTTTATGTGTGCCATGCGCCCTTTTCCTCCATGTGCTGTTGGCTGTGCTGGAAGGAGTTTGCTCACTTCTGGTTTTTTGTCTCCCTCTATTAACTACTGTAGCAAGTTCTGGTTTGGACAGGCAAAGCTGTGTATATTTACCTTCCTGGCTAGAAAAGATCTGCTAAAATAACTGCCTCAAAGTTGTGCTTGACTTCGTCTTGGTGTTTGCCCAAACATCATTTTACTGAAGAGGGTGGCAGTATTTCTGCGCTGAGGAGCATTTACACACCTGTGTTCTCTCTCCATGAGGAGAAATCTTGTTTGGCAAATGGTGCAGAGCTGATGCCGGGGCTACGTACAGTGGTTTTTCCATCTGTGAACAGACAGGTTTTACTACTTTCTCTTCCACCCTGAGAGTAGATCTGGAATTTGCTAGAAGTTTTGCTACCAAAAAATTGTTTGCTGCCATAACCAAGTCATGATGAAAGTTTAAAATGTTAAGGACTCAACACAGTTGTGTAAAGGCTTAGAGGACAGCTGTGCTCTTTGCCCAATCTAACGCAAGTGAGGATTATTACTTTACAGTGCTTCACAGTGTTTTAAAGCTACCAATTACTTGGCCCTTGTTTCTCTGTATTTTTAATAAAAACAAAGTTTCCTAAATATGGTTCTTCAAATGCAAACACAGCTGTTTAGTGCTGCCTTCCCTGTAGTGCTATGACAGCTTTTGTTTTCTGCATTCCCTCCTTTTGCTTTTAGATGAGTCTTCTTCATAACAGGCAATGGTCTCTCACCACTCTTTGAGGTAGAAGTAAATGGCCTTGGAAATAAAGAGAAGGTTTTTGCTTCAAGTATTTGTTACCCACATCACTGGAGGATGATGTCAGGGAAGAGATGCTTTACACTGAGTGATGAGAGGTCTGTAGAGGAACTCTTACTATTGAGCTTTTACTGTACCTTTTTCTAGAACTTTCTACCGGTTTGAGGCCGTTTGGGATAGTTCCTTGCACAACTCCCTCCTCCTCAATCGAGTGACACCCTATGGAGAGAAGATCTACATGACCCTTTCTGCTTACCTGGAGGTGAGACACTAGTGCCTTCCTTCTGGCTGTAAGCTATTTGAGACAGGACACAGAGTCCTGTGAAATAGTCCGAGAGAAATAGATTCAAAAGTGATTTGAATCCTGGAGCCAGTAAAAGTATTTATTCATTTTCTGAGAACAGGGTGGAAAAAATGTACTCACAGTGAGCATCTTGATGTTGAGGTATTACTGCCTTGCAACATGAGAGAAACTGGTGATCTTATCTTTCTGTGCCTTGTTTTATCAATCTTTGTATCTGAAAATCCACTGAAATCAGTGACCTGTGTAAGAACTGGTGTTACAAACAGTGGCTTAGCCCTTGGCTTTGTGTGCAGGACACTGTTGTTTTGTGTAGTAAAATTATTTCACTCATCAGATGCATCAAGAAATTTCCCAGCTCTCTTTCCCAAATACACATATGAAAACCCTTCACCAAAGACCCAAACAAGAGCAAATTTCAAAAGCTGTCTCACTAAGGGCAGCAGTGTAACTTGGCACAGTTGGCTGCAGCCATTCATTCCTTCATTCATTGCTGGTGTTCCTCTTAGCTGGACCACTGCATCCAGCCTGCTGTTATCACAAAGGATGTTTGTATGGTGTTTTACTCCCGAGATGCCAAGATCTCCCCACCACGGTCCCTGCGCAACCTCTTTGGCAGTGGCTACTCCAAATCTCCAGACTCGTAAGTTCAGTTAGAATTTTGGTGTTGATGTTTTTTGTCAGTATTTGTGTTTTCTCTTAAAGGATATAGTTTAGTTTTCTTTATTTTTTTCCTTGAAACTCTACCTACTCCGGTTCTCCAGCTGCTTTTCAATGTTCTTTCTCGATTTATTTCAGTGAAACTCTGATAGCTTCTCTCTTTACTGACCTCTTTTCCAGACTGAGAGTTGGGAAGAGGGATCCTTTTTTTGAGCTTGCACATAGATGACTGTGATCCTGACCTGGAATTTAGTGCAGCACCTGCTCTCCAAGTCCAGTGCAGGGTGGGGGGAACACCGGGAAATGCCATTTTTGGGGATCTTGCAGTCTGTCCTGGCTGTTTTGTGCAAGAGTAGAACTGAGATCTAGTTCTGACTAAAAACTATATTTAAAATTCTACTTTGAGCACCACTGAGCTAAAGCTGAAGCACTTTATTTCTGAAGAAAATAAATAGTGTGGTTTTGTTTCTTCTGCTTTCCCATGAACAGCAATCGAGTAACTGGGATCTATGAACTGAGCTTATGCAAAATGGCAGACACAGGAAGTCCAGGTAAGCAGTGACTGGGTGTTTCAGTGATAAATATGAAATACTGCAGAAAATTTCTCAGGCAGAAAGGAGTAAACCTTTCTGTCCTGATCAGAAGCAGTTCCTGTGTTTCATAGGAGCAGTGGAATGTTGCTATTCCATAAAATACTTACTCAGGCTTTTACTTTAGACTCAGGCCTGTGTTTACAGGAGTACTGTGTTGAACAGGAGTTTGCATTATATCTTGGTCAATAGAAAATATCAGAGTGAAGTAAGAAATCTGGACTAAATCAAATATCTTTGGTTGCGTATTTGCAGTTAATGAAATCCTTGTGTTGTGTATTTGCAGCCAAACAGCAGAAGTGCTGGTTCTTTGCAAGCTGCTGATAGTTTCTTAGTGACACCCCTCTGGTTATGGTTTTAACACATCTTGTGGGTTTTTTACTGCTCAGGAATGCAGAGGAGGAGGAGGAAAGTCCTGGATACTTCTGTGGCTTATGTGAGGGGAGAAGAGAACCTGGCAGGCTGGAGGCCCAGGGGTGACAGCCTCATTCTAGAGCATCAGTGGGAACTGGAGAAACTGGAGCTGCTGCATGAGGTGAGTAAAGAGATCAAAGTCGAGATTTAAATAAATTCTCCCAGCAGACAAGATACAAAGTGTGTGGCTGGCTGCTGAGCAGAGTCTTCAGCTCAGGCTCTCAGTGTATTCAACAAAGGCAAATTCAATTTCCAGTGCCATTGTAAACTCCCTTCCCTGGGGAGAGTTACTGGTATGAATAGTAAAGGGTTCCTAAGAATTCAGTGTCTGTGAAATGGGCACCTTCCTGGAGCAGACAATACTGATTCCTTTTCTTACTAGGTGGAGAAAACCCGACATTTCCTTCTGCTTCGTGAGAAGCTTGGTGACAGCATCCCCAAGTCCCTGAGTGACTCGTTGTCTCCTAGTCTGAGCAGTGGAACCCTTAGCACCTCCACCAGCATTTCCTCTCAGATCTCGACCACGACCTTCGAGAGCGCGGTGACGCCCAGCGAGAGCAGCGGCTACGACTCCGCGGACATCGAGAGCCTGGTGGACCGGGAGAAGGAGCTGGCCACCAAGGTATGGCATGTGGCAACCATGCTGCTGCCAGCTGGGGTGCTGGAGGGGATCATAGGTCAGTGAGGATCCCCTCTCGGTGAATATCCAGTATTGTGAGAGTTTCGTTGTAGCATCCTGGTAAGTGAAATGAGCCGCTCTCACCAGCCAGGGCTGCTGGGTAGGTTTGGGCTGTGGCTGTGTCTCATTCCCCTGTGTTAGTGGTTCTGTAAAAACTTTCTAATTTTATCAAGTGAAGCAATTATTCCCCTCTTCTTCTGTGATTTTTCATAGCAGTTTAGAATTTGTTTTTTCTTTCACGAACCGCCAGTGTGTCTTGGCAAATCACTTCTTCCGTTCAAATTTCTCTGAAAATCTAAATATAAAATTCTTCTCTGTCTCATTTGTTTCCCCTCACCCACCCCTTTAGTGTCTGCAGCTTCTTACTCATACCTTCAATCGGGAATTCAACCAGGTGTACAACAGCATCAGCGATTGTAAGGTAAATATTTCATGTAATACGATACACTCAATTTGTAGTACAATAGCAGCATGTTTGTGGGTCATGGAATCTGCTGATACTATGAAAATATAAACCACTTTATATTAATTTTATTATATTTTATTTTCAGTCCATTGGAAGCATTTGGCTATTCAGCATCAGGTTCTAAAGGCTATGGCAGGAATTGGAAATGGTGAACTTGCACTGTAGTAGTTTCCAGTTCATTAGCAGATTCCTACTGTCTCTCCCTACATATACTTCCCCTATGTAAAAGGGTAAATAGACTCTTAAAAATTCTGCCTGCAGGCAAAGGGAATACCAGGTTTCAAACTGGATGATGTTGTATCCATTGAGAAAGTTAGAGTGTGAATAGTCAGAAGTGTAGGACACTGATAATCACAAGCTGTGTCTGCACAAGTGCTGCTGTGTTTCTACCCCCAGCCACGTTTGTGGTGGTTTGTGTAAAAATCTGCCTGCACATGGGGAATGGCTGATGGAAATGCCTTTCTGTGACATGAGCCTTCCCTGCTGAAAGCCACATTCAGCCGGGAGTGAGCACGAGCTACAAGCCAAGCCCTGCCATGCTTTCCATGTTTGTGCTTGCAGCTCTCAGATATTTCTCCCATTGGGCGGGACCCATCCGTGTCCAGTTTCAGCAGTGCAACCCTCACCCCTTCATCTACCTGCCCTTCTCTGGTGGATTCCAGGTGCAATTCAGTTGATCAGAAGTAAGTGTAATGTATTAAAAGGAAAACATCACTTTTCAGTGCTTCACAGATCTCTTTGCTGTTTTCTGATCTTTTTTTCTTCTTTCCTCTTTTCTTCCTTTTCCCTGCTTTCAGATATTTCTCTGTACAGCCCCCTTGCTTTACTTCTGCAGTCACTCTGCACAATTCTTTCTCCCCATTTTGTTCTTTTGAAGTGATTTTTTTTCCCCTTTGTGTTGGGGGAGCAGTGAGATGCTTGTCATTCCAGTGGCCAGTGCATCTACAGTGTGCAGAGTCCACAAGTTTTTTCAAAGGTCTGTTGAAAAGGTCTACTAATGACCCAGAATAAACCAGTTTGGCCATTAATCTCTGTATATCTTTCTCAGCTGTATCTCTACAAGATATTTTTGGAAATTTGGAATAACTTCATAGTGAAAGACATATTTTGTACCTTCTCACTTGGACATCCCTGAGGGGAGGAGTGCTGAGGATCTACTACGTTTTACATCAAACAGTAGTAGGAATTATGTCTGTGTTGTGATTATGTTCAGCAGGAGAAACAAGGTAAAATTAGCAGGAAAAGAACTTACTAGCAGTTATTATAAGTTTTGTTCCACAGATGTCAAGGGAGAATGCTAGCTAATGTTGTACGAAAGCATCCCAATGTCACAGAATAAATCTGGGCTGGAGGATGGAACTTCAAGCTGGCTGGTAGATGCAATTTCAATTCCATTGTCACATTCACTTGCTTTGTTGCAATTTACTTTTTTTTCTCCACTTTTTGTAAAGGACACCAGAAGCAAATTCTCGTGCCTCCAGTCCCTGTCATGAGGTGGAACAGTTCCAGATAATTCCTGCAATAGAAACTTCCTATCTTGCCAGAGCTGGAAAGAACGAGTTCCTAAACCTTGTTCCTGATATTGAGGAAATCAGACCAGGGTAAGTTTTTTATTTGTGTGATCGTGGCTTCCCAAGAACTGTCCCAAGGGATTTCTGAGATTCTGTGCCCCATTTGAGGAGGGAAAATTAACAGGGGTTAGCAGAGCTGCAGAGTTCCCTATGATGGACTGGGGAAGGTTGTGTTGATACTTGATTTTTGCAGTGTTTGTTCCCTGCATCTACTTATGAACAGGATTTCCAGTGACTCAGATATGGTGTTTGTTATCATTAAACCGTGGCTGAAGTTCACCGAAGAAGAGATCTCTGAGGAGCTTCTTTCTGTCAGACTTTACGTAGTTGTTGAAAACACAATTCAGCTTGTTTTAGAAGAGCTTTCTCAGAATACTGATGCAGACAAAGCATATTAAGGACCAAGTGGCCAAGTTAATTGGGCTACTCAGGGAAAATCGATTTTTGTTTTAATGTGGGTTTGTTTTTTCAGCTCTGTGGTGTCAAAGAAAGGATACCTCCACTTCAAGGAGCCACTCTCCAGCTCCTGGGCCAAGCACTTTGTGGTGGTTCGCCGTCCCTACGTTTTTATTTACAACAGTGACAAAGATCCTGTAGAAAGAGGAGTCATAAACTTATCCACAGCTCATGTGGAATACAGTGAGGATCAACAGGCAATGGTAAAGGTCAGTCTGGCAGCTGTTTATTTATCCATAAAGCAAGAACGTTCCAAGTAGCAGTGCATCCGTACCATCACGTCTGTCATCTCTGGTCCGAGGAAAACGGATCTGAGTCCTGGAGACATTGAGGGTCCTGCCCACAAAGTTCCCAGTTTGTTCAGGGTTTCTTATGGTTCTGGACACAGTTGTACCAGAGAGCAACCCTGACTGCTGTCACACATCAGATTGGCTTTTAGGAGCAGGTGTTTATACCATCACCCTGTGGGTGGGGTTTTTGCAGCTCCCTTTGTATGTTATTTTGGGCTTGTGTGTTTTGTTTCTTTTAAAAACAAAACCCCACAAAACAACATACGCAAACATCCTGCAAGGAATCAAAAGAGCTTTACTGGTCCATCTCAGCAGCTCTTAAAGCCCACACTCGGGAGTTAAAACTGTATTTTGTAGAAGATAATGACTAACAATATCCTGGAAATCACCAGTGAAACATAAATGAAAGACCTTAGGTCATGTGGGTTTTAGGGATGTGACGGAGCAGAATCGCTCTGAGAGGAAATGTGCATCAGCTTCTGTGCCTGTAGACTTTGTATTTTAAATTGTCCTTTACGTTCCAGACGCCCAACACGTTTGGCGTGTGCACAAAGCACCGTGGGGTCCTGCTCCAGGCCATCAACGACAAGGACATGAATGACTGGTTATATGCCTTCAATCCTCTCCTTGCTGGCACAATTCGGTAAGAGGCAGCTCCTGCGCAGTCAGCTCAAACCAGGAGGCAGATGGTTGATTACAGGTTTTAATCTCGTTCTGAGGAATTTGACAGGATGTGGGAACTGGAGGAGGGAGGAGGGTAGGCAAAAAACCCCCAAACAATCAGAAAACAAAGCAGCCCTGCATTTCAGGAGCTGCAGGGGCTGTTGTTTTGGCTTGTGATGTTCTGAAAAGCTGTGTCCAGTTTGAACATGTGTGGGATGCTACATTTGGAGGCCACAAGATGCTTTCCTTGTATTTCCATTTTACAAATTTATAAAGTTTCTTACTTCCTCTGTGCTGGACTCTCTTTTTAGGCTCTTGATTGTGAACTAAAGAAGAAATTATACTCCCCTTTTTATAACTTCTCTGGCAGCCTTTCCATTATCACAGACAGCCCCTGCATACATTTTACTTTCTTAACATACAGAGTAAAGTAGGGCTGTACTAAAGGATTTAAAAGAAAAAAAAAGGTGGACAAACTGTAGGGAGGGAGGAAAGATAAACTTTCATAATTCACCGACTACTCTTTCACTTTTTTTTGTCCAGGTCGAAGCTGGCTCGGAGGCGCACGGGCCAGATGAAGTACTGAGTCCATGTAATGTTCTCATCTGTTCTCCCCCCTCACCTCCCGATAGATAGTGTTACCTCTCATTTCCTCTTTGTGATTCTTGACGGTTTCTCTTGTATGTAATCCTGTGGCTTAACATCCCCCACCTTCCCCACTCCTTCAGCACATTTTCTAGGTATTCTAGCCCTACCTTGTTTCTTTTCACCTGTACCAGAATTGTACTAGTAGCATGTGGCCAAACAAAAAGAGAAAGAAAAAAAAAATCAAAAAAATTGAGTGATTATGCACGACTCTGAAAAGAAAAAAAAAAAAAAATCTTATAACAATTATTTTCCCATTTCAACTGACCTTTTGGTGTCTGTCCCACTGTCCGTTGTCTGTCCCACTGTCCGTTGTCTGTCTAGACTGCTACAGGGTTTTCATTCAATTTGTGACTTGGCAGTGGTCATTGGTTCCCTCAGGGCAAAGTTCCAATGCCAGGGAAAGATAAATTCTTTAATGGAGACATTACCCAGCCAGGAACTGCAATAGCTCCTCAGACTTTCTGGATGCAGCCTAAGTTAAACTCTGTTGAAAGCTGATATTGGACAAATCTATCTGGGCAGACTGGATTTTGGACTTGGTGCAAGTTTCTGAGTCTCCAGGGTCCGGCAGGCAAAGGCGTGAACTGGAACAAGACAGGGAACAAACCAGGAGGAGCTGGCTAGAACAATCTGCCATTAAACTCTTGCTGTGGGGGCTTGCAGGTAAACAGTGCTTGGCTTTAACTCTTTTCCCAAAAGAGTTTCCACCAACACTCACTCCTCAGTCTCTGAACTGAGTTGAGCAGACTGTGCAGATATGAGGGGAAATAGACCACAGACTGAAATATTAGATAAAATCCCAAAAATTTCAGATGCTCAAGCCTTGTATTTGACAGATGGAGAGTGTTAAATGGAAATGAAAGTGCAATTGGTCCCTGGATCACCATGGAGGGCAGATCTCCTCTTCCTGCTTTTAGTCCTGGCTTCCAAGTTCTGCAGGAAGAGTTCTCACCTCTCTGGGAAGAGGTTTAGGGCTCCCACGACTGTGTCAGGCTGGCAGCTCTGCAGCATCGTTCCCAAGGGCCTCTTTGTAATGCCTGTAATGCTTCCATGTCACCCCACCTGTCCATGGGAGCATCCAAGCTCTGTGGAACACTTCCTAGACCCAGCACTTGCAGTGTTCTCCAGGGAGCTGCAGGACACTTTCAATTCCTTTTGAAATAACTGTTGAGTGTCTCCTAATATCCCTGCTACAATTTTCATCAGCTAAACCCCACTGTATTCAGAGTTAATCCTTCCTGGGTAATAACAGAGCAAGTGAATTCTGGTCCTGGTCGGTGGAATGTTGTAATTAGCTTCTTGGACATCGGCTGGGTGGTGTCAGTTCTCGACCTCCAGTGTAAGTTCTTGTGGCCAAAGCTTTGATCCTTGCCCCAAGAAAGAAAAGCAGAATGAATTTCCTTCTGGGGAAGTGAACTCCTGTCTGTTAGTCAGGTGTTCAGGGGGGTTGGGGATGTGTGTGTCCTTTTACTGTGTTCCTGCTGTGTTATCCTTTCTTGCTCTACCTTGGGCACCAGTAGGGCTGGCTGGGATGCTGGGGAATGCAAAGGGATTTCATCTGGAGGGTCCAGCCTCTCAAGGGAGAGGTAAAAGGGTTTGCTCCACTCTTGCAGTAGGCACATTAGGCACAGTCCAGCTCAAGAAGGTCATTTGGATTCAGGTCACATGTCAGCCGGTCATGCCCTGCTCTGGGAGTTCTGTGGCTGAGTGTACGTGGGACTGGAATCTGTTGAGAAAGACTTTTGCTTTATTTTCATCGTTCAGTAAAGTGCAATGCATAATGAGACCTCCTAACAGCATGGAAGGCAAAGGAGCAGGGAGATGGAGTCTGACACTTGCTAGGACATATCTTTACATATCTCGAGGTAGCTCTCAAGGTAAATCCATATGGTCATGCTGTGGTCCTCAGATTTATTTCAGAACTGGAAGCCAGAGTGAGGGAGCATCCTGGGGACCCAGGAATAATGATAGGGATGGATTTTTTTGTTTTTTTTTTTTTCCTTCTGTTTCTGTCTTGTTTGTCTGTGTGTGACTCTCAATACAGTGATGATAGTCCTTTGTTACGCAATGATGATAAAGCACTTCCAGTGTGTGGATAAAACTGCTTGTCGTGCAGGAGGGCTCCTCACGCTGCAGCTAAGCTGATCTCAAGAATTAGGTTAATTCTAAGCATTAAGTTATTGCTGCCATCACCACTGTTTATAATGACAGTGGAACCTGTTTGAGGAGGCAGAGTGATTGAGGTGGTGGTAGGGTGTGACACACTGAGAGCATTTTTACTTTTATCTCATTCTTTTTTTTAACTAGAAGAAAACTAGTTTTCTAAGTCTTTGCTTTGGATAAGCCAGAGAATGAACCAAGTAGATACAGGCATTTCCCAGAATCATGATTAAGGGATCTTCCTTTAAAAGCAGGAAGAGATAGATGCTTATTTTATACAGAGCTTGAAGTGTTACAGTTGTGTTGCACAAATAGTACTCTTCTTTCTAAAAACTTCAAGCAGCTTCTGGTGACTTGAGATCTGAGTGGATAACAGATCATCAGAAGAGAAAACTCTGCTTTTAAGCATCAGCATCTCTTAAAGCTGCATAGTCTGTGACAAATTGGGTCCTTGTTGTGTGGAATTCAAATGGGCATTACTGTTTTCAGGTCTGACATAAAAGCAGACAAAGTTTTTCTGCAATTACTAAATCCTTCTTTGAGACATTTGGATCTCCCTACTTAAAACTGGACTGAAACCAATCCAAGTTTTCTTTAAAGAGATAACAAACCAAACAAATAAAAAAAAAGTGATTTTCCATTCACTTCAAAGCTTAGCCCAACATGTTGGAAATTTCTTTTTGCAAACAGAATGAGGAAGGAAAATCATGCTAAGTTGCTTTCTCCTGACACTCCAAAGCCCGTGCTCAGTTACCTCTGTGTGTGTCTGGAGTCCCAGAGTCAGACAGCTCTTGGGACTCAGCCTCTGGAGACGAGGCATTGTGCTGTGGGCCTGGCAGCCCGCGAGGACACGCTACCAGGGAGCTTGGTGGGCATTCCTTGGGGAGAATGAGTGTCAAACTGTGCTGCATTTGGGCTTTTGTGTTCCTCACCAAAAGGAAGGAGAAAACTATCGTTTTTATCCATTGAAAATCATGTTGGATCTTCCTGGATATTTTAAAATTAAGCTAAACCTCTTACACTGTATTTTAGAAATGCACTTTAAGTACCTTTTTAAAGAAGATTCCTGTATTCTGGGAATACAGAAGAGAACGGAGTACTATTTCCAGAGAGTATGATTTCTAGACTGCTGAGAAAAGGTTTTTTTGGTCAATGTCTAATAGTCCTTATTACTGATTAGCAAGGTATTTCAAAGCAAAGACTTTACTTTTTGCTGCTTTTTATCTAATTTACAGGGATTTAATTTTATGTAATGTCTTGTATATTTATACATCTGTAACTCATTGCACATTAGATAAGAAAGAGGATTACCTTTGGTCTAGCACCCGCTGGTACTAAGCAGCCGACTGGTGACTGCCTGTGCACGTGCATGTGCCTGGTACTCCTGCACACCTGAGCTGGGCCTAGTTTGTGCCGTGGTGGTGTTTCTGCTGAAGGTGCAGCTGTTGACCTGCTACTGGGAGGAGGAAGGATCCTGCTGCTGCTCGGAAAGGGTTTGCTGAATGTCCCTGCAAATGGGTCTCACGTGTGCGTTGCATCTCTCCGTTGTAGTTACTAACCCCAGTCTGTGGTCTGGCTGTAGTGTCTGTAGCAGGATGTATTAACTTCGTGCTTCCTTGTTTAAAAACATCAGCTGTTCAAGAACAGGACTGACATTTTTGTTCAGAAGGCCATTTATGTGTTCTGTGCATTTGAAATGAAAACTAGTCCAACACTAACCAGATGGTCGTGTCCAATGTTACTGGGAACAGGATTTAAATTGCTGGGATCAGCTGTGTATTCAGAAAACTGGTGTGGAGCTCCTAAGTCTTCAATTCTTAATGTTGCCAAGTGAATGGGCTGCCCCTGAGCAGTGCTGAATTACCTCTTGCTTGCCTGGGAACCAGGGACTGGAAGCAGAGGGAGTCTTGAATGATGAGCACTTCCCAGGATCAGGTCTTAATTTTCCACTCTGCTTGTTCATACTTCATGTGCAGTTGGTTATGGCTCCCAAATTTGGACATTAGACATGCCGTTCACTGAAATACATCCCTTGGAGCTGCGGTCCCCATGTCCCTGTTAATCTCTCTGTACACAAGGTATACAAGGTATCTGCTGTATAAGTGGCCTTCTTGAACAAATCTCTTTGCAAACTGATTTCATCCCAGCGAAGGAGTGTATCAGCAACACTGTACATTAATTTCAGGTTTTCATTTTCTTATTTTATTTTGTAAATATATCCGATATTTGGAGCTTGAGTATACAAAATGTAAATATAGTTCATGTATTTGTACTAATTCTGATCCATTTGCTGTATAGCCTTAGGTGTGCAATGCAGATATCTAACTGTGTATGGTAACCTTGCACCACTGAATTGTTAGTGAACGAGGTGAAACAATAAAGGTACAACCAGTGCATTAGCAGATAGAATGTGTGCTCCTTTCATTATGATTTAATTACTTGTATCTTATGTTGATTACTTGTTTTTAAAACCTGTCCTGAACAAGCTTATGCTTTCACGAGAAGAAATTTATCTCAACTGTTCTTGAGAAAGAAGAGGAAGGGAGGCCTTGCTTATCCTCCCTCATCCTTTCCCCTCTGGTATGTTATGCAGCATTTCTAAATACTTTTTGGATGCTTTTGAATGATTATTTTGCTTGAAAATGAATTAGGCTTGTCACAGGGCTGCCAATACTGAACTCACTTATCTGGGGGTGACAGCTGGAGATGAGAGGAAAGGGGTGAAATCAAACCATCAAAACACAACACCAAAGTCAGACTTCTGGGAACAAAGATGTCTCGGGATCCCTGTGAATCGTTCCTGTCTTGGTCTGAAGGTGCAAAGTTCTCTGTGGCTTTTAAAAGCCACGGACAGGGCATTCCCAAAGCATTTAAAATGTCCCACCAAAACGTGTCAAAAATCTACTGGAACTTTAAACCAGCCACATGGTGACAAAATAGCTTTATCAGGCTGCTTGCTTCCTTGGTTCTTTATCTGAAAAGCTGCTGTCTTTGCTGCTGGGGCTGATGCCTTGTTTTTTTCTGATTATGCACTTGAGTAACCTGCGAAATTTTTCTGGTGGCTCTTTTGACAGGTTAATTAATACCTCATGGAAGCTGTTTCATTGCTTTCTGATTCATCCACGCTTAGTGCCCAAAATTAAGGTGAATCAAAAACTTGATGGGCCAGATTGCTGCCGCTCGTCTTGTTTAGAAAATAGTTTATATCGAATTTAATAGAAACTAGGGTCTCAAGAGGTAGATTTGTGCTGACGATACATCGGCTGTCGTGGAGCAAAGGTTCGGAAGTGGCTTTGTCCTGAAATCGCTGTCACCCCGCTGCTCACGGAGGGACAGGTTTTTCAAGTTTTGCCTGAAGTTAGGGCACGTAGAGACAAACGGGTAGCGGTGATGCCTGAGGGGCTGGCTGCCGCCCGGGACGATGTTCAGCGGCAGAATCGAAGGTAATTAATAATAATTAGAAAAGATAAACTGCGCAGTTCCCAGCGGTCTCTGGGAACCGAGGCACGGCCGACGGCACGGGGCAGCTGCGAGGCTCCTCCGCGGGCGGGCGCGGCTCTCGGGGCTCCTCGGG
>VZTN01029222.1:0-10905 GCA_013400515.1 Erpornis zantholeuca | reverse complement strand
CGCGGCGCTGGGAGGCCCTGATGCGCTGTTTGCTGCGGGGCTCTGCCCCGCGACCCCGCACAGCCTCGAGCCCGGCGGAGCGGTGCTGCCGTGGGTCCGAGGGACAGGAAAGGGGCGGCTGTGGCAGGATCCGGGATCAGTTGGTGCTGGAGTCGTGGCTGTGGAGCAGGAAAGTTGTTGGGAGCCGGGGGTCAGAGGAGGTTGGGTTCCCCTACGTGCGCTCCTTGTGAGCTGCATCGACCTCCAGCCGTTTCCCTCGTTTTCCTTGCCCTCCCCAAATCATTTGGCACTGCGGAAGCAAAACATGATGTAACATTCAGATCCGATGTTCTAGTGCAGCGTCTCTTCAGTGTGGAGCTGTGATAGAACTGGACTCATCGGTGGCGTATTGGAGCAACTCACTTCAATCCTTGCCTGTAGTGCAATGTTTTGGATTGCTTTTCCTGCTCATCCAGCTGTTCCTTGGTGGTTGGGAAGAAATCATGGTGACTCGAGACATACTGTGTGTGTCCTGCACTCTGGAAGCCACAAGGATCTGCATCTTTGTCCCGAGCGCTGATCTCTGCTCTCTGTGACCACGGGCGGGACCCAGGGAACGGCTGGAGCTGTGCCAGGGGAGGTTTAGGTCGGAGATCAGGGAAAGGTTCTTCCTCCAGAGGGTGCTGGGCACTGCCCAGGCTCCCCAGAGAATGGGCACGGCCCCGAGGCTGCCAGAGTTCCAGAAGGATTTGGACAATGTCCTCAGGGATGCCCAGGGTGGGATTGTTGGGGTCTGTATAGGACCAGGGCTTGGACTGGATAATCCTGTGCGTCCCTTCCAGCTCGAGATACTCCATGATTCTGTGATCTGCTGCAGTAACAGCTGACAGAATGAACTCAAACCTCCCTGTTTGTTAGGAAGGCATGGGCTGCCCTGGCAGCTGGCATGGTCAGAACAGTCTGACAGAGGTATGGATGCTACTGCTGGATCACTGCTAGTGACTTAGCAGGCATTTTTGTTCCTTCACATTCCAGAGCTGACATTGCTTTGATTGGACTGGCCGTGATGGGTCAGAACCTGATTTTGAACATGAATGACCATGGCTTCGTGGTAAGTGAAGAAAAATATTGTTTAAGAAAGCTGTTTAAGAAGTAGCACTTGGGATTGGAGCTGAGCATTTTGTGGGTGTTTTCCCCCTGCTCTTGTGATGATCTAATGGGTGTTATTTCCTTCTTTTAGTTATACCTTGTGCTGGCCTTTGTCCTGTTTCCAGAGAACAGCGGTGCATGCCTGTACTCAGCTGGCACCCGATATGTTAATCATGCATGACTTTTCCCTGAAGTTGCCTTGGCCTTGCCTTTAACCACAGGTTCCCAAGGCACTTGCAAAGACATGCTCAGGTTCATCCCTGCCCTGTGCCTGTCACAAAGGTGGAAGTGGGATGTTGGAGCTTGCTTGTATAATTTGTAGTCTGAGCTGAAGTAACTGTTCCTTTGGCAGCTTTTATTAACATGTTTTCTTGCTGTCCCAGGTTTGTGCTTTTAACAGGACGGTTTCCAAAGTGGATGATTTCCTGGCTAATGAGGCCAAGGGAACCAGAGTGATTGGTGCTCACAGCCTGGAGGAGATGGTCTCCAAGTTGAAGAAGCCCCGTCGCATTATCTTGCTGGTGAAAGCTGGAAGTGCAGTGGATGACTTCATCAATAAATTGGTGAGGCATTTGTTCTACCTGTGGCTTCTTACTGTCTTTTGGAGAAGTTTCCTCTGGAAGTTCTCAATTATCCATCATTAGTGAGCTTTTGAATGTATTAAAAAAAACCCCAAAATGCTGATTTATTTTTGACAGGTGCCATTGTTGGAGACTGGAGACATCATAATTGATGGTGGGAATTCTGAGTACAGAGATACCACGGTAAGCCTGTTTCCTACCTAAAGTGAATGAATAAAATACACACAACTCTTCCACTTCTGATCAGCAGAATAGTCAGTCAGTAAGATGCCATCATCCCTGTGCTCAGGAAAAGCCAAACTGAATTATTTCTGCAAAATTAGATCATGCAGCTTATTAAAAAGCAATTAAAGACTGGCCTATATAGAATGTTTTTACAGAAGTTGCCTAGATCATCAGAGAATATTTTTTTGATGTTTGAAAAGTGAAGGCCTTTAGAAAATTTCATTTTACAGTCTTAGGGAGTTTTCAGGGAGATTTATAAGTCTGACAACATTTATAGATTTGTTGTTATTTCTTAACCC
Source organism: Erpornis zantholeuca (assembly GCA_013400515.1). NCBI lineage: Eukaryota > Metazoa > Chordata > Aves > Passeriformes > Timaliidae > Erpornis > Erpornis zantholeuca. The sequence continues at coordinate 8,672 of VZTN01029222.1, read as the reverse complement.
TTCCTGATCACAGGACAATCCAGCAAGACAGAACTGGTGTTTTGGCTGTCTTGGTAATGGAAGCAGCAGAGTAACTGCTTGTGAACAGGCTGTTACTGTAGAAGTTACAGAAGCTACATTAGCTTATCTGGGATGCTCACGTGAAAATACTGCATTCAGATTGGTACTTCTGAATCTTAGAAGAAGTGCTCGTATTCAACTTTCTGCTTTGATGTCCTGATCTTGGATAAGTGAATTGGCCATGCCTGGGTGAAAAACTCAGTGTGGGTCCATCCCTAGGGAGCTTGAAGCTGTCCTTAGGGATCTCGGCCTGCGCCTCTCTCCCATCCAGAGGCAATTATTTTCCCTTGGGGTTTTCTGTACTTGCACCTTCACTCTTCAGTGAACTCAGCAACTCCACCTTGGGCCTAATCTGCCTCCCCCACATCTTTGCACAGAGTATGTGTCACCTGACACTTAATTCCAAGCCTTTTCTGGCCTCAGTGCTGCTCATTTCTATCTGGTGCTTATGAGGACTTGTTTTCTCACCATGTTGCTTTTGCAAGGATCCATGTCACAGCAACAGGAAGTTTCCTAATGCTCACTTTGGTGTATGTACAAGCTTTCTCTAAGGTTGGCTTCTAGCATGTCAAAAGCAGAATTGAAAACCTAATTTTAAGTCTGAATTGCTAACCTTTTTTGTAAGGCTCTGGCATTAACAAAACAAATGTAATAAAATAGTGCTGCTCTGCTCTTTGTTCCAGAGGCGTTGTAAGGAACTACAGGCAAAGGGCATCTTATTTGTGGGAAGTGGTGTTAGTGGTGGGGAGGAGGGTGCCAGATATGGACCTTCACTCATGCCAGGAGGAGCCAAGGAAGCCTGGTAAGCACAAGCTACTATATTTTCTTGTTCAGAATGGTTTGCAACAGTTTGCATTGTGAGCCGAGGGAGGGAAAGAGGAGGGTGTGGGTGTGGAGAGAACAAGATATGTTGCCATCTCACTTCCTCAAGGCTCCAGATTTCTCAACCTGGCTGGGGTCATGGGGCAGTGCTGAGCCTTCATGTAAGGCGGAACAAAGGCAGGCTTTTCTTCCAGGAATCCACAGGCAAAAGTAGGACCTACAGACGTCTGAAGACAAAATGTGTGCCTGGGGAGAAGGGAATTTTGCTTAAATTTTAAACAATTACTATTTCTTTTTTTTTGAGGCCGTACACACTTGGGAAGCTGCTAACCATGAATCAGGCAGCAGCAAATGGCCCTGTAGTGACACATTATAAAAGGAGTTTCAGTACATGTTTGTACTACTATTGAATGCATTAATTTATTTGCAAGTTTCTGCATGCTGCTGTGCTGTTTTGTACTCATGCCTCAGTAAAGGATTGCACATCAATGCCCATAGTAGACTTTATTCCTGGTTGCCCATTCTCTATGTTAATGTGGACAGAAAGGGTGTGCCCAGGCTTTACCTGAGCTTTAGTATCTTTTCAGTCCCTGTCCATTTGCATTAGTGTTTCATAACCTGTATCAGCCTGTTCAAATTTGATGGCAAAAAGCCATCAACAACAGTAAGTTGCTGCCTGATCATCTTTTGCCCTGAACAGCTAAGTAAGGACAGATTCTGTGTTCAAATGGAGAGGATATTTGGGCTCCTTTAAGTGCATTATGCTTGTCTGTACAGTGTTGAATGCATGACTTGATTGTCCCAATGTCTTGCAAACAGTGTCTAGTTGGGAAAAACATATTTAATTGACATTGCTGTGTGAGTGGGTTATCAACCTGCCAGCTGCCCTCACCCCAGGCTGCCTTTTGGCAGGTTACAGAAGGAGGCATCATACTGATAAATTCTATTTATTTTCTCTTGTGGTGTTTGTATCCCCTGTCTGCTAAGGTGTATTCTTTCTCCCCACAGGCCCCACATCAAGACTATATTTCAAAGCATTGCGGCTAAAGTGGGATCTGGGGAACCTTGTTGTGACTGGGTAAATAGTCATTTGATACTGACCCTAACTTGGGATTAGATCCCTGCTTAGCTAATTTGGGGTTAGATCCATGCTTAGGCAGTTTCGTTGCTGAAAGTTTATTTTCTTTGGTAGATTTTTCTGGCTGACTGTGTTCATTTCAAATCTACTGTCTCTGATAACTCACACTATGCAATGGGAAGACAAAGTTTTGTGGCTGGGTCAGGGGCTGGGAGAGCTAAATGGACCTGTGACCCACTGGTTTCAGTTAGCACTGTCTTTGATTCCCTCCTTTAGGCAGAAGGAAGCCACGGGCAGGTATTCAACACTGGGAGTGGTGATGATGCTGTTGCTGATGGGATTTTTTGGATGTTTCCTGACAGGTGGGTGAGGAAGGAGCTGGGCATTTTGTGAAGATGGTACACAATGGGATTGAGTATGGAGACATGCAGCTGATCTGTGAGGCCTATCACCTGATGAAAGATGTGGTGGGCATGGAGCACGATGAGATGGCAAAGGTGATTTGCAGTTTTTAATGTCTTTCCCTTTTTGTGCCATGGTGTCTGTCTGCTACTGGTGAGATGCCGGGCTTGGGTAAAACTGCTGCATGTACATGAAGTGAACTTTTCTGACATGCCTCCTGCAAGGGCAGGGCACAACATTCCTGAGCTTCACATAAGGTAGGAGCAGCAAGCACGGACAGCTGAATGCTTATAGAAGTTGTCTAAAACTCTTCCCGTGCTACAGTTGTTTTCTCCCCAGGAAGCACCTTCATGTCTAGAGATACGAATTACCTTGCCTGAAAAGAGCTAGTGAAACACTGAGCTTTATAATCAGGGAGGCAAAATATATGCATTAATCAATTAAAAGATATTGTAGAGACATAGCAAATTGGGGTGTGCGTGTATATGTATATACTTCTTCTCCTTTTTCAGGTATTTCAGGAGTGGAATAAGACAGAGTTGGACTCTTTCCTGATTGAAATCACAGCCAATATTCTCAAATTCAGAGACAATGATGGCAAATATCTTCTCCCAAAGATCAGGGACAGTGCAGGACAAAAAGGCACAGGGAAGTGGACAGCCATTTCTGCCCTGGAATACGGAGTCCCAGTCACACTCATAGGTAAGTGTTTCTTTGATCTTTCCTTCCTCCATGTACCATGTCACAGTAAGGAGCATGGGAATACATAGAAGTGAGCCCACAGCAGGGCTTGGCTTGCAGAAGAGGCTCTTGTAGGTGTAGCTGTTCCAGCCTTTCTGCCCTGACAGCTGTTCCTGGGTTTTTTTGCTGGGCTTGTTTTTACCTTGTTCCTTACATGCTGGCAGTCCTGTTGTCACACCCGTGTCCGTGGTGTCTGCAGTGCTGTGAGGACTCAGTGACAGGGCAACCTTAAATGCTGTGCTCAGAGTGTTGTAATGCAGAAAGTAACTGCAGGGTAGCTGTCAAAGAAACATGGCTGCATTCCAACAGCAAAAAAGTTCTCTAAATGGTTTTCACGTTCTACCGCAGCTGTAGTTTTTCAGTTCTAGGCTTGAAACAGTGTTTCTTGCTTGTACTGTTAATATTCTCCTGTTTCGGGTTCTTGCAAAGATCAAGGGCGGAGGAGACACTCCCTGATTAGTGCTCTGCAGTGCCAGGCAGAGCACTAATTGTTAGGTAATGCTGAGCTGATAGGGAAGTGTGTGCCATAGTCCTTGTGCAAACGTGGCCGTTCTCAAGGCAGTTGCTGTGTGTGGTTTTACTGCCTAAGCATGACTTGCAAACTTCTGCTTGTAAAACCAGAGTCATGCTACTCCTGCTTTTTCCTGATTTTCCTACTACGCTGCTTCTTCCCACTGTAGAAGGAAGTTTTTGCAGAAATGGAAATTACCCCGTTCTGATTTAGGTATGATGTGTCCTCCTGCTCTAGGGAGGATCCAGAGTCTTGTGAAAACATGACTCACTTTTTTTTTTTTTATTGTTGTTGGTTTGATTTTGGGGTGTGGTTTTGGGGTTTTTTTTGGGTATATCACAACTCAAAGGGTGGAACAAAATGACAATATGAAGACTTGCTGGTTTTCCTTCTATCAGACCCTGAAAAGGAAACTTTTTCTCCCTCATTTTACAGTACTGTCTTCAATTGCAAATAAGTACAGTTTAAACCAGCATGACTGGGACCTCATTGAGACAGCCTTACAGATTATATTTAGTAACCTGCTTAGTGATGTTAAAAAACTATCTTATGAACTTCTGAATACTAATGCTACGGGGCTACCAGATTTGTGAATCTTATTTCATCTTATAAGTTAACCTGCTGATTTATTCTTGATTTTAATTGCCCTTATTTTGCATATGTGTATGTCAAAGCACATCCAGTTAATGTGAGTTGGCACTTAAGCAACAGCTTTTTATTTTCAAAGCATAATTCAATACTTGGTGAAGTCTTCAGCCTTGCTGTTCCCTAGATTGCAGTGCAACACTGTCTGTTTCTGATAGATAGGAAAAGATTTTAAAATAAATTTGCAAAACTGAGAGCTGGTAAATGTTCCTGAGGATAAATTTTCATGTGGATGACTTGTGGCTTTTTCCTTTATTGTTTGAAAGCTGTATCAGTCAATAGTTACACAATGGTTGTACTGAGTGGCAGTGTTGTCCCTCATGAATGCTGTTGGAATAATGAATTTGTGCACCTATTATTTTGCTTGTGTATATGGCTCATCATTCAGTGACACTCTGTGGTGCTTGAGCATCTCAGACATGAGCAGTGATTCCCAGCTTTCTAATGATTTCCTCTTTCCTGCCATACCAAAGGGGAAGCTGTGTTTGCACGGTGCCTGTCTTCCCTCAAGGATGAGAGAGTGCAGGCCAGTAAGCTGCTGGATGGGCCCAAAATGACTCAATTCAGTGGGAACAAGAAGGCCTTCCTGGAGGATATCCGCAAGGTGAGTCCTTGTGCTGGGTTGGGGCGGGTTTGGGATGCTGTGAACCCTGGGGAGGAGCTCTTGTGTTCATATTCCATGAGAGCTGGTTCCTGCTTTCAGCACTGTGCGTTGTCTCATGATGCCCACAAAGCATAATGGCCATTCCTAACCAAAGAATAATCCAGAGGGAATTCAACTCTAAGCCACAGTGGGCAGAGACAACGCACATGGAGTACAGAGATCATAATTTGTGCACAGGAGCTTGTCCACTCCTCAGTACTCCTGCCTTTGTCTGGGTATTGATCTCTTGATATCTCTCTGTTGAAACCAAACTTTCCAATGAGAGAGGATGTTTTGGTTCTCAAATAACCTGTATGTTGTTACTGTACTCATCCCTGTTGAGATGTGGGCTGAACAGAGCATGTGGACTGTGAAGTTTGTGGTTCAACTTTGTGAGACTTCTCTTGGAATGTGAACTTGATTTTTTTTTTTTTTTTTTTAGGCCCTGTATGCTTCCAAGATTATCTCATATGCTCAAGGCTTCATGCTGCTGAGACAAGCAGCCAAAGAATTTGGCTGGACACTGAATTACGGTGGTATTGCACTGATGTGGAGGGGAGGCTGCATCATCAGAAGGTAATTGAGATGAGGAGGTAGCCTGGCTGCTGAGGGGAGAAGAGCAGGCAGTTTAGTATATGAGGTGCTTGGCTGACAAGCCTAGAGATTTCCTTGGAAAATCCATGGAGTTACTCTGCTGCTAAGATTCTGAGAGGCTGTAGACAACACTAAAGGTTACTAGATGAACCCACTATTCTGGTGGCTTAACTGCTGCAGATTTTCTTTGGTCTTTGAAATGTTTGGAATCTGAGTCTGACTGAGTCAAGTTTTGGCACTGTAAGTTTTGAATGCTGAGCCTTTGTTGGAAGCTGTGACATTTATTCTTGATTTGCTTTTGCCTAGTGTGTTCCTTGGAAAAATCAAAGATGCTTTTGATCGAAACCCTGAGCTCCAGAATTTGCTGTTGGATGATTTCTTTAAGAGAGCTGTAGAAAACTGTCAGGTAAGTGCTAAGGAAAGGAGAGCATAAAACCAATAATTTCACCCAGGACTGTGATGGTTCTTCTGTTTGGTACTGACCAAGCTATGATTGGAAACTGAAGACTCCCATTTTACTGTTACAGAAGAGCCTTAGGCAGAAATCCAGCAATTCAGAAGGACCATAATAAGAGGAAAAAAGGCCTGGCCTGTGTGAACATTCTCATCACTGCCCTGTGTCTTGTGCCTACTGTGCAGTTGGATTTCAGCTGAGCAGACTATAAAGCTCTGTTCCAGTACCATTGTTTGCAGTAGCCCCAGAACAACAGTGTTCCAGACCCACCCATTCTTTAGGCTTGTGTCTGTGCAAACAGTGTCCTGATTTGGATGGAGCTGACAGGCAGAATTAAAACCACATTATCTAGCCAAAAAAGAAGTTTCATATTATCATTGGTAGTTCTTGTAACTGAATCTGAATATTCCATGCAAATTACTACATCAGATAAACAGTTGAACTGAGGATTATCCATGTCTGTCTGAAGTATCAGTGCCCTCCTGTGCCCTTGGGCAAGCTTTGTTCTGTGCTTGGTGAGAGGTCCTGAAATTGCCTCAGTGTTTGCTCAGAACTTTCCCCGTTCCCCACTGAGTTCATGCTTTTGAGATGCTCTGACCATGGTTATGTGAAAGAACAGCATCCTTGCTTCGGGCTGTGGTTTGACTGCATGTCTCAGCTATTTTCATCCCGTTGTTAACTCTGTCTTTCTTGCCATTATTTTAGATCAACCTTGTTTCTGTAAAATCAGGAATCTGCTGCTGTATTTGCTCAGACCTGGTTATTAGATTTCGTAGAATGTGAAGTAGCACATGCAGTTGTACTGGAGTAGCTCACATGTCTGTACATACCTCTAAGCAAGCGCTGATCCATTTCCTTTTTCTCCGCTCTTTTCCTCTCTCCCAGGAGTCCTGGCGCCGTGTGATCAGTACTGGAGTGCAGATTGGAATTCCTATGCCCTGCTTCACTACAGCACTTTCTTTTTATGATGGATACAGGCATGAGATGTTGCCAGCTAACCTGATTCAGGTAGGTACTGAAATCTCATCGTGCTGTTGTTTAAATACTGCTTTAAGGGCCTCAATGGCAGTATGTCCTAATCACCCACAGTATAGATTGCCTAATCTATTTCTGTTGTACCTGAAATTCATGTCAGTAAAACACTTAGGGATAGCTGGATAAAGAACACCAGAGATACTGGTGTGGCAGTGCCCAGTGTGTGTTTGTGTTCCATCTGTGAACCAAGGGTAATGATATCTTTGAATCCAAATGCTTGGTAGAGAATTATCTTGGAATGTTTGGATGTATGGAAGTGCTTGCATTTTAGATTAGTACCAAGCAGAAATCATACACTTGGGTTTCTGCAGAAGTCATAATTTAATTATTAGATATTAGTAAATTTTTCATTGCAGTGGTTTTGCTAATAATGAGAAAATAATTTTGAGTGCTATAATATTGGAGTAAGATCTTATTTCTACTATTCCTTGTTAGGTAACAGTAGGTGCAATTTCTGGTACTCCTATGATACTGACATTTGTGTGTCTGGCTTGTCTGTGTGTTCTCATTCCAGGCTCAGCGTGATTACTTTGGTGCACATACATATGAATTATTATCGAAGCCAGGGGTATTTATCCATACCAACTGGACAGGCCATGGAGGAAACGTGTCCTCTTCTGCTTACAATGTCTAGTAGAAATCCTTCCACTTTGAGCCAAGATACTGTAGATCTCAGATATTTCTTCTAGAATATCACTTTTTACTGTACTCTGCTAGAACTTGTGTTTGGACACTTTTGTAATAACTTGTGGGTATATTTCATACATATATCTCTCTATATGTATCATGTAAGAAAACTAAATAAATTGTTATAAATCTGTTGAGGTGTTTTCTTTCCACTGCTGCTGGCCAAAACTAGGTAAAATGTTTTTGTGCAGTATTTAATAGAATTTATAGTCCTGGTATGTTTATTGTATTGTAGTGCATAAAGTGATAAGGATCCAGACAGAGGTGACTGCAGTTCAGTAATTGCTGAGCTGGAGAGTGGCAGGCAGCACAGTCACTCTACGCAAGGTCCCAGGCAGATAAAGGCCTTTCTTTTGTTGCCATGGTTTATTCCTAACAGGCAGTAGCTTGTCTCTTACAGATTTAATTCCTGGGCATTCAGCTGCACAGTCTGTCACACTGAGCTATGTGTTTTTGGTGGAAGGGTGGGATGGGTTGTGGAGAAACAAAACTGATATTCCTGTCACCATTCTCCCTCCAGTTGTTGTTTGCAGTTTTAAGCTCTGGCATAAACACTTTGCTTTGCTGTGTGCTTGCACTTCCCTCCCCCCCCTCAATCTCCTTGATTCTTTGCCTCTTCTTCCTATGGGACAATTAAAAATACCCACAGCAGCATGCAAAGCTGGCTCTATTTTATAGCCTGTCTCTGCAGTGCTATTGCCAGTCATTTTCAGGACTTCTGAAGATGCACCTGGGCGTCTGAACCTTTATTTTTTCCTCAGAATCTGTTTAATTTTGTGCTGTGCACACTGATTTTCATATTAATTTTTGCCCATATGTTTCTGCTAAGACAGCTACTTAGTCACTAGTTAAATATCTGTATGAGGTAAAATATAACTTTCAATTTTACGTACCTTTCCTGCAGGTTGCGCAGTAAGATTTGGAAGCTGTGTAAAATGTTGCGGTAAGAGCGATGCTGCATCGCACGGCGGCCGCGAGCCCCCTCACAGGAGCCCCGCCC
>VZTN01029220.1:7877-20054 GCA_013400515.1 Erpornis zantholeuca | reverse complement strand
CTTGTCAATATATTCACCTGCTTCACCATAGGTCGTCCCCATTTTCTCCTTGCTCAGTACAGCTGGTGGATTACTATGCAAACTGCACGACATAGAAGACTTAACTCTGTCTTCTAGCATGGGAACCCTCTTGCACTTACAATACACTTTAATTTTACTCTGTATTTCAGTGCTGAATACCACAGGGTAAGTAGCACACTATTGAATGTAACTTAATTCAGGAAGCTTAGCTGTTAATGATATATATATTTTCTTCACTTTTAAAATGTGAAATTTTTCTTCACTTTTTAAATGTGGAATGTTGTACGATTGATCCATGTCATTTTTAAAAGAAAATATTTAAATTTGTGGTTGCCTAATTTTGTTCTGGCTTCTGTCTGAGAGCATGGCTTCTGGCTTCTGTTTGTAATACATAGATTTCTAACAGCACATCTGAAAAGAAGAGATTTGGACAAACAACCACAATACTTTTAAAGTCTCTTGACTCTGAATATACCTACAGTAACCTTTGCTTTAGGATTTGCATGATGTATAACTGTTTAAAGATAGCACTGAATAGAGACTAAGTGGCATCTTGTCATGGCTTCCCCTCTCTCATGGAAGAAATCCAAGGAGGACTGTGAGGAAAACTTTCTTACTTTATCTTACTTTATCTTTACATATTCTTTTTCCTCCTTAGCCTGAGCTCAGTCTGTTTTCCAGTTGCTTGCTGCATTTCATTGCATCATTTCACAATAAATTGATTGTGATATTTGTTCCTAATCTCCCTAGTTTTCCAAATGTCATCACTTGGATTTTGAGCAGTGCAGATATTCCTGGTGCTGCATTCACTTAAGGACAGATTCTCTATACTGTGTCAAGTACAATAATGATAATTAAGGAGGGAGCACCACAGAGTTTGGAACTGAACCCTGCCTCTAGAAATTGGGAACCATCCCTTCCCTAAGCTAAACAGCCAAAGGGCAGAGCCATTTACGCCGTGATCTGCAGTGGGATCTTTGTCTTGTGTCAACTCATCTCTGCAGGATTTTGTAGCACACAAGGACTGTGCCTTTGTAACTGCTTTTGTTTTGCAACATTTTCAGAGTAAATTAGAAGAGTTGAATGAAATGAAAGTTTTGTGTCATTAGGTATTTGCAGAGGTTAAAGGAAATATGTAGCCTTCCAACAAGTTGACTGAGTTACACAGTACACTGGCTTACTGGCATTTACACACATTGCTTTGCAATGGTGGAGATAATAATGCCATAAGGAAGTTAATAGAAAGTCTTTGTTGTTATCCTGTCTGAGCTGAGATGCATCCATCCATCCCTCTGCAGCTCTCTGTGCCAAGGAAAACTTCTCTCATTCCAGTTCAGTGGGATACAGAGCATAGTATCCTTCTCACCTTTGACTCACACTCAAACCTTTGCCATGAGCAAGTAACTTCCACATGGGAAGAGAAAATCAGACATGGATGAAACCCTCTGTCTATTCAGTTATTCAGTGAAAAACCCAGAGGCATGAATTGAGGTCCCAACATAATTTCTTAATCAGTTTTTGAGTCACTAATTCCACAAGGGCTTCACTCTATTTTTTTTTCTTGACAGGATCAAGCAAAGACCAAGAGGTGGCTTGAAGGCATGGGATCCTGAAACAGGTAACTGCATGTCATTAGTGCTGATAACCATCTAAGACAGACTTTGGACATGCTGGCTCCTCTTCCTCACTTTAATGTCTTGTATTTCAGCTTACCTCACCAGATGTGATTTTAACAATAACTCAAGACCATTCTGTGACTGGACCCAGCCTTGCAATGTTAATCAAGGACTGTGGATACGAACCAAGCACGACACTCCAACTGATGGAACAGGTCCTGATGGAGACTATCCTGATGGAAGTAAGTGCTTGGTTGTGGCCTTGTTGATTTTCCTTTCTTAAAGACAGCTTGACTACCTTTTTCTTCTTTCTTTGAAAGAGTAAAGAGATTCATGAAGCCCTTTGAAATGTGTCAGGTTTGTTTCATGCTGACACCTGTCTGACCTGTTCATGCTGACACACTTTTCACCATATGAGATGGGAGTGAATTAAATTGGGTTGCCCATCATAGATTGGATATTTTTATCAGTGCATGGAAGTAAAACAAAGCTGATTATATCATGCTTAAGGCCTCATAGAGAATGTAGTGACATGGAACAGATCATTTTTCAAGGGAGGGCTTCTGGCCAAATTACACTGATACCAATTTATGGCAACAAATGTAATGATTACTGCACGGACACAGGATAAAGTTCACACTGACTAGTTACAAAATCAAGGCTGAAATTAAAGAATATTTTTTTAAAGCTTGTCCTCTGATACCTGTGATTTAAAAACTGGAGACTCACATGGTCACAGTATCAAAGAAATACTCCATGGTTCCATCTCTGTGTGTTTGAACACTATCCTTACCCCAGCAGATCCATTTAGGGAGATCAGTCTGCAGTCATATGGCTCCCTGTAATTATCCCAAGACTGAAAGGTCAGCTACTGTCAGAGTCAGTAAGCGGATTAGAACAGTATTAGTTGGGATTTTTGCTAAATAATTTTCTGCATTTTTACTATTTTGATAATAACAATTGAAATTGCCTGTTGGAAGAAGAAATGATTCTTTTTTTTAATTTGGATTAACAAAAATAATAATTTTTTGCATTTTGAATTGTCACAGATCATATCACTTAAATGTGACTTAGATTTTCTTGCCAAATTAAATCTAGGAATGTTAGATGCTGTATGTGAAGCCATACTTTCCCATACAGAAATGGCCATTCATTTATTTTTGATTCTTTTCCATAGTCAGACGGGTGAGACTTGACTTTAGCTGCACTGGGGAAATGTAATTTTTATCGTAGCCCACATGAAGCAAAAACTTCAGCCTAGTAAAGCAAAATCTGATTTCATATTAAATAAATCAGATTAAAGCATTTCAAATCCCAAAGAAACACTGCAAGATTCTGAATTTTGAAATATTTCCTCCCTTTTCATAACATCAAATATAAACATTTTTAAGGAAATACCAACATTGCTTTCTATTTCTTCTATTTTGAGAGAAGGCTAAATGCTGACAGTTTAGAATTTTCCTTCTGGAAGGTTTTTACTATCTTGAGACCAAAATATTTATTAAAAAATATATCCCACAAGAGAAAGTGTAATTATTGCATTATTTTTTCTTTGAGGAAAGTAGAGACTGAACATGGATCAGTGTGGCAGTGTCTGAAGGTGCTGTCTCTTGAAAGTGTCCTATGTCTTTAATTGTGATCCCAAAATAACTGTTCTTGTGAGATGAAATATATTTGCTTTGTTCTCAGGCTCACATTCTACTTTGGATAACTACACGGGCTAACCATTGCAATGTGAAGTCCAAACACCCTTTGCTTTTGCTTCTTTACACTGATAGTGATGCCCTTAATTTCTTCCCAAGTTGGGTTGCACTTCAGTTTTAGATGACACCTGATAAGTTATCGAAAGATTCAACCTTTTTTTTTTTTTTCACTCTGCAGAAGGTTATTTTATCTACCAAGAAGCAAGTAATCTGATCCCCTTTGACACTAACAGGCTGGAGAGCCCAGATACTGTAGTTTCTGGGAAAATATGCATAGACTTCTGGTACTACATGTTTGGATCAGAAGAGATGAATGAGCTGAGAGTGCTTGTCCAAGATGGCACACAGGAGTCTGTGCTGTGGTATCGGAAGGGAAACCAGAGCTCCTTCTGGAGCTATGGTGCCATCACTCACACTTTTCCAACACAGAGAAAGATAAAGGTAATATATTTTCAGAATATATTTCTTTGTACAGTGTCAGCATTTGTTCTCCCCTTGCAGGCTGCAAAATGTTGTGCATGTAAGCTAGAATATATAACCAAGATTTGCTTGGTTTATATTTCGTAAATAGAATGGCCTCATGATTTCTTTCAATGAACTAAGAGAAGAAATAAACAACCTCCTAGTTCCACCAGTGCTGTTAGTTAGGTGATAAAATTCAATTTTGTTTTCTGTCTTTTTCCTTCCTTTCCTCCTTAATTTTATCATGAAGTCAAGGACTTTAGACCTCTTAATTAAATGCAGGTTTATCTGCTGTGATTTTCAAGGTTTGAACTCTGGGATGCTGCCTGCATTGGAATCCTGTGTAGAATCCAGACCACTAATTTTCCTAAATCATTTATAAGTCAGCGAAATAGAGGATGATGTTTCTTACAGTCCTCACCTTATCACGGGATATATATTCCTTTAGCTGAAGAAGCTAAGAACACTGTTATAACCTCATCTTGCCGATTGCTATTTTTAGCATTAAAGCAGAGAGATTAGTTTGCAAACAGGCTAAGAGAAATGCTTTTGTGTTTCCCTAAACATCTCTGATGAAGGGATGACTTTGTGTCCTGCCTAGGTAATTTTTGAGGCCGTCCGAGGATTGACAGAGTATGGGGATACAGCACTGGACAATGTGAGAGTAAGGGATGGACCCTGTGGTAAGTCTGTGTTTGCACCTGGGTCAAATGTACTCATTCCTCTCTGTTTAAGCTGTTGACCATTACTCTATTCCATATACTATATATAGCAACCCCACAGAGCTTCAAACCACAAAAGAGAAATGGCAAAAACTTTACACCTCATTTCATTTGAATATTATGTGTTTTGCTGTAATTTCTTCCTAAATCTTTCCTCATCTCCTCAGACATCCAAGACAAGCTATCCCTTTCTTCTGTAAATGTGACCTTTTTCACCAGATCCAGCAAAATCTACCTTCACTTCTAAGTCTGAAGTGCATCTCTAAACCTAGACAAGGCTATGACATCTAAGACATTGATCTTGGGTTCCAGATTAAATGTTCTAATTGGCATTTGACAGCAAATATCAGTTCATGCAAGCTCATTAAATACACAGTACAACCATACGTCACAAAAGGAAATAGCAATGAGTCAATAACACTGAGTGGCACTACCAGTTTTGACTACAAATCAGCAATTTGAGCTTGATCTCTGACCCTGCAACAGATTAGCCAAGACTGGCACAAGCTGTGCATGGCTGGAATCCATTTTTACTGGCAACGATGCAATACCTACACAATGTGATTTGAACAAGAAATTTGCTGAAAAACTTACAGAAAGCGTCATTAGGTCTTAACAGGTATTGTTCTCTGTGAAATACTACTCATATAATGATATAGCCTGTTTCAAATTTACACTACCTGTGACAAAGATTTCCTTTCAGGTCCATATCCTCTGATCATGCGATTTTACTCTAAAATTCCATGAAAAAACTTGGGACCTTATTTTGTTTGAGGGCTAGGGAGAGCCAGTTCTCCATTTTTCCAGTTGCATTAGCACATGATTCAGCCACCGGATGGTGCACAAAGGTAACTCTGAGAGACAAGAGCTTCTCTGCTCATCTCACTCTCATACCTGCCAACACTCACTGACAGTAGGACCTTCATGTGTCTTAGCATACACCAGAGGGAGTCACACACCCAATTGTAGCTACATTTCCAGCTCCCGAGAGGAGCCCTAGCTCAGTCACTGTGATCAAACTAATAATCAGATGAGCTTTCCTAAGAGATAAAAAGACCCCTGCATTCCCGATTTTAAACACAGGCAGTTATACTTGCTTCACTGAAGAATTTCTAACTTTACACTGGTGAAGAGTAAGTGAAAATTCCTGTATCTTGTGTAAATAGTGTTCACCCTGTAATGTTAAAGCTCATTGTATTGCTTTGTCTTTTCCACTAACAGAAGCTGTCCCTACACCTGTACCACCAACACCTACACCAACAGAACCTACACCACCTCCAGTGACAGGTAATTTTAGCTGATCATATATACTACTCAACAGGTTGTAGAATACTTACATTTTTACTAGAGGTACTTCTTCTTCGCTTCAGTTAATTTCTATGGGCGTTTGTCTATGACGTTGCTTTATGCCGTATACCAATCAGCCTTTCCTTCAGTTTCAGTTCTTCCACATGTAATATACCAAATGAGAGTGATTGTGCAGTGGAAAAACACAATGAGATGGGCTTTTGGGATGTGTCTGCATGTTAATGAGAGCTTATTCCTTTTTCCTGTCTCCAGAAGCTATTTGCAGTATACATGGGGATCCTCACTACAACACCTTTGACAAGCAGCGTCATGACTTCATGGGCACCTGCACCTACACCCTCTCCAAGCTGTGTGAGAGCAACAGCTCCCTGCCCTACTTCAATGTGGAAGCAGCCAATGAGCACAGGGGAGGCAACACCCGTGTGTCCTATGTCCAGTACGTGGATATTGATGTCTATGGCTACAGGATCAACCTCGGTCAAAAAAGAGCTGTTAAGGTAAGGTTGGAGCCCGCTGTCTACCATTTGTAACTTATAGCAAGAATGAAGAAATTGTTGTACAGTGACTACAAATTTCCAGCATCCATAGAGTAATATTTAGAGGACAGTCAAATATTTAGGAGCATGAGTAATGTGGAGTTCTTAAACATGGGAATTTCAAAATTGAAAGCATAGGCTAAAACTCTGTGCTCTGTTGTTGAAAGGTAGGCTTAGAGCTGACACTCCAGATGCGGTTGGTGGGCTAGACTACCTTTTTAACCTGCTCCCCATGTTCAAGTTTGCTGTGTATAACAGGGAGCAAAGAGGCTCTGAATCAGCCGAGTTCATAATTTCCCAATCACATGTGGTAGCCTGTAACACTGAACTCTTCTCTGATTTCTACTTATTTCACTTCACTGTTAACTTCACTTAACACCTGGCCTTTGCCATAAAGCAGGGCCAGGTGGGAGTCCTGGAGAGACAATCTGATGACTCTCCTTACACTGATTGTACACTTGGCCAGCTATTGCATCCTAGGATTCTTTTATGGATCCTTTCCATAAAGGGCCAATACAGTAAAAATGGTTGAGCCCAACCCACAGGAAAAGAACAGGTAACCTTCCTTCCTTTCCACCCTTCTTATAAGAAAACACTACAGTGATTTAAAAGAGGCAAAGGTTTGAAGGTACACTGAAACCTTTCCCATCTGTTCTTAGAGACATAGAGAATTCATATGTCCTCATTTGTCCAATAGCCTCTCTCTTATACCTTTCCCCTCTATTCACTGGTTTTATTATAAAAAGGATAGGTCTGTAGGCAATTGCTGCAGACAGACCATGCTAAGTCTTGGACTTTTGCCAGCTGTGTCTGGCTCACCAAGACCACACTTGTAAGCTGTGTTGTAGCCATGTTGTAGCCATGTTGTTATGGCCTCAAGCCCTAGATTATGTGGCCATATACACCACTCCTGGTAAATAATACTAGCATAGAGTGAGTCCTTACTGCTCACCATGTCAATATAGGGATCTAAGAGGGTCACCATTAAAATACTTCTTTTCAAGTACTTACAATACTTGTCCTTCTCTGTGCCTGCAGGTCAATGGAGTCAGCCAGGTAGTCCCTGTGACCTTGGCCCCAGGTGTCAGTATTTCCCTCAGTGGGCAGTATGCTGTGGTTACTACTGACTTTGGTCTGCAAGTCAAGTTTGATGGAAATCACAGAGCAGAAATCACTCTTCCCAGTACCTATATGTCTAAAGTCTGTGGAATATGTGGAAATTACAATGGGCACAAAGCAGACGACTTTCTCAACCCAGATGGAGAGATGGAACCAAATTCAACCAGCCTTGGCAACAGTTGGCAGGTTTACAATGACTCCAGGTAAGACTCCAGCCAGGGTGTCAGGTCTTACCTGTTGGCTATGCAATGACCAGTATTTTATGCAACTGTTGCATGGGGGTCAAAAATGTCAGACACACATGGGATAAAATCTGTTCTTATCAGTGTACTTACTTTATCTGTCTGGGTAAAGTTTCACAGAAAATTTAACTGGGATTAAAAGGACAAAATTTCTTAGAATCCTAGAATTGTTTAGGCTGGAAAAGACCCTAATATCATTGAGTTCAACAGTTAACCCAGCACTGCCATATCCACTGACAAACCATGTCCAAAATGCCACACTTAGGCATCTTTTCAATACCTCCAGGGATGGTGACTGCACCACTTCCCTGGGCAGCCTGTTTCAATGCACAACAAACTTTTTGGAGAAGAAATTTTTCTTAATATCTAATCTAAACCTCCCCTGGTGCAACTCGAGGCCATTTCCTCTCATCCTGTCACCTGGAAAAGAGACTGTCCCCCATCTCACTACAATCTCCCTTCAGGGAGCTGCAGAGAGCAAGGAGGTGTCCCCTAGGCCTTCCCCTCCCCAGGCCTAACAACCTCAACTCCCTCAGCCACTCCTCATAAGGCTTGTGCTCCACACCCTTCACCAGCTCCATTGCCCTTCTGTGGATACAGCCCAGCACCTCAAAGTCTTTCTGGTAGTGAGAGACCCAAAACTGAACATA
This sequence comes from Erpornis zantholeuca, assembly GCA_013400515.1. NCBI lineage: Eukaryota > Metazoa > Chordata > Aves > Passeriformes > Timaliidae > Erpornis > Erpornis zantholeuca. The sequence goes on along the minus strand of VZTN01029220.1, from coordinate 11,675 downwards.
GGAACTGAGGTGTGGCCTCAACAGTGCCAAGGACAGGGGAGAAATCCCTTCCTTCTTCCCCCTTCAAATCTTACTGCACATATGCTTTGTGCCCAAAGAGAGTCCATCTGGGACTGGGGGGTTAGTTTTGTTCCCTCACATCATAATATTTCCGCAAGGAAAGCTCAGACTTCTGCTGGGCTCAGGTAGCCAGTACCATCGCTGTGGCCTCACCATGGGGAAGGCCTTTGTTCCTATTGTTCAGGACTGGATCCTGCCAGGTGCTGGGCCCTGCACACACAGCACCCATATCTTCACATCACATACCCCTGGAGGGACCTCTGGGTCTGAGTTTCAGGGTTATTTACACATTGAGGTTTTCAGGAACAGCAGCAAATTAAATCAGAAAAAAATATGTATTTATTCATGTCTCCTAAGTGGTCTCTTTAGGCATCCTGATGCAACCCAGGGCACACAGCTGCAAGCAAACAACGCTCCCATATAAAAGATACTCCCTTTCTCATTTGCTTTGCTTTGCTGATTGGAGAGAAAGGCCATGGTGGTTTCTTTTGTCCCCTGCTGCTGTTTGTGCAAACACAGAGTATGTTAAGTACAAACACAGGCCAGACAGGGAGAATGATCTGTGAATTTTAGCACTGACTTGGCTAAATTCCTTTTGTACATTTAAATATGCATTTTCATATTTGAAAAAAACACTGAGGGTGCCCACTAAGATTTCAGTTATTGTTGTAGTATATGAATGCTAATACTTGAAGGGCTTGTTTCAACTCTTCTGAGATACTTGACTTTTTAATAATTATTTCACAATATGTTATTTAATAACAATAGGAGTTGAACTTCGAATGCTTTCACTTTCTAATTGCCCTTCCTTGTAAGCAGCCTGATTTACCAGAAAGCCAAAAATAAATACTTGTGCTTCATTTAAGCCTCTCAAAGATTATCAGGTTGAGATCACATTGAAATCTGAATTTCTATCCTAAATGTTTGGAAATATGTCATGTTTAGTCTGGGAAGAGACCTGTAGTTTCAGTAGATGTGATTTGAAAAGCATGTCAGGTGATAGTGAATCGGAAGTTTATCTGTTAATTTTTCCACATTAGGTGCTCACCAGATGATGGCCATACTCCAAACTGCACTGATGATGAAAAGCACATGATCCAAAGCAATGCATACTGTGGTCTGATCACAGATCCAAATGGTCCATTCCAGAACTGCCACTCATTTGTCGATCCACAGAGCTATTTTGAAGATTGCCAGTATGATCTCTGTGAACTTCATTTGAGCTATGCAGCCCTCTGTGAAAGCCTACAGGCTTATGCAGATGTGTGCCAAGCTGCAGGAGTCCAGCTGGCCCCATGGAGAAATGCAACCTTTTGCCGTATGTATCAAAGATTGTTAGAAATTGTCAGGAGGGTGTAATGAGGATTTCCTGGAGACAGAGCCTTACAACCCCATTTTGAATTCATCTAACACTGAGAATCTTGACTGATCAGGCCAAAGATTTCAGGGTTATATATATATTCGGGGTAGTTCCTCAGTTTGATTCTTTTGGGAAGATGCTAGTGAAAATAATTCAGCTGCTTTGAATGAAGGAAAGAAATACCACCTAATCCATCTTAAAATAGAATTGGAGACCTTTCCTTTGAATTTCTCTCTGCAGAGAGAGCAGGATGAAGGAGGAACACATCTGAGAAGCTGAGAAGAGATACAGGATAAAGGGAGGAGAGTGTTGTCTCAGTGGCAGGGACTCCCATACGTATAAGAGAGTAGGGAGTGCTGACCATTCTCCTCTACTGGATGTGGAGGAAAGCATCAGAGTGTCCTGTACAGGCGTAGTCATTCATGGTTTCAGATGGGAGGGGAGGCTACACAGATAGACAGCCTGGAATTAAAGGCCAGGACAGAAGTCAAAAGCCTGTGCAATGGAGATTGTAAAAATGCTACTGAGGGTGGAGAAGGCAGGGAGAGTTGGGAAGAAATGGAAGACACAGAAACGCACAGAGGCACAAGACAAAAGGTGTCAAGTATTGAAGTAATAGATAGATGTCTGTGCTAGGGAGATTTTTTGAGTATTGGTAAAGAGGAAATAAAGAGCATTTCTCAAGCATTTGGGCATATATTATAGCAAAAAATCCATATTATTTTTAGAACAAAATTTAAATACAGTCTGAAATGCCTGAATAGAACTGTTCTCACCAGAAACAATAAAAGGAACAGGAAATAGTAATTCCTCATGTGCCTTCTGTGTTGAAGAGGTGAGGAGACTAAAAAGCTTGTCTGAAAACATTGACATTACTGAAGCCTAATTTATTTTCTGACTTTTGTTTCACATTTGACTTCAGTCTCTATCTGGAGCATTTTCTCAGCTGGGGATGTTACTGAGGCTTTCCCTCCTAGAGGTTTCATGATTTCTAAGCAGGAGTGAGCTGTCTCTGCATCTCTTCCTTCTGCTGAAAGAGCTGGCAGGATCTCACCTCCTTGCCTTTTGCCGATTTCATTTATTGAGCCTGTAAATATTTTTATTTTCTGCCAACCTCACCGACTTATTTTCTGTAGATCACCTGGGTCAAATTAACTGGGAGGGTGGGCAGAGAAATGTGCAATGTCACTGTATTATCTCTGTCTCCTTAGAAAAGCAGGCTAAAGATAGAGTGAGAAAATATGTCATTAAAAATTGTCTCACATCACATAAAGATGTAGAAGCTGAAAAACACTGCTTAGGAAGCTTCACTTCTCAGACCTTCTCATCAAACTATGACAGTGTTTAAGACATTTAATTACAAAGGGTAGTTATATGTCATGCATGCAGCAAAATATAAAAATAGAATAGAGCACTTCTATATACTGATTATTTAACAAACCTTTAAGACCTCAGTGAAGTGAGAAAATAAGACATTACAAAATGACTGGAATTAAATATCAGAACTAAGAACTAAATATAGCATGTTTAGGACAAATAGCTAACATGACACTTATATCCTCTGTCCAATGGAAGAATTCAAGAAATCATCTTCATGTCCTAGGAAATGCTCTCTCTGAGTGAAAGTTTAGATAGCCAAACCTTAAAAGAAATACAAGTGTAGTAAGATAACAGAGGCATGAAAATGCTGCTAATTCCAAACTATTCACAAACATTTCAAAATAAATCAGAATATGATATTAAACAAACACCAATACGTAACTAATTAAAACATACTAACATATATTTTTTAATTTTATTACACAGCATTGGCCTGTCCAGCCAACAGTCACTATGAGCCCTGTGCTGCTGCCTGCCCTGCCACCTGTGTTGACCCAACAGCTCCCTACAACTGCAGCCTGCCGTGCGTGGAGGGCTGTGTGTGTGACAGCGGGTACCTGCTCTACAATGACCGCTGCGTGCCCAGCCAGCAGTGTGGGTGCTGGCACAATGGGCAGCACTACCCCGTGGGCTCCGAGTTCTGGACGGACGACACCTGCTCCTCCAAGTGCACGTGTCCTGCACGGGGAAGCAAAGTCCAGTGCTTCAATGCCTCCTGCCCTGAGGGCCTGTACTGTGGGGTGCAGAACGGGAAACCTGTGTGCCTCGAACACTCCTACGGTATCTGCCACGTCCACGGGGACCCCCACTACAAAACCTTTGACAAGGTGACGCACAACTTCATGGGCAACTGCACCTACACGCTGGCCAAAGTGTGCTCCAACACCACCTCCCTGCCCTACTTCAATGTGGAGGCCAAGAACGAGCACCGTGGCAACACCCGAGTGTCCTACGTGCGCGAAGTCATGGTTGAGGTGTATGGACAGCGCATTGTCATC
>VZTN01029212.1:7249-19402 GCA_013400515.1 Erpornis zantholeuca | reverse complement strand
CAGGAAGGTGCAATGGTGTGACTTGAACTGACAAATGAGGTGTTGATTCCAGACCATATGTATTGAATTCTCCCCCAGAAACCGAAAGAACAGTCACAGAGTCCATCTGGTCTCCCATGCTGCAGAATAAAGCCTCCTTTGCTCAGAGCACTCAGTGCAGCACATGTATGAAATTCAGCTTCACCTTCCTGTGATTATCTTAGTACATTCCCCAGCAAGCTTGTCTTGTCCACTTGACAGCTGCCGAGTGATCTGGGCCGAGCCCAGCGCTGTCCCTGAGCCGGCGGCACGTTAATGGACAGCAGCACCACACAAGATGTGACAAGGCAGCCGAGCTCAGGGTTTATCTTGCATTTCTTCCGAACACTTCCCGAGCCACTGCACAAGTGTCAGCACTTAGAGGAGCTGATTCTCCCTATCTAAGCAGCCTTGCTAAGGCTGTGACAGGGATTCCTGTTTGAAATGTTATTCTGCATTCCAAACCAGGCCAAGATTGCATTAACTGAGGAAGAAAAGGGTAGTCAATAACTCCTCTGAAATTAAGCCACATCTTCACTTGAGGAATGACTGGATCTAATTCACTGAGCTCTGTGATCCAAGAGAAAGGTGTGAGAAAAAGCAATTGAGAATATATGCCCTGAATTTCCTTACATCTCTTTTGCCATTAAATATACCAAGTAATTAGTGCTTTGTTATAAAATACTGTTGAGGCTGCCTGAATAGTCTTGTAGTTATTTAATAAATTACTCAGCAAAAGAGTGAATTTGGCCAGGTATCCACTGGTGAGGAGACTGCTAATTAACTGACATCCAGGCAGGCAGCAATTACCCTTCTCCTCCCAGACAAAAAGAATATCTCTATTCCAAATACGTGTTGGGAAAGACTTAGGAGCTATAAAATACATGTCTCTTCCAGTAGGAAGCGATTTGGAATGGCACAGCAATCAACCTAAAGATTTCAAATTATGTGAACTAAACACAGAACAAGATAAAATAAAGAATCTGTGCTTTATGAAGGGACTGAACTGGCTTCAGAAATAAGTTTCCAGCTGGGACCAGATTGCAAATGCCTTTATTCACTCTGCAGGAGTGGTTATTCACGCGAACAGTCCCTGCAAAGCCAGGGAAACAAACCCACATGAGCATGTAGTCACAACTGTGAACATGGAGCTTGCCATCTGACCTCCTAAAGCAACAGAACCTTGTGATGCTTTTACTGAAAATACCATAGGGTATTATATCTTGGGGTTGTGTTTATTTTCCTTAGACATGATTTTGCTGTCATTTCCTTCATTATGTTTTAGGAGGAAATTAGCTGATTTAATATTAATTTATGGAGAGTTTTTAATTCTTACACATTTGGTCAAATTTCCAGGCTGGTGTCTCAGCAACAGATTTGTAGCAAACAGGATGCTGGGATTTATCAGGCTTGCACTCATTTTGGCTTTTTGGATGTCCAGCCATAAGGCACACTTGCCATGGCCCCCGGGGGCTGAGGCTCTGCTGGTGGGCACCCACCCACCTGCACATCACACAAATGTGGGAACAAAGGCAACCAAGAGATTCCCCATGGTGAGTAGGAATCAGGGATTCCTGGAAGAGTGTCCAAACAGCTCTGCATCCCCAGTTTAATGACCCACGAGGGAAGGGATGGCTTTGGAATCAAGCTGTTCTGATTAGAGAAGTTTTACATAAAGGCTGAAAAAGAAATATAAGAAGTACAATTGGTGCCCTAAGGGGGAAATTTCAAAAGCACATACAAGATTTAAGTGTCAAGCTGTAAGAAGCAGTTAGAGCTAATATCCCAAACTGGAATCCAAGCCTAGAACAAGAGGTGATCTGGCACCATGGCCAGCAGCCAGGCTAAATACCAAAAGCCAAGAGCCCAAGCCAGAAACCAAGATGCAAGCCAAAGGTTAGGATTGAAACAGGTCCTGGATGCAAGCCAAAGGTCACAAAATGAGCATTTTCAAATAGCCACACACCTCAACTACTACGACAGGGTTTGAAATGTTATTCTGCATTCCAAACCAGGCCAAGATTGCATTAACTGAGGAAGAAAAGGGTAGTCAATAACTAGGAGTTAGTAGTAGTGAGTAGTTAGGTAGCCAGTGAACAAACGCAGATGCTCCCTTAAACGACACTGGGGTTAGCACTGGGAGCACTCCTGGGCTGATCACAGCCACCATGGCTGTGCCCTTGCTGAAAGGGTCAGCCCAGCCACCACCGAGGTCAGTGTGAGTCAGCCAGATCCAGACTAAAGCTGGGAGCAGCCCCCCTGGACTACACAGAGGAGTGAAGCCCATGGCAGCCACACACATCTGCACACTTTCCCATTGGAAAAATTAAGTTATGCACATTTGCAAAGTTCCTCTCTTGCATAAGCTCAGTGGAAATGCCAACAAAGGCAGCTCCAGAAGAAAAAAAAATGAGCCCCAAAGGATTATGGAAGCCTCAAAAATCCTTGAACTAACAGAAGATATTTTTCCAGATCTACATTTCAGTTGCCTTTTTCCTCTATTACCTTTTGCTGATTATAACAGAAGTCCTGCTGCTACTATATCCCTTTGCCTACATACAGATAAGAAAGACATTCTCCCCTGATAATTTTACAAGGCAAACATTTTCTAGTGTTAGCTTATTTATAATGAGAAATCGGTAACAAAAGTATCAAAAATAACTTTCTAATGTATAAATTAAAATAATAAATTCACACTAACGTCCCATTATGTGCCTCATTAGCACACCCTCTGGAGAACACTTGATGGTTTTGGGAGCATTTCAAAAACCAGTACAATGCTGCTTAAAACTGCAATTAAGAGAAATCTTAAATAATAATCTCAGTGAACAGTTTGCAAATAGCCCATATACCAGAATATGTTTTTGCAAACATTAATAATTAAATTCTGACTAGAGATGCAAATGAAAAATCAACTTAAAGAGAAAGAAGACAGACAATTTCTTTATCTTCCTCTCTGATTTTTTCAAGGTTTAAAGAACTGATGGGGATTGAAGTAAGTTTAATAAGTCTCTCTGTTCTGCTGACATGATGGTAATAAAATACACTTGTACAATTACCTTCATTGTTATGCATTTTTTCCCTTTCTCTGAGGTCTTGACAAAGTGCCCCTATTCTGGCAGTCATGCTTTCCTGGTAAAGTCAGCATTTCAGTTACCAGCTTTCACTTGCAGTGGATTTCACTTAGTGAGTCTTTAATTGTTTAAACTCAAACAAATAGTTACTACCCTTCAAACCTCTCAGCAGTTGGCTTGGTGCCACCAAGCCATGGACAGCACCTTACAGAAGTGTGACCACTAAAGAAGCACCATGAATCAGGCAAGAGCCTATAAAAGGAATATTTGAGGCTGGATAAATGTAAAAATCCTGATATTACACAATATTAGCAGGATTTTCTAAAGGAACAAGAATAACCCTTTTAACTTAAGCATTCCCCACAGCTGTTTGTAAGCCAACAGCATTGCCTGGCTCTCATGTCACAGAAGCTTGGGAATCACATAATGGCCCTGAAGTGCTAAATCTTAGTTTACACAGCCTACTTGGCCAGCTCCCCACTACAGCTGGAATTTAAGACCAAGTCCAAAAAAAAAACCAAACACCAAAACAGAATATAATGGGAGAATCCTACCAAAACATATGCCCATGTTATTACCAGTCAAACAGCTCCCTTCCCACACAAATACATTACAAAGACATGCCTGGTTTTGTTTCCTAGACCTTCCCTCAGCCTGAGCTCCCCTGCTGCTCCTGTGTGGACACTCTCACTACCAAGGGCAGTAGGAAGAGCTTCTCCTTCAGCTCCCTTTCCATGCACTGCAGGAGCACCACCAGCTCTCCCTCTGTACCCAGATCTGTACCTCCTAGACATAACCACCCCCTGATTATTCACATAACAAATCCATCGTGCAAACAGAGCTGATCAGAATCTTTCTTAATCCAGTAAAAGATGCTAGTTTTATCTCACAGTGAAAACATTTTACAGAGGCAATGTTTTGTTCTATCTTTTGGTAGCTGGTTTTGAGCACTTTTCTGTTAGGTTGAATGGAGGATTCTGGCCACTCCTGCCCTGTAGGGCAGCTCATCACTTCTGGTGACAGGTCTTTTTTGTCATGGAAGTGTCAAGCTTCCTAACAACGCCCCATCTCTGTCTGAGCAATGTCAGATGCACACAGGGACAGGAAAGGCCAGCATGGCAAGCTTCACGTCCCCATCCCTGATTTCTGTGCCAGCTGTCAGCAGCCACAGATTGCACTCAGGGGCAGAGGAGGAGCTGGGCAGGCAGGCAGGCACTGTGTCACTCTGGGACTGCAGAGCCCAGCTCAACCTGCCAGCTCTGGAAGGTGTCACACCAGAAGGAAAAAGCAAGAGGAGATGTGGTCCTTCAGCTGTTCGTGCATATGTGCATTGTTTACACCGTGGCTCTCAAAATCTGTTAAATTTAATTGTTTTGCACATCACATGGCTTGTACAGACCTTAGATGAAGCAGTAGTTCTGGAAATGAGAACTAGTACTGACCATGACAGTCTTGAAAGAACCTATTAGAGCCTGTCATAAAAACTGGTACTCATGAAGTCTTGAAATAATTATTTGAGATTATTACAATCTATCGGAGAGCTGTTCATCAGCTTGCCAATCCTTACCTGACAAAATATAGCACCCCAACACAAGTTCTTTATATTCAGCATTTCCATGCACTAATTCCACATGCAAAAGCAATTTTATTGTGATGCACCACAAGGAAAAATATTCTTGTATGAATGCAATGGATGGTTTCAACAAACAACTTATTAGTTATTTCCTTTTTCCTTTGAAAACACGCCAAAGCAAGCAACCTAATTTGTAGATTAATGTGCCAAGTTATAATTATTTTCCAAATGAAAATTCAGTTAATCTGTGCACAGAATTTTGTAGAAAATTCTGTAGGAAATAGTTGACTGCCATTTCCCTTTACACACATAACTGCACGCTATCCATTCAAAATTAATTAAATAAGATGCTACTGCTTTTGTTCCTTAATAACTCATTGCTATCAGATCACTTATTTTCTAACATCAAGGTCAAGGGAGATGAGGTCCCAAAAGCAAAAGGCTGCAATTGTACTTCCAGCACAGCCTTTAAGGACTGAGCTCCAGCCATGTCTTAGCCAAACTCTGTCCCAGTTTGATTGCAAATTCCCACAACACCAGCTGTGAATGCCTTCCCCTCGAAACGCTCTTCCTGTGCCACTCCTCACACATCTCATCCACAGGACTCCCCTGAGGATCTTCATCACACAACTTTATGGCTCTTTTCTGAGTAACTGCAGCACAGGAATTCTCCATCAGCCAGAACTTAATTGGAGGAAAGAGGCCAAATACGAGGTTAGGATCTTATCCAGTTTATTTCCTTTGCACAATGTAACAGAGCTTCCCTTTTCCCCAAGTATGGTGACTCCTCCCCACCTCTCCTAGCCTGCCTTCCTCACCCCTTGCAGGAAGGCCATCCAAAATGGGTGGCTCTACCTCAGAACTCGATTTCAAAGCAGGAACACATTATGGATTCCCGACTGCAACTGACAGAGGAAGAATTCAGCACACAACGCATGTTCAATCCTCGTGGTTTATGTCACTGAATACTCTTGGACAAGACACAACCTGGAGAAAGCTGCCAAAGCAAAGAGCAAGGGATCCGTGTGCTCACAGCAGGAATTAAGGGATGCTGTGCTCCAGGCTCTCACTACACCTGTGTTTAGTGAGAGAGGGAGGGAGATGAGGCCCACAGAAGGTGTTGGCTGACACCCAGGGGCTTCAGGACACCCACCCAGCCAGAGCAGAGCTCCAAACCTGCTTCTTTGCCCTGGCGACAGCACCCAGTGCAGCTGCTGCCCTCACCTTCCAGAGAGGTTCTGTGATGCTCCAGCATCCCACCAGCCCTTCCCTGGATGAGTGAAATATCACCAGAATGCCTACTGCTTATATTGCTCCTCAGAAAGTATGTCAATGAAATTTATGATGATGAGTAAATACACAGCACTCATTTCATGGCTGGGAAAATGAAGGTACAGAGAGCTGCAGTGGTTTAATAACCTCAGAAATGAATGCAGATTTGCTGATTCCCATTCCTCTGACACTGGAAAACCCAAGAAGCATCAAAAGCAGCCCAAACCACCAAGCTGTTTTACATTTTATTTGTTTCCAGTCGTGTCTGAAAAGCTCTAGCAGTTATTTACTCTCAGAATCATGTTGCAACTTCCTTATTAGTACTGTACCACATCAAGAAAAGCCTATTGAAAAATACACATTTGTTCATAAAAAATTAATCTAACCTATTTTAGAGATGATTGCTTGGATATGTGCATATTTTGCAAGATGATAAAATATTTCTAAATAAAATATTAAACTAAAGTATTAAATTAAAACTAAAATAAAATATTGAAAAATAAAAATATGCTAATAAAAATATTAAAATAAAATATTTAAAAGGAATTCTGAGTTGCTATTTTACAGCAAGGCTTCAGAGATAAAGCAGCATAGAACCCTACATTTTAAAATTTATGTGACAATCCCATATGGTATTTAAAGGGCCAGATACATGAAGGCATCAAAAGTGGCTCAGGGAAAAAGGGATGCTTTAAGAAGACAAAAATATAAGTAGACAATAATGCCATAAAACTGACACAGTATATTTAAGGTAGATCACTCAGTAATTTAAAATTGGCTGAGTTAAAAACTAACATGGTTCTACTAAAGTAGCTTTCTCAAGGCTCAGAGTTACTACTACGAGGCACAATTATTCCTGATGTATTTCTCAATTCTGTACAGAGCAGGACCTTGCTAATCTAATTATCTTTTTTTTTAACTCTATAAGCAGGCCTAGGGGAACAGCCTACTCTGCTTGTAATAGTAATTGAATATTTTTTCCATAATGTTATTATAGCAATAAAACAGCAACTACATTCAAAATGAAATAAGCATTTGAAAACCACTGATGGTGCACTTTTGCTACTGCAATATTTTGTTCAATGAATATTTGCAACAGAGTTCATTTTCAGCAATGAAATTAGCAGTCTAATATATTCAACAGCAGGCCTTGAGGCTGATGCCAGATAAAATATGCCAGAAGTTGCTAAAGATGTATGTTCAAAGCCCAATGGATCACATTAAGCACATCAATCAATAAAAGTCAGGCTGCACACCTGCATCTAATGAACTTACAGAGGCTGCCATCAGTGAAAGGCTTGTACTCAAAAATACAAGTTGTATTTATATTTTTCTACAAATTTACTTAAGAAAAACATTTTGCTGGATATTCAAAATGCAGAGTCCCAGGAATAACGTTTTCTCTCCAGTTCTGATTTATGTCAATGATAAACTTCTCTCTTTACTCTGTCAGTGACAGATTATAACTAAGGCTGAATGTGATATAATTTTTTGAGCTCAACCTCTGTGCCCTAGTTTAAAAAAAAATCATTTTACCTAATTCTACCACCTACCTTCATCAGAGAAGAGGTGTCATATTTTGTTGCAAATTCCAGCAATTTACATGTTTCAAGCAGTCAATGTCTTCCTAGAAAAACTTGCCACCCTTCCACAACCTCCTGTGAAATGGCAAACCAGGTTAGAAAGATAGAGGAGATTGGATTACCTGTCTGCACCAGATCATTGTTTCTAGGAGATAATCCATAAATGATTAATCCTTCTAATGTCATTGAGCAATGTAAGGAGGGCTGCCTGTGACCTATTTCACCCTCTTACACCGCTGTTGTGGGAGCAGCTTTACTGTATAAATCTAATTGAGTATTTTCGTTCTTTTGTTTTTACCGAATTGTAACTGTAATTTAATGACTCTTCTCTGTTTCTTTCTATATTATTTTAGCATCTCTTGGAAGGACCATAACTGTTGGTAACACTCATATCGAAAATGTCAGTGGACACATAGATGGCAAACTGCTTTTTTTGTCATTTTCCTTGTACTTTATTAAGTTACATTATTTCAGAAAGTGCTGTTGTGTTTAATGTTTCGTGCTTCACATTTTCTGGAAGACTTTTCCAATTGTATAAGGAGAAAAAAAAAGAAAAATGAAAGTCATCCATTCCTTTACAGAATCATTAGTGCAATTATTTCATGACAAAGAAACTTCTAGTTAAATTCACATTTCAGTATTGCAACAGCTGAGAAACTCAGATGCTATGCAAAGTAGTTCTGTGTTATGTCTGTTTTATACAGAGCATGGAAACAGGAAAAAATCCCATACCTACAGCTGGGTAAATCAGCAGTCCCAGAACAATCTTCCTAAACCTTGTCACTTCCACGTTATGATCCTGCTAAACTGGGAGCCCCTTTACATCCCATCCCATCCCATCCCATCCCATCCCATCCCATCCCATCCCTTTTCATTGTTTAGATTAACACTGCTGCCCTGTACCACTGTTAACATGAAGCAACTTGGAAAACTTCCCTCTGAAGGCAGAAAAAGATTTTTGCACAGACAAAAGCAAATATCTGTCACCATGAATACGCAGAAGGTACCTGTGGCTGCAGCATTAGTGCAGAAAGAGCACAGTGAAAGTTGGAACTCCTAGGAGAGGCTGCTGATCCACTCGGCCCTCCAAAGAGCAGAACAACTGCCAGGGAAGGTAACTACACAACTTGAACAGTTTATACCATATTTATACAAATGAGGAAAATGCTCAAGTAATGCCACCTGTGAAATAAAAGAATTTTTCAAATAAAATGGCAACGCTTCAAAAATTCTAACATCCCCTGCCGCTTGGTTTTTTTAAAACTACTAAAATGCAAAATAAAAGTTCATTAACTTATTCCAGAGGTTATCACCTGGACAATTTGTCCTATCTAGAACTAAGCCCAAATAAACAGTCTGAGAATTACAGCCATTATCCTGAAATTTAGGGTATAGATAACAACGGAATTACTAATCAATAGCCCAGAAATTGCCTGCTATGACAATTCAAGGAAAACATCTGCAAACAAACCAACAAAAGTGTGTCATTTGCAAGACAGCTCACAAAACCAGGATTTTCTGGCAATTGTTTCAAGTGGAAAACGGCAAAGATAAAATATGAGCTCTATGAGTCACTCAGATTTGCAGGACTCACTGGACCCTAATTCAGCCTGGAGCAATAACAGAAAATGCACTGACTGGGAGCACTGGTTGCACTTCTCCCTCACCTGAACAGCAGCAATAGATCTTTTGCTGAGGATATTCAGCCAACAAGGGAAAAACAAAGGGGCTGACAAATGAAGACTTTTATTGTAGGAAGTTAAAAGGAGTGACTGCAGCCCAAATAAGCTTTGGGGATATGTAAGTAATCTAATGTGTAAAAAGAGAGGGCAGAAAAAGAGTTTGTGTAACAGAACTGCCAACAGCAGAGGAACAGAGAGACCCAGCCATGGTCTAAGCAAATGGAAGAGTAAAAGAGGGTCTTTATTACTTCCTCTACCTTAATATTAACATACATTAAGTAGACAAGAGTACTTAGGGTAATAAATGATCATATCCTGTCCTATAAAATCTCAGCAGAATAACTGAACTATAAAACATGATGTTCTCTTCACTTTGTTGAAACACAAGTGGAATCTGTCCCACTCACAGAGAAAACATGAAAAGGGAGTTGTGGGCATCATCCCATTTGTGCCTGGTTCTGTGCAAGAATCAGGAGCAGGGAGTGAGAGAGGAACACTTCCCCAGCACAGCTGCGAGGAGGGCCAGGGAGATTTGCACCACACTGTAGAAAGGAGCCTGCCCTGGGGTTCCAGGGCTTTTCTATAAACTACTCATGTCCATTGATTTTCTCAGAAGGTTTATTTATTAATATCAAGAAAACAGAACAAATCTTTCTCCCTCCAGCAGGCTCAGCTGCAGGGAACGTCTCTGTGTGCCTCCCCCTGTGCCTCTGTGTCTCTCTGACTGTGTCCCAGTCAGGAATTCACAACAAGACAGAGGAAGACATTTCATTGGTCAAAGCAACCACCTTACCATCAACATTTCTCTAATTTACATTCTTCATCAAAGCTTTCTCCTGGGACACTACAAAGCTCCCTTCGAAAATGGTTTTCAGGACAAGTTAACAAAAGCTTGCATTTTCCCCAGCCTTTCTCTGAGATCTCTCAAAAACCCACTACCAAGTCCCCACCACACCACACAACACAAAAGGCATGTGCCTGAGTAGCTACAACTTCCCCGTGCACCCCCAGCCTCTGCCTGCACACACACTGTGCTCTGCCTCAAGGCTGAGGAGGCAGATGACAGCCCAGGCACCATTCCTGACACAAAACATTTTATTCCAATGCAACAATGGTGAAGATGGGCAGGGAGAATAAATTCACTGAAATGCACGACTGGAATTAGCAGATGAAGGAGGAAAACCATCCATAACCAGGAACCACTGCTTCCCTTTTTTTCTTGCTGCTCCTTGTGTTTCACTTTTAATGCAAGATGAAGCTAAGGAGTTTGAACAACTGAAATCTCACACAGCAGAAAGCTTCCTTTGCCAGTAAGTTTTTAAATTTGAAAGATACATATGCTTTAGAGTAACCTTGCAGAAAGGAGCAGTTTAGTGCAAATGTTTAAGATGCCATTTAAAACCAGGTTTTATAAAAAGGTTTTGTCATTTTCTTTCTCTTTCAGTTCTTAGAATGTTGTTGCTCTATAAAATAGTTTTCAAACTTTAATTTCCTCTTATTGTCTTTCTATAATATAAAGTGTTAGTGAATAGTGAGACATTTTGTATCAAAGTATTGCCTTTAAGGGCAAACACTACAGAACTAGTGAAAACCCAAATTTTATGGATTAGGCTCTCCTACAGCAAAACCATTAGAATGACACAGACAATTTATGGAGCTCTAAGACATTCCATATGACTTTTGTTGGGGTTTTTTTACTGGTGCTTATGTCCTGGGGTTCAAGGATGAAGATTTGTGCCTAGATTACCTCTTCCCAGAGAAATGCATTTTTACTTTATACTAGAACTGTTTGACACCAAAACAGGTAAATTATTGTTCTGCCCCAAAACCTTTACAGTTTAAAAAATTATATTATACCTGAACTTGATATTTCCACTTCTTGTCAGAAAGACTTTTTGTGGAACCACACAACTGCTGGATCCTTATTTATAGTTTGTGCACTAAATGTCAGCCATTGTGGGAGAAGACTATACCATAAAGCTGTGCTGAAATCAGAAATTTGTCAACCTGCAACAGAAAACAACATGATCTGTGGTAATACAGAGCATAGCAGACATTCTTTAAATTCTCAGGAGGGTCGGGAGCTTGCCACAAACATGGTTTTGCTTAGAAATTTACAAACCTGGTTTTTTCCTGTCAGATTGCACAAAATTATACAAAGATACTTGAACATGAGTGATCTTATCTTGG
Source organism: Erpornis zantholeuca (assembly GCA_013400515.1). Classification (NCBI taxonomy): domain Eukaryota; kingdom Metazoa; phylum Chordata; class Aves; order Passeriformes; family Timaliidae; genus Erpornis; species Erpornis zantholeuca. Next base: position 8,010 of record VZTN01029212.1, on the reverse strand, counting down.
AAGTAACTTATGCCTTGGTCCTGATAAATATTTTATACTTTCCTGTTCCTACAACCACCAAAAATTGAAAAAACTGCAGGAAAAGCTCGGTGCACTGCATGTTACTTTGTTCTTCTTTCAGCAAACATAGATAATGTACTACATAGCATTCTACTTGACATATGACAGTCCTATGTACCTTAACTTTACCTGAGAAACATACTTGAGTATGTTTACTATACCTCAGTGAAATATTTAATCCCCAAATTCTTCTAAAATATTGAAAATTCCATATCCCACCGCAGACCGTGAACTATTGATACACCAGAGAACGACAGACATGGGAGAAAACAGCATCATCCTCAAAGTGCTGGAAGAGAATTCCTGAGCCTGTGACCCAGCTCATCGCACTTCACAATGCAGCCTGCAGTAAATTCTGGAGTTTTCGGATTACGAATGGAGTAAATAAATACAAACAAGACGCGCAGGCCAGCCCTCAGCCCTGCCCACGCGTGTCGGTGGGGGCGCGGCCCCTGCCCAAAGCCCACGGCCCCGGGGCTCTGCAAAAGACTCGGGGCCCTGCAAGCCCTCGGTGACCGGGGCTGCGAGGGCGGAGCGGGGTCCCGGGAAGGTGCTGCGGGTCCCGGGAAGGGGCTGCGGGTTCCGAGTTGAGAAAAGGGACCCGGGAAGGCCCCGGCGGGGCGGCGGCCCTAACCGCTGGGCGGAACGACAGGCGCGGGCCAGGCAATCCGGCCGGCGGCGGGGCCGGGTACGCCAGTGCA